>OZ010575.1:39214874-39254874 GCA_963932145.1 Acanthosepion lycidas | reverse complement strand
ACAGAAAAAAATTTTCCACTTTGTCATTAATCTTCCTAATAATTAATCAATACAAATATTGACAGCTTTTGATTTTGCAAATATAGAAATCAATATGGAAAATGGAAATTTAAAATTTTTTAACACTATTTCTAACCTAATAAAAGCAAAAATTAGATTCATATTTGAAATCATGAAATTTCATTGTTCACCATATTATATTATTGACTGATTTGTTACAATTGTTGATGAATAACTGGATCAAAATAAATGAAAAAATTAACAAATTTATCTGACAACACAATAGAAACATATTTGAAATCATGAAATCAATTTGGCCTGCTATCATTAATAAAATGATAAATGACAAATAAGTTAAACCTATTATTATTGATACAATTTGTGCTTAAGTGTTGTATTTATTTAATCTCATTTACAAAGTTAATGTACTTACTAATCTTTTCAGTTCATTTCTGTATTATTTAGTATTGATCTATAATTAACCATTTTGTCCTTTTTTTTTAAGATTATATTATGTTTATATATTTTGTTGACAATTGCTGCTTCTATAATGATATTTCTTGATATTTTTATTACCCTACATTCCCACAGGGTATAATGAAAACATAGTATTTATATTAATTAATTCTTTCTTTATGCATGATATCTCAAGAATGTTTGGATCAATCTAGCCATGGTTTAATATCTAGAATTAAGTATACTGAGATCTGTAGCATTTTTACTCAATTTTCTTTCAGCCAACCAGAATGGTTATGCAAGACTTTTTGGGACATTCATTATTTTGTTAATGAAAGCAGCCCAAATTGATTTCATGGTTTCAAATATGTAGCTATTGTGTTATCAGATAAATGTGTTAATTTTTTCATTCATTTTCTTCCACATCAACAGTTGTAACAAATCAGTCGATAATATAATATGATGAACAAAAGTTGTAGAGGAAGAATAAAGATACAAAAAACATAAAACACTGCAGTAAAAATATTTTGCATGTTAATTCAAATAACATTGTAAAAAATGAACAAATTTATCTGACAGCCCAATAAATGAAGTCTTTATAATTGCAGACACAATTTTTAAAATTATATTGTTTGGTTTTATAAAAACCTGGAATGTTTAATGTGAAAAGAAATGCTCACTTTATGACAAATCTCACTTATGTTAATGAAAGTGTTATATTCTGAATGATGATATAATTTCAGATTAAAAATCATTCTTTAAAACTTCAGACATGAAGGTATTTGCAGTAAAAGGCAATAGCATTAACTAAACATGTTTAATAAGTTTAGGTTAATTTGTGCTAAACACCAAAATTCATCATGAATGTCAGTTACTTCAGACATCAACATATAAACACTTATTTACATTATTTACATTTGAACTAATATTCTCATCTTTGTTGTTATTATCATAATGTTTCAGCCATTGTACTCTATAGCCTTCAAGTACCTATTAGTCTAGCTAACCTTCAAGTAATCTTGATAATAATGAATAATAATTGTGATAATAACAACAGATGAGGATATTAGTCCAAACATAAATCATGATATCTCCTCAATGAAAAAATTCAGACAAAAATTAAAAACACTTATTGTAATGACAAAAGTACACAGGTGTAGGCTTTAAGAAAGCTTTATTCAGCTGAGAATACAAGGTTTGCATATAGTGTCCTTTTATAGTCCCAGTAAATAGAAATAGCTCTCTCAAAGAGGAGAGATGGGGAGACCACTCTTGATTATTCATAATGCTTATTTTTCTTTTCCAAAATGAACTGATTTGAGGCCACATTAGATTTATAAACTTGTATATATAATTTCAGAAATCAGTTTAATAAATGTAATAATTAAATTTATTCAATATATATAAGTAGCTTATTTCGCTATTTAAATTGTGTACCACTTTTGTACATTTTGATAAAAAAAATTATAAATAACTTGTGAGAAAAATGTTGTTTTGTAAGTGATCATATGAATTGACTTTTGTCAAAGGAGAATTTATATTCCCAAGTGATACAAATTGAAAACTATTGATTTAGTATTTACATTGTGTTCATTGTAACACAAAGCACTTCATCTGCAAACCTTGCCAACCATTCATCACTTATTACTTAACAGACATGACTTTATGTCAAAGTTAGTATCATTTAAAACTATGTTCATTATTTATATGCATTTGTTTGGTCTGTGTTTTCTTTGACGATTATTTAAGCCACTTACTGATTTATCTGTTTTTATCCCACAATAAACATTTGTTTAGAAGACTTGACTTGTCTTTGCTGACTTTGGAAATTGAATAGAATTAGCATGATGCAAAAGTTTCCAGAAGTTTTTTGACAAATTCTTTTATTCATATTAATTTATGGCATCATGATTTCATGGGCTTTTTATGATCTTACACTACACTTGAGCTAAAGTGTGTTTTGTGATGTCAACAAACACTCATTGTCACTTCTGTAATGTCAACGAATACTCACTTTTGTAATGCTTGTAGTAGTAGAGACTTTGTACTTGCAGATACAACTATAGTAACACTGTTGAACAATACTGGTGTCAGACACCTTCAAATAACACTCACACTAATAGTACTTGCTCAATAATACTTGTTCGAAAGTAACCACCAAATAGTAATCAGTATAGATCATATAGTATAGTGATCAGTATAGAGAAATAGTGTAGAAATAGTGAATAGTATAGAAAATAGTGAAGCATATAGTAATAGAGGATAGAATAGAAATGGTGATCATTCAGATGTCATGCTACTTCCTACTTATGCATTTCCCACATGGTCACTTAATTCAATAATGGGTTTGCCTGTGTTTGCCCTCTGATGATCCGTGTTCAAACTTCAGTGTCGGCAGCGACACTTTATTCCTATATAGCAGTGTGTATTGTATCATTAAAAAAAAAATCCGATTGTGATTTAATATATTCTTTGTAAAATATTTTAATATTTTTAACTTGTTGGAACCAATGACCAGGAGAACAAATATTACAAGGAGCAAACCAAGTGACAATCTAAAGAACATTATGTATTTGAAAGTATTTTTATTACCAGTTCCATGATTGTTACATTACATTTGCAATTTAAATATGGGCATATTCATGACATAAATTCATCACTCAGCTTCTTTGCTGAGAAAAGAGCTTCTCTATCCAATGTGTCATTCAAATGTGCAAGTTGCTCACTTTAACATTGCACAATAACAATTTATCCAGATTTAAGTAATTTGTAATAAAAGATAACTTTTGAATCCTCCTAAACACAGAGATGAATTTTCCTTTTGTAAATATTCTTTAGGTTGAGAGGTTAAAGGTTGTCTTGGATTTTACTATAATTTTCTTCATTTTGGATTTTAGTAATAAATCCATTTTTCATCACCAGTGACAATATTGTCAAAAAATGACTTCTCTTGTATCAAGTCAAAAGAGAAACACAAGCATTTAAATGATGACTAATGTTTGTGTAAGTTTAGTTGGAATTTATTTTTTCAGTTTCTGAAATTTTTCTCGGGCAATATGCTACAATTAACTGATTGTGCAAGCAATAAAAAGCTGAATAACCTCCAAAGACTCTAAAATTTTCTTCATATTGTGCAAAAGGTGGGGCTGTGAATATTTGCATTAATCTAAGCTAACAATATAACTTTTTTCTATTTTAAACAAAAAGAGAAAGGCAGGTGTTTAAATGCTGAACGACATTCTTTTTAGTAAGTTCATGCTGAACACATTTCCCTCAATCTTTCCCAAGGCATGTAAATTTCAGTCTACATTCTTGCACCAGCAATGAAAAGTTGAGTAAATTTTAAGGCACTTCTAAGATTTTCTTAATATTGTTCACTTGTGGTACAGAGAATTTTTGTATCAATCTAGTTGTATAAATTTCTCTATTTTTCCTAACAATGATAGTATCTTGGATAAATGAATATTTCAGGTTGCCTTTTTAAATACAGGACATTTTTAATAACTTTCACCCAATGCAAGGCACGAGAGCTACTCAAGGTAGAGGGTTAAAGTTGAAATGGTAATGAATGAGGTGTGAGATATGAGTAGAAGAGGTGATTGAAAATGGAGATTATGCTGATAGATAGCAATTAACATCTGACTTGAAAAAAAAAAGCTTTCAAGGAAACACCCATGTGCGAGTCTGTTCCACAAAGCAAAAAAAAAAAAAAAGAAGCTGTCTGAGTGGAACTTAAAGGCCAGAAATGGTCAGAAAAACTCATTGAACAAGAGGATGGAGCTCATCTAAATACTTACCATGGAAATAGCAATAGAAAAGTAATCAGCTTGCAACATTTCTAGAAAAAGAGGTTCTAGAGAGAAAACCTTTGTAAATGTTTGTGTATATAGGTCATAAAATTTGCTTGGAACTGACCTAAAAGAAGTTAAAATAATTGGATAAAATGAAAATCATCTATATCGTAAATGCCCATGGAAAAAATAAAACTAAATCACATTGCTTAAATTATATTGGGTTTGGAACCAAGATATTAAAATCCACTTTTAATAATAGAATGGAAAGTCATATGTATTTGAAAGATCTTTCCAGATCTCATCCAGTTTCTGTAGCTTCCATTCAATAATAAAAAAAAAAAACCTGATGAGATTAAGTGTAGCTTTAAGCGTGGTTTGCATTTATCAAAATGGTTCTAGGCATTAGCTTAGAAATAGCAAGCAGAATTAAATTGAAATCAAGGTTTATTTCTTATTTTCATGTATAAGTTAGTCACCATTTTCAAAAATGTAATGTCAAGTCCTGCCAAATCCATACTGTGAAAGTAATAAATGAATTATTTACAGGATTTAAATTTGGTCTAATGTCCTCATCTTCATAGTTATCATCCCTTCATTGGTACATTAAATTGGGTCTGTACTGATTTAATAATTTCTCCCTGAATTTCTGGGATGGGAAGTTATCATTATTTAATGTGGTATCCTTAAAGAGGTTACAAACAGACAAAGGTGGTATTCGAGTGAAAGGAACAGCAACACAGGTGTAAATGATAGAAAGAGAGGTTTATTGTAAAAAAGAACGCACCACTGAAAAAACGGGGAATCGGTTAGCAGGTTAATAATTCCTGAAGCAAGGTTATTTACCTTCCCTTCCCATCAGGCAAGATGTGGTACAAGGCTGTTTTTTAATGTGGGGCAAAACCAAGCCTGTAGGCCCTGTATACATGTGATCGGGTAGCTGTCTACCACCCCAGATGAGACTTTACCATTTGGCATAGGCTCATCTGGGTTCCCCTCTGTCTGGGCAGGGAGATCGACCAGCACAGGTGGTGACGAATCTCCAACTAATTGCCAAAGCAAGGTTATTTACTTCACCTCCCTGATAGGCAGGACCTTGCACAAGGCTTTTTTTAATGCAGGGTTAAAACCGAGCCCGTATGCTCGGGCAAAAATTCCCTGTAAACCCCGTAAAAATGGGGTTGGGTAGCTGTCTGCCTCCCCACATGAGACACTACCCTTCAGCATAGGCTCATCTGGGTTCCTCTCCATCCAAAGGCAGAGAGTTCAACTAGCTTAGCTGGAGACAAATCTTCAACTAATTGCCAAAACAACAAATCTTCAACTAATTGCCGAAACAAGGATATTTGCCAACTGCCGCCTGCAGTCAGATGTGGCACAAGGTCGAATTCAACATGGGGTATCCGAGCCTGTATGCTCGGGCAAAAATTCCCTATAGACCCCATAAAAAATGAGGTCGCGTAGCTGTCTACCACCCCAGACAAGACTCTGCCCTTCGGCATAGCCTCATCCGGGTTCCTCTCTGCCCGAAGGATGAGTGTCTGACTAGCTTAGCTGGAGACGAATCTCCAACTAATTGCTGAAGCAAGTCTCAGGTATATCTTGTGCACACTATATATATTTACTGATATAGTCAGTCCACAATAAGCAATAGGGAGAGTGGGACATTCTATTAAAACACCATTCCTGAGCTCATTTTCCATGAAATTTTGCTCAATACCTCTTCTTTTTGGGGTCAGGACGTAACTGTTTGACTTTTTTTCCTCTTCATAGTACTTTTCCGTCTCACCAGCACAAAATTTATATTATTTACATTTAGACTAATCTTTGTTGTTACATTGGTACATCACACTAGGTCTGTATTGATTTGATAATTTCTCCCGGAATTTCTTGGATGAGCAGATATGATTATTTACATTATTTACATTTGTTGCTATTATCACAATATTTTAGCCATTTGTGCCCTGCCGCCTTCTTTGAGGGTCTGTCAATCTGAGAAATTTTAAACTGAATCCTTTATTTAATACACAGTGTAGATTGTTTGAATTCGATTTGCAATGTTGAGAGATATTTTGTATCTTTTTCTTTTTCATACTGCTCAATGACATGCAAGTAGTTTAACTTAATGGTGTGGAATGTGTAATCAGGGAATCAAATTCAAATTCTGGGTTAGTCAATTGCATTCAGTTTTGTACAAATACCTTTGCAAAAAGTATCAATCCATCTTTTCTCCCTCCAGCTGTTGGTTAAATAGCAGAGTAGATTAGGCACATTAGCTTTGGGTAGCAGGCAGTCTAAGAGACAGAAAACTTGGAATTACAAATTGATTATGGAGAAAGCAATGAGAAACCATTCCACTATGATTGACTGATTCATTTATTTTCTCCAGTTTATCAACCCTTTGCAGGTTATTTAAAGCCAAAAATATTTTTAGACTGTAATTTTTTTTTTTTTTTTGTTTGTGATTATAATCTTTTAGTGGTACAAGTCTTACTAATTAACCCATAGCTGGAGGAGAAGAAGTGGATTAATACTTTTCTCAAGGGCATGTAAGTGAATATAATGAATGCAACAGGAGTTGAAACTCACCTCTCCAATTAATAATTCTGAGCCATTATCCATTACACCACCTGCACATCCAAACTTATAGCATCTGGTATACCCAAGTGGTCACCCATTAAGGTACTGATTGGGTTAAACCATTCTACAGTGTTTCCTAAGAAAACATAGTCATTTATAGAGAATAAAAAAATAGAATCTGTAGAGAGGCATGATTACCTACACCCTGGAGGGATATGGCATTTGTTTCTTCTCAGTCATTAATCTGAATGGAAATAATGATACCTCCTCATCTGAGAAATTCAGACAGAAATTAATGAATAATTATATTTATATTCTTAATTCCTAGATATTTCTTATGTTTTCACTTCCTCGTCCTCAAAATGATTAATTGATTATATAATTATCCTAGAATTGCAACTTTTTAAAATTAATTACAATTGAGTTTAGTTTCATGTATGATGGATTCTTTAGTTAATAATTGCTTTAGCAATATCTCAATGGTTCTTTGTACTTTATTTCCTCTAAATAAGTAATGTGAGTCACTTTTAGCTTTGAGCTGCTACAGAAGATCAAAATAAGTATTGTTTACACAGATCTGCATTTGTGAAAAATTTTTCTGTCGTCAGAATTTTTTCATTGAAGCTAAACAATCTGACTATATTGAATAAAAAAATACTAGATACTATAGTTGATAAAACCTTTTGGTTAAAATTCTTGGTTTTTGAATGGCCAAAAAATAGTAAAGTTATAAAAAAATGGTTACGAATGACTAAACATTAGAAAATTAACATTGAAAATCAACAGGAATAGGTATCAATGTGAAAGATATTTTCAATGATTTTAAGTTGTCTTTTTCATCATGTTTTAGACACTGTAAGGATACAGAAGGCGCTTACCTCCCTTTGGTGGAGGTAAATCACATGGCTCACATGACAGCCACTTTGTGACATCTCTCTATACATTGACCAAAGTGGCAGTCATTTTTTTTCAGTTTGTGGACAGCAACCAAACAAGAAGGTTGCTTTCTTCTGAGACAAAATCTACCTCTCCCAGCAGCTTACAATCACATGGTAACATTTCCCTTTCAGACATAGATGAGTCCTGCCCATTTAAATCTGGAGTCCTAAAAAATAGTTTATCCAGGTCAGGAGTATCTCCAAATTATATGTAAGACCTTTTTCTTTTTGTTCCTCCTTATACTTTGCTTTTCTGTGTAGATATACGTGATATATAGTTCTCCATGTGAGACATGTATATATGTATACATATGGTTTTGTGTATGTATTAGTGCTATAAAAGTCTCTCTGAGAACAAATTATGTTTGTCATTCTTTTTCCTTTCAGCCATTCTGATACATCCATGAAATATTGGTTTTGTTATATGATAGATATAATAATGCCCATAATGGGAGAAATATAAATTAATATCTTGGTAGAAACTCTTTCCCCATTCTTTACTGTAGTCTCTATAGGGAAACAATTCAGATACCGTATGAGAAAAGGTAGTTTTACTGACATAATTGCTGCCAGACTAATAAAAATTAAGTATCATTTATTCAACAATGATCATGAATTCTAAACTTCAGCAGTTTCCAAGAAAGTTATTCACTATTGATTTAGAGATTTACTATGTATTCTTCACTGCCTAGCTAATTACTCTTTTAAACTTTGGACTTTAGAAATCTATAGAATCAAAGATCGATTATCTCTGAGTATGTTTCTCAATGTTACTTTCACTTTAATGTATTAAAATAGTTTCTAACAGGTAATTAATATCTATGTAACTAGATTAATAGATATACATCCACTAAACTAAATAAAACATTATAATTATAAAGAGCCTTACTAAATAACAAAAAACACATCACTTGAATATTTCCAGCAGCAACAACAAAAATGGGTAACATATAACTAGAAGAGAAAATAATGATATAATCAAAATGTTAACTTTCCACACTACTTTAAACAAAAGGTTTGGAAGGAAATTCCCATCAATATTAGAAAGAGCTATAATATTTAGTGAGATTTCCTGAAAAAATATCTTAAGAAAAAGATTTTATAAATTTCAACTAAGAATAACACTAACTGTTCATTCAATGAAATATTTTTTCTTGTATGGAAATGACTAACTTCACCATTACTATTACGCATATAGACTTGTATTGATAGTTAGTTTGGTAGATAGAAAGTTTTAAATAGAGATCGGTAATGAAAAAAATAATATAAAACATATTGGGAGATGTATAAGAGGCTGCTGAAAAGTTCTCAGTCTAACCAAAAATGCCTTTCAAATAAAAATTTACTGTTTGGTAATTCAGGTTTTGCTATGTGGAGTGGGCTGAGGACTTTTCAGCACCAGCTCTATTATATATAATGAAATACATGAAGATATGATTGGACTTGCTTAGGTAGTTACTTATCTGTTTTTATATGCATCGAGTGATATGAATTTTTTAGATAAACATTTGTCCAGATAAGATCTTTCAAATATTTTACAAAAGAATAGTTTCTTAGTTTATATTTTCAATTTTTTATTACTTCAAACTTCATTGCTTTACAATGAATACATTTCAGTTTTATTTTCAAAACTGTACATATATGCATACACACACACATATGGACATGCCAAGAACACTTGAAAATTAAGCACCAAGAATTGTTGCTAACAATAAAGCACTGGATACACAGGTAGGTAAACAACTCAAGAATCTCCACCCTAAGAATTCATCTAATTGAATGAGTGAAAACATCCAGACAGCAGTAATATGGAGCAGCATTAGTGACATCTGCTCTCAAATTATTTGGCAAAGTGAAAGGACTGAAAATTGGCAATAAGCCTGTGGGAGAATGTTTGACTTCTAACAGTTGGGAAAACACAGGAGTGTCTGAATTCCAATACTTGAAATAAAAGTTTGACATGCTGAGATAGACACCATATATGTATTACAGATTTAACAAGAACCCAAATGTACTAATTAATTACTAATTAATAGACATAAAACATTAGCTACCTTGAAAAGCAGAATTTGAAGGTGAGTATACTGAAATAAGTGGATGGAGTAAAAGGTTGCTTGACAAGTGCCCAATATCTTGGAAAAGTTCAGACAGAAAAGGAGAGATGAAATAGAGAGTTTTGCAGAGAATATACAGAAGAGAATATATGGACGAGAATAGCACAGTCACAGTTGTCATGGAAGGATTTTAGAAAAGCCTTTGTCTTGCAATAGGCTAGCAAATGAGGATTATATATATATATATATGAAGAAATATAATTTTAAGATGTGCTATATTTATGGGATAAAGTGCTCAATATCAGAGATAGAGTGTATGTAAATATAAAAGTATAAAACTTTTATATATATATATATATATATATATATATATATATATATATATATATATATATATATATATGAATGTATATTTGGGAAGCAGCCTTTCTTTTAAACATCTTTTGTTAAATATGGCAGACAAGAAAGATTTAATTAATTTTTTATTTAGTTTTTCCAGCATTCTTACATTTTTCAATTTGGTGGGAGTACAAAAATTTTCCATAATGTCCATTGTCCCAAGCACTTTTGGCTATTTCCTTTAGTCATTTTCAAGCAGATTTTGTTTTAGGTGTAGTTAATTTCTCTTTGTGTTTATACTGTTTAAGTTGTATTTTAGTTTTGAATACTAGTAGGAGTGTTTATTCTGAGCCTTTGCATGTTGAGAGTGGCTGGAATTCAAGTAAGCATCTTACTATTTTTTAAAAACTTTTAACACTCCATTTCCACTCTTAAATAAGGTGAAATTGATAGTAGGAGAAAGATGTTTAATACACAGTCTCACTTATAGCAAGATGTTCCTGGCAATATGATTTATATAGAATTTTGGTGTTTTTGAGCAGAATTTTTCCTGGGGGTTTTTGTAAATTATGGTTAGATAGATGTTATTTTTTTATAGCACTTTGATCTGATAAGTAACACCTGAGATGTCTACTCAAAGAGGTGATAGTATGTTCAAGACAGGTAATTGATTTGTGACAAGAAACAGTCTTGCACTGTCCAGTGAAATTGATACACTATATTGGTCATTGCTAGTTTAGAATTGATGGGGTTATTTTGATTAGTGACAGCAAGTTATATATATATATATATATATATATATATATATATATATATACATATACATATATATATATGTATGTATATATATATATATATATATATATATATATATATATATATGTATATATATATATATATATATATATATATGTATATATATATATATATGTATATATATATATATATGTATATATATATATATGTATATATATATATATATATGTATGTATATATATATATGTATATATATATATATGTATATATATATATATATATGTATGTATATATATATGTATATATATATATGTATGTATGTATATATATATATATATATATATGTATGTATATATATATATATATGTATGTATATATATATATGTATGTATATGTATGTATATATATATATATATATATATATATGTATGTATATATATATATATATGTATGTATATATATATATATATATGTATGTATATATATATATATATATGTATATATATATATATATATGTATGTATATATATATATATATATATGTATGTATATATATATATATATATGTGTGTGTGTGTGTGTGTGTGTGTTTGTTTAAAATCCAACTTGTACTTTCAGCTTTTGTGATATGTCAGTTTCATGATTGCTACTCAAATACACCCAATATATATATATATATATATATATATATATATATATATTTAGGAGTAGTTTCTTCATGTTGGTTACCATCCAGAACCCAACTCTCATCTGTGGCTCCAAATAGCTGTTTGCATGCAACAGTGCTCACACTCTGGTAAACTACTTTGAATAGCAGCTAAACCAGGTGAGAATAGTCAACAGGTCCAAACTGTTGATAATTTTGGGTTTGCATGTGTGGGTGAATGCGTGGGTGAATGAGATATCCTACAGAGTCAACAGCCATGAAAGCAGTGTCAGCAAGTGCCATGGTGTGTATCAGAGTGTGGATATGATACATAGAAGTCCTGGTCATTTACTGCAGCCTGGATGCCCCTGCTTGTTACAATTCCTCATGCCACCTGATAATGACTCCCCAGGTGGAGAGACCGGGACTACTGATTTTCCAACTATGGAGTCTTCCTGCACAAGTTTTGTTTAAAAATTAATCTGGATCCCTTGATCAGTTACGAGACAAGGTCATCTTTGGACACAAAGGACAATCATGATATGTATGCATGTATGTATGTATGTATGTACGTCAGTCAGTTATGTGCCATGCTTGATACATGCTTAGGCGATCATGTATCTTTTGATACATAACTGAAGAAGAGGCAGATTTTTTCCCGCAGTACATTGCCATTACTTTCTGCAGTAGACCAGTTGCCATCCAAGGCTATAGAACCCAGTCTGTCCTGCTATTTACCCATATCTGGTGGGGGGTGGGAGGAAGAGGATTCATAACTTTCCCAATGGTATTAGCACGTAAGTGAATGTAATGGATTTGACTGGAATTCAAACTCAGCTCTTTGATTCCTCAATCTGAGCTGCTATCCATTACTCCACCATGCCTCTTCCTTACTTAAAAGTTACTTAATACTTTTTTTTAGATATGTCGTTCTTGTCTTTTTTGCTGTAAGGCATAGATCATTCCTTTCTATGAACGATATGTTTTATTTAAATAACCATCAGCAGATATTAGGAGAAATATCTCCTCAATCCGAGCTTCTATTTGTCATATAGGAATAAAGTGTTGTTGCCGACACTCGGGTTTGAACACAGATCACCAGAGAGCAACCTCATCTTGAAATAATTTGATCATGCGACAGGTAAAGGAAAAATATATATATGGGAATTAGTGGCATCTGACAGAGTAGTGTCCAAAGTCATTACTATTGTTGTATCTGTGATTTACAAAGTCTCTCCTACAGATGGTCATTACAAAAGTATCTATGTGTATGTAAGTATATAAGGGCACTTGGCCGAGTGGTTAGAACATTTCGTTTTCAACCATGAGATTCAAGTTCAAATCTCACCATGGTTGATTTGTCAGGAAACTGATTTTCTGATGTTATCAATTTGGGGAGGTGATCCTGGAGTACGGTATGTTAGGATAGTACCTGAAAAGCACGCCATTGGTTGACCTGAGCCTTGTGAGTGAAATTAGATAAACGGAACTGTTTGGAAGCCATCAATGGTTGTGAAAGCACAAAGTCACAAGTCATCATGACTGATGGTTTGAGTATACTGATATTATACAAACTACTATTTCATTCATTCTCTGTTTCATTATCTCAATGTCACTACTTGCTCATCAATCATTCCTTATCTGTTTCCTTCATTCTCTTTTTCTAACAATCTCTCTACTAATCATCCTTCTTCTCTAATCCATTCTTCATTCAAATCTGAACCCTAGCTGTCCCAGTAATCACCATTCCTATTACATGTCATTTGTTATTCATCAGATCTTAGAGTGAACCATAAAATTCAATTTGACATCTTTACTTTTGTCTACACTAGTCATTACCCTTAATGTCTTTTTTCTTTTCTAACTTCTTTTTCTATCTTATAAGAAATGATAGTATTGTTACCAGGTTTGTCGCTTTAGAAGCAATTTAATATAGAATATCGTATCATATAATGATATGTAACTTGCAGCAAAAACTGAGCACTAATCTTGAGATTACCTTGTTAAAATTGAGAGATAACTTGGTGAAGTTCAAACGAAAATCTATCTTCAGTGTCACACTTTCTTAGCTGTATATTAGGATGGCAAACACATTTTACCAGTCTTCCTTGTGATATGTCAAATAAGATATTTTTCATTTTGAAAGATTTTCCACCATTTTTAATGTTCTCAAAATTACAGATTTCAAAAATTCTTCCAACAAATCTACTTCAGGTTTCACAAAACTCAACATATAATTTATATTGATAGAGTTTATTCTCCACATTGACAATAATTGGCTTTGAATGTTTATAAAAAAATGGGTTGTTGCCTTTGCATGTTCTTTTAAATTCCTTCACTGTCTTTTTTTGCTAACCAGTTTTTTTCTCTTTCTTTCAGTGTCATTAAAGAAATATGGCATCCACCTTAGTTTGCTTGTCTTTTGTTTGTGTGTCTGCTATCAAATAATCTCCAAGACAAAGCTGAGCACTTATTCTCCCAAAAGGAAGACACATTGATTTTGATGATCCTTTGAACTTTTTACTTATCTTGATAAGCATGTAGAAGAGTGATTGATCATGCAGAAAATCAGTATCAGCAATATATTGTGAAGAATTTTTGACACAAAGGACATTTGTGCAATTATTATAAAAATTATTTTTGTACAATTCATGAAATTTGTACAGTTTGTGTAATATGTGGCATTTGTACAATATTATAAAATAATTATTTTGCTCAAACATACATAAAATATATCAGATTATTATTCAGATTATTATTTCAGAAGGTTTGTATATATTCAAGAGTAAAAATGAACACCTTGCTGCATTACTTTCAGTGGTAAGCATACAAACTCTTTCCCCCTCACCCCCCAAAAAAGGATAAATTTTCTCTTTTATGATTTTAACATATTATTTTACTATAATTCACCAAATATCTTTTTTTATTTTTCCCTTTTTGATAACTAATGAAGTCCTGTTACATGATTTTGGTAAATTAGTTTTTAAAAATTCAAAAACTTTTAAAGCTTTATGTACATCAAGTTAGCTTAACCAAAGTTTTATTTATTTATTTAAAAAAGAATCCTAACCAGAACCCAAAATTATGACTTTTGATGTAATTTTTTTCAAATATCAGAAAATCAAGATGTTAAAAAGTTATATTGTTGTGCTTGTATTTGTAGTTCAAGTAATGACTACCAGTGGACCCTAAATATTAATCTCGGGTTATGTATTTATTACAAGTCACCACAAAAACATAGTTTGATGTTGTCCCTGTGTTTATTGCTGAAATAAAAATTGAGTTACATGAATTTATGCTAAAAATGTGGGTCCTTGAAATATTAGTGAAATCCACCTTCTAGATGACTAAATTAACGGTTATCCAAGAGTTCGTAATTTTCAAATAAGATATGATTCAATAACTATTGATATATATACTTCAGATTTTGGGCCTCATTTTGATCATCTGCAAGAACTAGCTTTAAATTCTGCTTTCTGAGTAGGTTTTCACTTAATTAGAATAATTTAAATTAAGTCACATTTAGTTAAAACACTTACTGATTTGCACCTCTTTTTAAATTATGATACTAAAAGTTATTGAATTTTCTCACCTTACTCCAGTAAGTACATTCTAATTAGAAAAAAATGTTCCAAATATCTCTGTGTAACATACATTGATCAGCCAAAACATTTTGACAACTTGTTTTAAACTTCCATGTGCCAGTCAAATAGTTCTTCATATATGAACTCTATAAAACTTTTAAAGCTTTCCTTTGGGATCTGTTTGCTGAATGTTAATAGCAGTTTCTTCAACTGCAGTGTTATGGGGTTGAGGTTCTTAAAGATCTAACACATAAGTTCTCAATGGTGTTAAGACCTAGGGAGTTTGGTGACCTTAGCAACACAATAAAATCTTCTTCATGTTTTCAGAAACCATTCCTAGAACTTACACAAGGTGCATTGACCTACTGAAAGATACAATTGTCATTGTAAAAAAGATAATTGCCAAGAAGAGATGTATGAAGTCATCAATGATGTTGAGACACAGGGGTGGGGTCCCCACATGAATAAAACTTGGTGTTTCCCCAGCAGATCATTGCACAAACCATCACAATTTTTACACTGGCTTACAGTTTTCTCAAGGTGAATCATGGTGTTGTCAATCTTCCAGGATAATGATGCACATGTACCCTATTGTACCCCTTATTCAGGAGAAAGCTTGACTCACTGGATCAAGTGACCTTCTTTTATTAATACTAGGTCTAGTGACCTTCTATTAATACTAGGTCTAGTTCTGATACTTGTATACCCATTAAAAAATATTTTCAGCAGTAGACATTGGTTATGAGTACTGGGTTGCAGTTATGCAACAAGCATAAATGGACTGCATTCTTCCTTTCATTTTAATTAAAGCTTTCAGCAATTTATATTGCAGTAGCCCTTCTGTTGACATGTACAAGACAGGAAAGCCTCCATTCTCTTCTCATATCAATAGGTTTTGACCATCAGTTAGTGATTTTTTCCCTCCTTGGAACAGATCAGTCAGTTATGTGCCATGCATGATACATGCTAAGGCAATCATGTATCTTTCGATGCATGACTGATGTGGCAGATTTTTTACCCCAGTAGGTTGCCATTTCTTTCTGTGGTAGACCAGTTGCCATCCAAGGCTATAGAACCTGGTCTGTTCTGCTATTTACCCATAGTCAGTCAGTTATATGCCATGCGTGATACACACTTAGGCGATCATGTATCTTTTGATACATGACTGACAAGGCAGATTTTTTACCCTAGTAGGTTGCCATTTCTTTCTGTGGTAGACCGGTTGCCATCCAAGGCTATAGAACCTGGTCTGTCCTGCTATTTACCCATAGCTTGTGGGGGGAGAAGAAGAGGATTCGTACCTTTCCCAAGGGTATTAGCACGTAAGTGAATGTAATTGATTTGATTGGAATTTGAACTTGGCTCTCCGATTCCTTAATCTGAGCTGCAATCCATTACTCCACTGTGCCTGCTTCTAACAACAGGTACTCACCATAATTTAACATAGGTACCCAACAAGCCGTGTCTTTTTTGGAGATGTTCTGACCCTGTCTTCTGGATATAATAATACATGGACTATTTGTCAGTTACTCAAATCTTGATTCTTGCCTAAAATTGCAGCATTAACTATTATTCTTCCATCTTTTGTTTTGGTTCATCAGTTTTATGATAACATTCATGTATTTGTTTTATATTACTTTATATAATATAATATTCTGAATAAAACTGATTCTGAAAATTCATCTGATTTGTTAATGGTGTCACCATCTGCCTGCCTGTTAGAAATGTTAGCACCTACTGAGTACTTATTTCTGGGTCATAAAATGTAGATGTAATCTCTGCCTGTGACAGATTGCACAACTCATATCACTTCAGGCATTTTACATTTTTATGTTCTGAGTCATCCCCATGAATGCTAGGAGATGAGAGTTTCTCTAGACTAGTTGCCAACCAAGGTTAGAGAGCCCAATCTGCCCTGTTATTTAACCCATAGCATGTAGGGAAAAGAAAAGGATTTATACCTTTCCCAGGGGTATTGGGGCAAAAGTAAATGTAACAAACTTGGATAGAAATCAAACTTGGCCCACTGATTTCTCTTCCCAAGCTACTAACCATTATACTATCCATGCATCCACTAAGTGTCACCCATTAAGCTAATAGTGACTTATGTAGTGTATTAGGGTGCTTATTTATGCTAAAGTGAAGAAACAAAATATAAAAGTATTTTCTTGGGTTTTATTCTCTCCTTCATTATCTCCCATCTTGCAAATCATTGACTGTGAAATTAAGCCCTATCAGATACTTTATTTTCTCTTTTTTTTTATACTAATCTAAAAAATTAGTTTCAACAAATAATAAGTCAATGATAAAGGTTTTACAGTTTTTAATAAATACCTGCTCAGAGTTTAATATGTCTCCCATGAGGATAAATGAATGTGCGTTTATATCAATTCTTTTATAAGGTCATATAGACCCAAAGAGGTTGATCTTTTTTGTTTCTAATGACTAACAAGTCTTTAATAGTACAAGCCAGAAGGCATATTCTGACCCATTTTGGATAAAAAAAAACACATAGAAATGTACATTGATATAAATAGTTTTATAAATAATAGAATATAAGAAGATATTAAAAATATTCAGCAAAAGAAAATGCTGGTTGTAATAGGGAGGCTTTGACATGTTATTCCTTTTTTCTTATCATTGTTAATTTTCTTTTATCTTTTTCTCTTCTTCTTTTACTATATATATCTTTATATTTCTTATTGTTTCTTTTTATTCTTATTCATTCATTTTCAGTTGGCCCATTCATTTTCTTCAACTGTACTTGGTTCTTGTTTTGTTACTTCTCTCCCTTTTAATGCATGTTTCTTTTTCTTTATCTTACTTTATATCTTCTTCTGTTCACTCACCCTTTTCAATCTTTCCTTTCTTTTTTCCTCTCATTTATTCTATTATTCTTCTTACTATCTTATTATATGCTTTCTCTATCTGTCTCTTTTTTTAGAAATTTATCTTCTTTTTTAATCTGTCACATTTTCTAAATATCCATTTCTATCTTCATTCCTCATTTTCCTCTCACTTTCACATTTTTCTTTCTTTCCTTTATTTTAAAAATAATTTTTCTCTTTCCCATTTTCTCTCATTTTATTCATTCATTAAATTTCCTTTTTTTACTTATTCAGTTAATTTTTTTACCTCTTTTTCTTTCGCATTATTTTTTCTGTTAGCAATATTTTCCTTTGTTATTTCCTTCTATCATTCAGTTAAACTACTTATTTTTTCTTTTTCTCATTTATTTATTTAATTTCATTTTTCTTTGCTAATTATTAATGTTCATTTTTTTCTCCTTTTTGAAATTGTATTTTCCACATACTTTATTTTCTTTTTATTCAATTATCCCTCTCTATTTTATATTTTTTCATTTCTCACTCTTTTTATCTTTCAGTTCTTCTCTCCTTTCCTTCTTTTATCTTAACCATTCATTTATTGCTTTTTAGCATTGTTAAAAGTTAAATACTAATTATATTTTATTTTCTCTTTCTCATACTTTCATCTTTCACATAATTTTTTTCATCCTCTAATCGCACATATTCTTAGTCAATTTTCATGTGCAGTTTTTATTTTTGTTCATTCATTCAGAAATGTATCCTCTTTTTTCATCCATCCATTTCTCTTACATACATTCAAATCTTTTTAAAAACTTTCTTAAATATACATTCAACCTTTTCACTATCTTCTCATGTCTTTTTTCATTCATATATTTTCCTTTTTCTATGTCTGATTTCCTTCAATTTTTAAAATCTTTTTCATACTACCATTTAACTGATTTTTGTTTTTATAAGCCTTTTCATTTCTCTATTTTTCATTCCTCTTTATTTCATTCATCTTTTTTCTTCCCACTTTCTTCTGTCCTTTATTCTATAAGTTCTGTATAATTATCTATATTTTATAATTCATATTATTAATTCTTTCTTCTTCATTTTCCCAACCATTTTATCATAATTTTATTTGTTTATTCTTATGCTTTTTTCCTTATTACTTTTTCAATTAATTCACTTTTTCTTTTTGCCATCATCCTTTCAATCACATTCCCTCTTTTCTTTGCATCTTTCATTCTTTTTTTCTTTAGATTTCATTCTTCTCCAAAGTAAATCTTTTCTTTTCCTCCCCTTCTGAAGTTAACTTTCACCTTAACACAATCTCCCGCTATCCCCCTCTCTCATTTTTTATTGCATATCTCCTCCTTCTCTCAGAAATTGTAAAATTACTTAGCTCTCGCCACACCTCATTCTCTCCTCCTACCCCGTTCCCGAAATGCCTCCTACCATCTCCCTCGCCGTCCTAGCATGGCCTCTCATCTTGAAATCGGCGATTTCATGCTGAACGAAATTTGCTCAGCGCGGCCATAAGTCGGCCACTAAAATCTTTCTTGGCGAGTACACCCTGACACAAGAACCTTGGTGAGTATTTAGACCCGTCCATGTCTTTTCTATTGTCGACTGAGGGATGAAATCGTTCGTTTTTCGATAAGCAAATGAAACCCTCCACTCCGTCTCTCTTCTGTGAAACTCTCTTCTTTCTTCTCTCATGTCCCCCCTCCACGTTTTTTTTTTTTTTTTTTTTACTTGTCGATAAATTCCTCACCCACTCTCTTTCCACTTATATGCCTACCTAAATACATAGAGCTTTTATTTTTTTTTTTTTACATTTAAGACGTTACGTATTGTTATTTTAAGAATGGAATATTGACAAGAGGATCGCCTTTTCGTTCTGCTTACCTTTAATTAAAATGTGTTATTTTTATCATTAATCGGTTTAAAAAAATTATTTTACAGCTTCTAAAATGTATAGCATATATTTTTTGTTTTACAAAAGACGTCTTTATGAGAAAGATTCACTTTTCATTAAAAAATAGAGTAATTATTAAATTAAAAAAAAAATCACCTTTTAGATAACTAAAACTTGTATTTGAACAGGAAAAAATCAACAGTCTTCCTACCGTAAAGAAAAACGTATTTTAATAATGATCCATTTTATCAGATTATTATATCATTTAATTAATCTAATTGTGTAACTAAAAGTAGTAAAATGCTCTGGCTGTTTAGTGTTTACTCTCTCTACCCAGAAAAAATTCCTTGTCTTCAGTTTTCATACCTAGCCTGAAAAAGAAGACGAAGTCTACCCCTATTTCAAATTTGGTCTTACACTATACAGTACACTACAATACAGTACACAAATCCTTTTATTTACACTTTTTAGTAATTTCTCTTAGTGGCCAGAAGTGCTAAGCACTGTCACTATGAATACTACAATTGATCTAAAAATCTATATCAAATGCATGTTCAACAGTAACACATACAAAAAATTAATAGCACAATATTCAAAAAGGTGTTAAAAGCAAAAGCTGAATAATGTTTATAATCTTTAAATCTACACCCATTCAGATAGATTTTATTATGCACACATCAAACATTTAACAACAAGCAAAAGAAAAAAAAAACCAACATGCATGTTTTTTGCATTAAAAAAACTCGCCTAAAAAGAGTTAAAATAAATAAAAATCACTTAACAACATTATCCTTTTCAATTTAATTTACTTTTTTTTATTCTTGAAGAATGATTAGATAGATGTTTTGTTTCCTTTTTTGTGCTTGTGTATTTATTTTTTTTAAATATCAACAATGAGAAACGAATTTTATTTTTCATGTATTTTCTCATGTTTTTGTTCATTTTTTTCGCCCTTTTCGGAACTCGCTTCCAGTTTTGTATGTAACCTGCTCATTACATCTTTTTTTTTTTTTTTTTTACTACATATTTAACTTTTCAGAGTATTTTTTTATTAAAGAAAAAAAAACTCTTTTGTCGTAACTATATATATCTTTTTTTTTTAAATTTCCATCCTATTAATAATAATTCTCTCTCTCTTTCTTTTTTTTTTTTTTTTTTTTTCAATGAATTGATCTAATTTGTCGGCACTATTGTATGTGCATTAGTCGTCTTTGGCGCGGACATATAATTTTCTTTTCTTTAAAATTATTTTTAATTGTATAACTAGAGTTGTATTCTAGTTCTTATTTTAACGCTAAAACCAAATTGTTTATTTATATATCTAAGTAGCGATCACTAAAAATTACGCTGTTAAATTTCTTTCTCCTAGGATCCTCCATGCTCAGCGTAAATAGTAAAAAGGCGTATTTATTGTAATGAATGTAATTTTTTTTACACTGGTTTTAAATTTCTTCAAACATGTTTTTATGATAAAAGCTTAAAAGTTATCTAAAGCTTTAAATAATGACTCTAGTGATATCGGTACGTGTGGTTGACACTTTATGGTGTGTTGGTATTTCTTTTATTGTTTTATCGATCTGGTCGTGAGGTTTCCCCTTCCCGCAATACCTGAGAAATTGTACAACTGGATTCGCCATTCATCGTGCTTCTTGTGTGTAAAATGCATTTCCATTTCTGATACTACTTTTTTGTTTTTTTTTTCCTTAAATTACCCAACACATCGAATTGCTTATATATATTTTGTCTTCAGAGAAGTAATCACTGAAAAAATAATAATAGTGCTTTGTTTATTTTGATGCGTGTGTATATACGTGATTTTACATTTACAACTAAACGACTATGAACAGTAGAGAGGAAGAGTCTGGTAGTCGATGAGTCAAAAGTTTCATCTTACTTACGTGCTGAATTAGTGAGGCTCGATTCCATTTAACTTCGAGATAGAAAAATAAATCAAAGTAATGGGCTTTTCATCTTGGTTAATTTTGTAAAAATTTGCAGTGATCTTGAAAATTACTTCGTTTTTATTGATGAAATGATTGAAAGGATTTTATTTTGGGGTGATATTTTTGGTTAACTTTTTTTTTTCTTTTAAATGTGTTCCATTTAGATTTTTTTTTATAGCAAATTCTTAGTATTCTGTCTATGAAAGCTGGTTTTAGAGCGCCGATGCAGATTTTTTCTATTGAATGAAAATGACACTAACTTAGTAGGCAGTAGAAAGGAAAAAAAAAAAAAAAAAGTGAAACCATTATTTTTTATTTTTATTTTTTTTCACGTTTGCTTACTTACCTAGACTTCTTTCTTTTCTTTTTAAGGTGAACTCAAGTGATCTTCGTTAGTGCCTCAGTTTTATTGACAATGTAGCCGGTAATAATTTAATACTTGCTATTTTAAGAGAACACAGCAAATGTGTAGTGTAGTTATGGATGCTAGTTATTGTAACAATTGTAGTTATCTTTCTAAACTTATCAACTTTTTTTTGTCACCTAGTTGACTGTTTAAATGTATGTGTACCAAAAAAAAAAAAAGAAAAACAGCAATGAAAATCAGATCATTTTAGTTAGTATGTTAGGAGGTAGAGACTGCATCTGAATTTCTGCAAGAAAAACTTTTTTTCTAGTCAATAGAAAATAATAAGTGTTTTGAGAAAATGTTACATCTGTTTATTTAATTATTGTTGCATTTATGTTAATGTGTGCTTATTACAAATACTAGAGAATTCTTTTATAATCTTGTAATAAAAATGAAAATCTCAATCATAAAACAACTGATCTAAATTATTTACAAAGCATAATTTGAATTTGTTTTCAAAGTATAATTGGAATGTGTGCATTTCTAAATTCATGCACATATCACTAAATAAGTGACAATTCCGTAATTTACAAAGCACAAACAGCAATCTAGAAAAGTAAAGAATTTCTAAAGGAAAAGATTATCATCCACAAAAATTTCAGAAAGCAAATTTTTTTCAATGTTCATCAACATAAGAATTTGAAGTAGTTCATTTGATAGCATGTGTAGCTGACTTGTTTGAATGACAGGGTCAAAAGATATTTGTAATCTAAGAACATAATTTGAGTATGTAGATGCATGCAGAGAATACTTAAATAGGATACGGAAGCAGCAAAGCAGGCGCATCTTACATAACCCTTTCAGAAGTGCAATATGAACCTGAAATTACATCAAAGTGAATCAAATTATCTTTTCCGATTGTAGGGGACTGGTTCTTGCAAACTCTTCATTCAAAGTTCTCAAATGGCTGTTAAGATTTGGATGAGAGACTGTAAGTGTAATCCATTGCAAAGTTCCTGCTTATCTAAACCAAGATGATTACATGTGATTTTTAGCTATTCATCTTGGAAACAACATGGATTAAGATATGTTGTTGTCCACCTTTACAAGTTCATAGTTTTTAGGAAAACATTTGTAGTGTGTGTGTGTGTGTGTTGGGCTTCAACCCTGTAACAATCCATTAGATCATCAATTCTTTTCTCTTTGTTGCTATTCTCAAGTTCATTCTGACCTGGTATGGGCAGATCTATTTCATCAACAGATCTGCCTGTACGAGGTAGTACCATTCCATGGAAAAATGAGTTGACGACCTGCTTAGTTTGCTGTGAAAGGTGGACCTCATTTCTTTCATCTATCTAGGAAAAAGAAACCATAAAACCAGCAACCTCAACTTCTTTCAATGATGTAAACTATTTCTTCTTGGTAAATGCTGTTGTTGTTGTTCTGCAAGTGGAATTGATTTTCATTTTTGGAATTCTCTTTCTATTGCAAAATCAGTTTCATCATTGAATATTCGTTTTGCTGCTTCAATTAAATTTTTTGTTATTTTCATGATGTTTTCAAAGTCCACCACATGTTTTAAAACTCCTACCATATTCCAGAGGAGGCAAGGAGTAATGGATAGTGGCTCGGATTGAGGAATCGGAGAGCCGAGTTCAAATTCCAGTTGAATCCATTACATTCACTTATGTGCTAATACCCTTGGAAAAGGTATGAATCCTCTTCTTCTCTTCCCAGCTATGGCTAAATAGTAGGACAGACTGGGTTCTATAGCCTCAGATGGCAACTGGTATACTGCAGAAAGTAATGGCAACCTCCTGCGGGAAAAAAATCTGTCTTGTCAGTCATGTATTGAAAGATATATGATCACCTAAGCATGTATCATGCATGCCACATAACTGACTGACCATATTGCAGGCATTAAGATAATTTAAGCATTCAGTTTGTAGATATTCTGAATACTGTACACTTGCAATAAGAAGAAACCTGCTGAATTAATGTCGAATATGCATGACTTATCAAGATGGGAATTGACTTTTGAAAGCAAATTTTACACTAAATTAGGGATGAGGAGATTTGGCACTCTGAATCAAGATAACAATCAGCTTGGGCTATTTGTAAAACAATTCAGGCTGTAGTTGAGTCAAAACCTCCAGAAATTTGTTCAAGGGTATTGTGATTAACCCACCAACAGGTTTCTCCTCTTTAAAGAGAAAAGTATTGAATGAGGACTATGGGTGTAACTGTGTATCATTATGATGCTAAATGTGAGGTGATGATAATAATAATAATAATAATAATAATAATAATAAATGCAGAAAAACAAATAGGAATGGCTTGCCTGTGTTCACAAGTTTCTGGACACACCCCACCCTGATGTTGCACCCAGTTCCATGAATAATTTGTTGTAACTAGGGAAATTTAAAATTTTGTCCAAATTACCAAAGAAACACTTATAGTTCTGGATATCTCATAAACCAAATAAAATTAAAAATGGTCCTTATGAAGAAAAAATATATACCATCAAAAAAAAGAGTCCCACAAGGAAAATTCTAAATATCTGGGTGGACGAGTCGATGCATCTTATCAGTACTTTATTATGACTAGGTGAATAAATACAACTGATGGTAGTGTTGGTTAGGTGTGTGGGGGGTAGGAAGACGTGGAGAGTGATAGACAAACAAATATTGCCTGCATTGAAAGTGTTAATAACAGATATCCTTGGATACATAGATGGCCTTATCCTTGGATTTGTTGAGAGGTAGATATGCAAGATGAATTGGTAAGTAGATAATTAGATAACACAAACACCTTATTTCGCAAGACTAAGAAAAATTTTTGCTGCAGTAGATGGTTGTTATAAAGAAAGATAAATTGCTGGTAGATAGTATAATTAGAATAACTATACTAGTATAGTTTTTCAATTTTGACAAATAGAAACGTTTCGTGAAAATAGATTTGATAATACATTTTGCCATATAAGGCTTCATCAGATTCAAAAATAAAAGAATGAAATGTGTATTTGTGTGGACCCTTAAATAATGAATCTTAGTACTTTGCCTAAGCTGATGTTTCTTGTGATTAAAGAAAAAAAGAATGAGTGACTTTTAAAAAAAGTCGTTAATACTTATTCTGGTACCTTTTCTTTACAATTCTTACTTCGAGTCAAAAGTTGTTGGAGAAAATAGTAAGATTCATTATTTAAGCATATACACAAATACACATACACACAAATGGCAAAATGCAGTATCAAATCTATTTTCATGAAATGTTTCCATTTGTCAAAATTTAAAAACTTTGCCAGGATTTCTATATGCTAATTTAAAAACATACTAGTATAGTGTAGACTAGCTCAATGAGGTTAACAAGTACAGACATTTAAAGATAAGGGTTGATAACTTGATAGTCATTGTATCAGAAATGTGATATTAAAACACAGATGGATTTTGTGATAACGACATATATCTATATATTATAGAGAAATGAATCTACTAACATTTTTCTGCAATTGTTATAAGTTCTAAACTTGCTGTGATTTTTTTTAATTTTTATTAATATGTGCCTCACAATCCCATCTTGGAAGTTGACTATTCAGTCATTTATGTGCCATTATGTGATAAACGCTTAGGCGATCTTGTATCTTTCAATACATGACTGACAAGGCAGATGTTTTCCCACAGTAGGTTGCCATTTCTTTCTGTGATAGACCAGTTGCCATTCAAGGCTATAGAACCCAGTCTGTCTTGCTATTTACCAATAGCTGGAGGGAGAAGAAGATTAATACCTTTCTATTTTATTGTTGTCATTAGATATAGGGTCATTTAGTTTGTGTCTAACCAAATGAAAACACATTTGAAGCATTACTGTTTTCTATGACATTTTAGATAAAGATCCAACACTTGCAATATATAAAGCTCAAAGTTTGCATGTGTGTTTACAACCAGAACCCAGAAAATGAATTAAAACTATGATGTCAAACAAATGCAGGTTTATTTATCTACTAGCATGTGCATTGCCTAACTCTGTTAATTAAGAAATAATTGCTAATTTGCATATTCAACTTTAAAATCAATTTTTTTTAAATTAATATGTTTTGTTATTCAATTCCAGTCTGATCTTTTGTGAGCATTAGAAACGAATGATTGTTTTATTGATGGCTTTCATGATGTACACAAATCTTTCAAAGAAATGACAACATAATGTTGGAAAGGGATTTGGTCCATACAGTACTGGGTATCATTACTAGTTCATTAATAATGTACAATTTATTACTGTACATTGCTTAGGTGAAGAAATATTTTTATTGTATGTTACTCTACTCTAAAAATTAATTAAATTAACCTATCCCCTTTTTAAATTTACTGTAGTTGTAGATAAGGGTATGTATTGAAATTTTTAGAAAATTTAAAAATGCTTTCTTTGATTCCAGGAGCTTTAGTTAAAAGGCATTTCTAGTCATATAGGATGATATTTTCATTCAAACAGGCAGAATTTTATAAGCATGAAATATTTTTGGTATATCCTACAAATTTATATATTTTAAAATTAATTTTATCATTGTGATTATAAAATTTTCATGTCTGGATGCAACTATAAATTGTTGGTAATGCTGTATGTACTGAAAAATGATATTGGTGTTTATATATAGTTCTCCACTGCCTTAACCCAAGGACACATGGCACAGTGGATAAAGGCGTTAGTTAGATCCAGTAACAGGACCCAAAGAGTGTTAGTTCAATACCTGGTTAAGGTGGTGGAGAACTTTTAGAGGGGAATTAACAGGAGATAACTGATATCCATTAGACATGGCACGTGGAACTAGAACAGTCTACCCCAGTGAGTGAAATAATGGGTTCAGTTCAACATTCCAACCACCTGAAGAAGGCCGGAGTGTACAATGGCCAAAATGTTGTGATAAATATGGCAACAAAGATGAGGACAATAGTCCAAATAATGTATATAGTGTACATAATACCTCATCTCAGAAATATCAACAGATATTCCTAAGAGCTGTAAAGGAAGTTGTGGTGAGCCATGAATGCTCATGTCCTGAAAGGACTTGGCACATAAGCGAGAGGAATATGTTAAAATGTTTGGCATGGACATAAGTTTTCTTAGTTTAAATAAATGCTTTGTTGAGTATCATTACAACGCCTTTTCAATTTTATTTATTGCTGTTTCCACTAGTAGAACAATTCAGAATAGTTTTAAACACTGACATTTTGAAGGTATTTTATTTACTTAAAATCTGTATGACAATTTTTTTAAATTTTTTTTACAAGGTAAAAAGTCAGTGTTTATTTATTATAAAATAATTTTAACTTATTTACAATGCTTGCTATTGTTATTTTTATCAGCATAACATGTTTTCATTTATTAATTTTAAAATCTCATTGATCCTACACCTTGTTTTACTTGTGGGATTGGCCCATTACTCTTTGCCATTACTAAAAGAAATGGAACTTAAAAATATGTTGTGTATGAAATATATAATTATGTGCTACATTCTGTTAGAAATTATTTCATAGGTTTGAGGATTTGTTTGAAAACTTGAACCTCCCACTTATTTTTACTTGCCATAATTAGAGTTTATTTCAGACCTTAGAATATTATTGCATAGTTATGTATATATATACAATATATATTTATTTAGCTAAAATTCTCATTGGTAAGTGGATAAGAATTCTTCCATTTTATAACATCCATTTAGTGCTAAAATAGCTAAAACTATCACCTCGATTATTACCATTGATCTCTGAAAGTTTGAGCTGCCAACCATAAGTTCAGGATAGACTCATTCTTACTTTAAAATCTACCAAATACACAATTTTTTATTTTTTTTTTTCAGTCCTAAATCAAAAGTTATAAGTTAACTAACAATGTTTTAAGAAGAATGAAATAAATAATGTGTCCAATCAAGATAATCAATTAAGGGATTAATTGCTGCTATCATAAACCAACAGGTTTTTTTATAAACTATTAAATAATATGAAAATGAATAGAGGCAGCCTACTCCCCATATTTACTGTCAAAACCATTTTTTTTTTTTCTCAGAAACAAACAATGAGAATGCATGTTAAATATGAAATTTATTTTAAATGCTAAACAAACAAGTTCATAATACTTGAAATACCATCAGTTTTTTTTTTCAGTCATGTGTATATTGTGTGTATGTATATGTGTGTGTGTGTGATAATACTTTGGAAAGTTGGGTGGGTTGATAACTTTTCAGCACCCCCCCCTTCACGCACTCATGCACGCACACACACACACATTGTGTGTATTTAGGCAGCATCTTTTCATTCATACACGTTTCATTAAATAATATAGTAAATAATAAAATAATAAAAATGTTCATATTATTTAATGAAACGTGTATATATATATATATATATATATATATATATATATATATTATAGAGAATGTTGACCATATATAGATTTTTTTTCCTTTTAATCAGTATCACCCAAAGCAAGGCAGTACAGCCACTAGCATGCAACGGGTTACAGTCTGTGGAGGAATTAGGATCAGAAACATTAGTAATGAAGAGAAAGAAAAGAACAGTCGGGAGGACAGTAGATAGCGATTGACATTGTATTTAAATTTTTGCAGATTAAAGTTGGTCAGGAAGCTGGGAGGCAGTTCCACAAGTGAGAAGTGCAGGATAAGGAACTGTTAGTATAGAAGTTACGGCTGCATCTAGCTAGCTCAACTGTAAATTGATGAGATCTTGCTGCCAGTCTAGTATTGCACTTAAATTCATACAGTCTAGGTACCATAGCAAAGAGCTTATCCAAACGATTACCATGAAAGTATTTAGAAAAATGATACTGAGAGGCAACCTTATGGCAGTGGGGAAAGTGACTGAATCTGAGCCATGAGATGAAGACTAATAATATTGTTGATTCTTTTTTGGATCTCATCAAGGAGCTCCAGGTAAATAATAGAGGCGCTTGACCATATATGGTAGCAATATTCTAAGCCTGGACGAATGGTAGACATATAAATATGCAAGATAGATTCCAGAGAGAAAAATTGTCTTGCACGACAGTGAACCGACTTTCTGCATACAGTATGCCTAAAAAGTTCTTGGTCTGAAACACTTCACAAAATTTGACCAACCATTTTTTTTTGAGAGGGGTCCTAGCTATGACATTAAAGTGTATCTAGTGGCTCACCCCAACCTTAGTTGCTATTCTCAGGTTCATTCTGATCTGGTATAGACAGAGATCTATTTCATCAATAGATCTGCCCATACCAGTTTGTACCATTCCATGGAAAAATGAGTTGATGACCTGTTTAGTTTGCTGTGAAAGATGGACATCCATCTAGGAAAAAGAACTCTGATATAAAACTGGCAACTTCAATTTCATTCAATGATGTAAGGTATTCTTTTTGGTAATTGCTGTTGTTGTTATCAAGTGGGATTAGTTTTTATTTTTTTATCTAAAACTTTTCCTCCCTTTAAAAAAGCTTGAAGCACAGTTGCTTCTTGTTAAAAGTATCATCACTAGAGGATCTGTGTG
This sequence comes from Acanthosepion lycidas, assembly GCA_963932145.1. Classification (NCBI taxonomy): domain Eukaryota; kingdom Metazoa; phylum Mollusca; class Cephalopoda; order Sepiida; family Sepiidae; genus Acanthosepion; species Acanthosepion lycidas. Next base: position 39,225,183 of record OZ010575.1, on the reverse strand, counting down.
TTTAATGGTAAAATGGCTATCATAAAAGTGCTCAATCTCAATGAAAGTTATTAATAATGCAGCAAGGAATGTGGATCCTTGGCTCAGCACAAAAATCATGTTCATGCTCTATGCTAGAGAAACTTCACAATGATGTGATGGCTATACATGTAAATGAGAAAGTATATAACATGTAAATATACCATTGTCTATATTCAACAGTTATATTGTATTTTCTTTTTTTTATATGGTAAAATTATATTTTTGCCTCATAATAATTATAATATATTTAATAAGAAAACGTCAATTCCTTCTTAAAATTCCACTGATATTTACAATAAATCATTATCAAATTACAGTAACTTCAAAGGTGATGTCCATCCAAGTCTATTTGATAAATGTTAGTGTTAAATCAAATAGATTATGAATGTAAGACATTTAAAAAAAAATTCAGTTAAACCTTGTCATCAACACTTCAGGGATTCTGTTGCATTTCTGAAGTTGTGTAAGCATGTACACAAAGGATTTGCTTAGAACAATCACAGCTGCCCATGACAGGGCTAAGGCTTTAGTACTGAATGAACAGAAAATAAAAGGTCTTGGCCTTTTTTAACAATTTGCTGCCTTAGGTCAATATTTTATCTTTTATATTTCAGTGGAATAAACTGAGTGCACATTTCAGTTGAATGCAAATCCTCTCCCCCCACCACGCACACCATTATTATTTACTTTGAATTTTGGGATGAGGAGTTATCATTATTTACAGTAACACTTTAATCCACCATATTGTCCATATTGGTTTTTGAATTTGCTGGTATAGTAATTGTTAGTTCAATCCCTCAATAGAAAGAGAACAAGCAATAACTGAGTAGTACTAAAAAAAAAGAGCAAGACAAGATATACTTAGACATTGACAGCAGGGTAAGAACAATCTATCCCCATAGATTAAAAAAAGGGTTCAATCTGAAATTTTCCTGAAGGTTACTCAGATCAACAGACATTATGAAAAACTAGAGGGTACAATAGCCAAAATAACAACAGATGAGATCATTTTGAATGTAAATAGAACAAAAATCATTACTTTTTTTTTCATTCAAATTGAATTTGAACACTTGATCATTGACCTTTTAAATTTGTAAGTCACTATTTTTATGTGTAATCTTATGTCAGACTTGAGACATGATTGTGATTCTGATAGAAATCTTTTACAGAAAATACTATTTATAGGTTTTCCAACCTCTTGGGTATCTCAGATTTTCTTAATCTGATTGAGTTACTTTAGTAAATGGTACAGTGTTACTGAAGAGCTGACTGAGAGTCATTCAGTAAAAGTAGAATAGATGCATCAGAATGGTTAGCAGATTGGATAAGATATAAAAAAGGACAACAGACAGATGGCACTTGCAGTGTATTTTGTTGTGAATTAAATAAAACTTCTTTTGAAGTACCTGACCACTTTATTAAAGATATACAGGGCAACAACAGAAAAAGTTTTTTTAAATTCTCATTATGTTGAAGGTAAAACACAATTATTAAAAAAAACACGTATTTGGTTGATGGAAATTTTGAAAATTCTCCTCAATATTATCTAGTTTTCATTGTATTTTGAGTTGTGATAAGGATATTTTAAAAGCTTACAATCAGAAAGGAAATTATTTTCAATTTTATCATGGAATGCATATGCTTATGTATACATGTCAGTGTTGTATAAGTTTTTTATTTTATTTTTCTCTCTTCATGATCTAAAACACCTGATATAAGAGTGTTGAGCATCTGTTATCTACTGTGGATTAACTATCATACTACACACATGCATTATATTGGCTCTTTCTGCTGATTAGTTTTTCTTTTGTGATTTGATATTTATGCTCTGTAGGCAGCATTTAAGTGCTAGGCCCTGTGTGTAATGTGAGTTTTCTTTTTAAGTAAATGTCTTAATCATCCAACAGCTCTTAGCTAGTTGCTCTTCAATGCTGGAATTGTCTCAGAATAAGAGAATAAAAAAAGGAGGGATGCCAACACTTGGCAAAAAAACAAACCAGAAACAAGCTATTAAATTGTACAATGAAGGATGAGAAAAAGAAACGCTTTTAGTATAAACTCAGAAAATTTGCAAAAAAAATATTGACAAAAACAAGAATTATAATTGCCTCTTTGTATCTTGAAGAATTTAACTGATTACTTACATGTTGAATACTTAAGTCATTCTTTTTCTATAGTGGTCTATGCATATGTTAAGTACATTAGATTTAAAGTCCTATGTTTAGTAAACAACAAAAATGAGTGTGTGTATATATATATATATATATATATATATATATATATATATATATATATATACACACACACATACTAATGTTTAATTTTAAGCAATGCATACATACTGATACTTTTGCTATAAGTAAAAGATGGGGAAATATTTTGAACTGATACTTAGGTGTGAAATTTCTAATCGTGAAATTTTGATATCATTATTTGCTTTTATATATATATATATATATATATATATATATATATCATGGACTCTGCCGTTGATCTTTTGATGTATGAGGGTTGAACAGTTCAGTTTTAGAACTATAAAACTGCCCATACATATAATTAAATTATAGCGATGACTTGTATATCAGCCACATTTTTTAGTCTCCAAGCAGGTCTCATCAGGTTTGAATTCAGAGTTTTTCTTGTTCTTGCCTGTTTCCCAACCAACGTGAAAGAGTCCAGCCTGCCTTGTGGTTTAACCCATAGCTTGGAGGAGAAAAGATGTATTCATACCTTTTCCAAGGGTATTTTGTTGAAAATGAATGTTACAAACTTGGCTTGAATTTGAATATGGATTTTTGTTTTTGAACTGCTAACAAGTACATTGCCCCTACCACATCCAGTGTGCGTGTGTGTGTGTGGTGATAGTAGTAGTAGTAAAAACAAAAAAAAAAAAAAAAAATAAGAGATAATATATGTTTTATCTTTATCAGAGAATAAAAGTCAGAGTTGGGATTGATATCAGTTCAAATATCCCAAGAAAGACACACCTGGTGACAGGATATTGGCTTTAGATAATTGGATGTACCTAATCAAGATTGCTGACTAACATCAAAAATATTTTATACAGTGTCTGTATAAATCTGTTGAAATTTCAAAATTATGCTGTCTTTATTGTGTTAAATTTGCTTTTACATGATTTATATCTCTTGCCTCCCCCTTGAAAAGAGGGTAAAAAACAATTTAACATTGCTTGACCCCAGTAATAACATTAATATTTGAATATAAAGACTCATTTGTTTCATAATATTCATGTATTTTATTACCTAATAATAATCAGCAGTGAACATTTGAAACCTGTATTTTATTCTACATTTATTTTCATTGTAAGATTATTTAACCTTGTAGATTGACATGTATTTATTAAGCAATTAAAGGATATTTTAATGACATTATTTTTGATTATTATATCATTACTATATTTAGTCAGTACATGTGTTAAAAATGTGAAGTCACAAAATAATAATTTTAAAGATTTTTTTTTTAAAAAAAACAAATATAATTTTTTTTTTTTTTAATTCAACAGATGAAAGTGTGTACAATTTTATGGTCTTTTTGAAAAAAATCTTGAGTTCAAATTTAAAATATTTTATTTTTATAGTATGCTTAAAATAGTTTTATGATGTGATTGAAATTATTTTGATCAAACATAATAAAGAAGATATTTTCATGAGGAAAACATGAAAAACTGCATTTCCTTAGCATTGTGTGTAACTTAATAAAAGTATTGCAATCATTTTTTTATGGATGTTATTTAGTTTGAATTTAATGAAACTTGGTTTATGTATCTCATGCAGTGTATAGATTTTGAAAAAAAAATTGTTACATGTCTGTGTGTGTCTGCTGTACAGATTCAAGTTTCTTGTTTTTATAATGTAAAAAATAAAACAAAACTTAAAAAATAAAGTTATCCTAAGAGAACAACAGTAATGAATATTACATTCATGGTAAATAAATTGTTACTGTTTTAAAAGGAAAAAAACAAAACAAAACACAAACAGGTTAATGTACCTGATTAAAAAAGAAAATTTGATGAAAATATCTAATTTTATTGTGCTCCATGATTTTTTCTTTCTTTTATATTCTTCAGTTTATGTATAAATGAAGTATTGTTGCAGCATTCAGCTTGTAACTCTGTTATCTCAGACAGTTGTTGCATAAATCAATGTTGGCTGAAGTATTTCTTCTGTTTACTTGATTCATGTTACTCCATTGTCATTTTTAAATAGTACTAAAATTCCGGTCATTCAAATTTAGGCTTATTTTAGTAACACTTGAAAATGTTCTCAAAAATAAATTCTTTTGCTAAAATGTGCAAAAAAAATTTTTTTTAAATTTGGTTTTGTGCTTTTACAGAATTATTTGCATGCTCAAAAATTAATTCATCAGAATATCGCTTTCATATTGAATGCTACAAGGTCACATTTGGTGAATGAAAGATATCCTTATTAAAAAAAAAATTACCTTAATAAAAATGGACTTTTTTAATGTATAGCTTACAGTGAGATTTCATTTATACAAAGCCTCAGTTTTTTTGCATTTTGTTTTATTCTAACTTAGTCTGTTTGCTGGTGATTGGAAACAGCAAATGGTCAAGTGATTAAATTGTTTTGAAATTGAATATATTATTCTCTGATTGTGTATAAAATTACAGATTTTGAAATTCATGAATTTATTGGGCATATAAATCACTGTTAACTGTTGACTACATATGAGAAAAATATTGTTTAAAATACTGTTGATTCACTGATTAAATACACATAGTATATGTTCTACTTATTATTCTTTGTCAGTTCATCCTGTAATAATGTTTCTGTTCTTTTAGAATTCTCTCATAAATCAAAAATGTACTCTGCTGGTAGCTTTGTGTGTGTGTGTTTACCTAATTTAAATCTGCCTGGTCTCTGAAAGCAGAGAATCTACTTGTATAAACATCATTTAACAACACAAATATGTAAATAACATTCTCAAAACATATAGAACCTCAAAAACATAGGCATAATATGATAATAAAAAAAAACAGCACCAGCTTATAACAAGATTTTAAAATGATGTAACCTTTGCCCAGAGAAAATGACGATAATCATTTTTTCAGAAAAATATAAATTAAACAAAAGATCAGAAGTCATTTCCAAATTTAAATTTCTCAGCACAAAAACAAATTCCTACTATGCTATCCACATCCATCATGAATCAAAAGTGTAAATAATATCCTATAATCTAAATGTAATAAACTTTATTTCAAATACTAACATTTAGAACAGAAGAAACTATATAAGCATCAATAAAATAAAGTTAAATAATTAAACCAAGTTATAGTCAGGATTATAAATAACCTAAAAGATTAGTCATAAATAAAAATAAAAAATAAAAATCAGAAGGGCCAGTTTCCACATTCTCCACTTCTTGTACCCCCTCTCCCCAGTAGCCTATAAATGGAGACTGTGTAAGATGTAGTCACATATAGTCTGAAGATCAATTAACCATTAAGCTGTGAAACTGACAGTCACATTGTAGCAAAAAAAATTTTTTTTTTTTTTTTTTTTTTTGTCCATTCAGTTTGGATGAGAATTTGACAGAATGATGAGACAATTTGGAAAATTTTCATTTTGACATGTTTCACCGTTGGATTGGCTTAATTAGAAAAAAAATAATTTATTTTCTACAAAATTTACATTAGTTGGACAACAGATGATTCATATTAAGCAAATGAACATTTGTTTTTACTTTAATTGTAGAAATTAGATTTTAACTAATTTCAACCTGTTTTTTATTTTTATTTATACATTCATTTATTTTAAGGTTTTCTTATACTACATTTAGTAAGAACAGGCAATAAACTGCAACAACCTGGTTTTATATTAACCATAGAAAATTCATAGTTCATGACACTTTCAATGCATCTTTATCTGAATAAATTATATTCATGTTCTATTAAAAGTGTTTTCCAGGTCAAAATTGGATTCATGAAGGTTCTGGTGACATGCAAGTGAATTATGTAGATTTTGTTGAAGTAAAATTCTTTTTTCTGATGAAGCTGATCAATTAATAAAACATGTCAAAATAGAAGTTTCCCAAATTGTGTTATACAAGCATCCCTCAATTAATGCATTTTCAATTAGTGCGCTAAAATTTTTATATACCAAAATTAGATTAGTGCATACATTAGTGATAATAATTTTTATGTATAGGATTTTTAGAATAGTAAGAATTTTAAAAGGTTGTCTGTAACTTGGCATATTTGTAGACTACTTTCAGGAAAATAAGGATCTAGTTGATAAAGTTGTTATTCTATATAATAAACGTGAATGTCAGTGTGTCACTGTGTCACACTTTTTCAACTTTATTCCTAGAGGCTGTAGCTCAACGTATACCATTTTGGAATCAGGCTGACCCCATGAGCAAATTAAAAATATTCCAGACCCAAAACCACAATCCTGAAATTTTCGATTCCCAACTTTTCATTACTGCCATTGTTTTTGTTGATTTCTTTTTTCTTTTATTTATTTTATTTTATTCTATTTTTTTACATGATCTTTTGCAATAAAATTTTTGTATAATAACAATTTTTATAATTTGGAAATAAATTTGGTAATAATCGAAATTAATTGCAAAATCCATCAAAAGTTACCCACGAAATAAAAATAATTGTTTGTATAGAAAGTAAGGACCTGTGTACATAAAATGTTTTTAAGTGTTGGTAGAAGAATTATCATTGAACTTTTAAAAGGTAGGCTTAAATATTAATGCAATGCTTAAATGCAGCGACCAATTTTTAGTTCTTCTGTAGTTTATTGTTGCTATTGCATCTAATCCTCCCTACCTATTGTGATGAAGATCCAATCAAAAGCCCTCCGCGGAAGCTAGCTTAAATGCCACTTGATAGGGCAACTTTTTAGCCAGTATACAATATATGCCAGCTGATTAGACATTTTTCAAAAACAAAATATATTAAAATCTGGTGTCTAATATTCTGATATTGTGGTTATGGAAACCAAATAACAGACTAATACTGTACAGCTTGGTAGTCTGCAGGAGAAGTTGTAGTGAGTAGTAATCTAAAAAATACCCTTATAAAATCTACATATTTTTGATCAGTAAAAATGGTATTTAATTCAACTATAACAAAACACTTGCTCTCATAATGCCTTGATCACTAAGAAACCTATTTCTTCATATACATTTGTAACACATTTTATTTCAACCTGAGAGAAAATACCATTTTTTTGTATTCATAAACTTAATGTTGTTGGAAAATAGGATAAATAATCTTTACAGTTGTATGAATGAGAATATCAACTTAATTTTTTTTTTTTTATGAATTAACATTGAAGTGGAAGGAAAACAAAGTAAGTCTGGAACATCATCAACATTTAAAAATATCATTGTTATTTAAAGAAGTGTGTAAAAAAAACATAGCAAACTTGTAAGCTTCTACATTTCTACTAGTAAAAAAGATTTTTTTCCTCCATAATGTAATTCCTGCATCTGAGACTCCAATAAATCCTAAAATGCCATTTGTCTAGATCCTTTCATACTAATGCTGATGTCACCCAGGGTTGGTCCTACCCTGTTGTTAAATTTCATTAATGACCTTCTCAATGACATCAGCTCTCAACTTGGTATCTGTGCTGATGACACAACGATTTACTTCTGTCTTGATAGTAAGGTTGATCCGTTCGACAAGGTCACAATGGCAGCTGATGTTCAAAACGACTCTAAAACTAAACTTCTCTCCATTAATCATCTGAGAGATCCTTCTCTGCCATCCATCAGCATTGCTGGTGGTAACCTCCAGGAAAGTGACTTGTTGCACCTTCTCGGGCTAATGTTCTTAGATCACATGAAGCAGAAAGATTATATTGAATCTATTGCTAGGTCAACTGCTAAGAAAGTTGGTTCACTGTGTAGTGCAAGTTAATTTTTTTTTTCTAGGACCTATCTTACATATCTATAAGTCTACCATTCACCCATGCTTAGAATATTGCTGCCATATATGGTCTGGTGTCCTTTAAGGTCCTTGATAAAATCCAAAGAAGAATCAGCAATATTATTGGTCCAGATCTTGTGGTTTGACTTCAGTCACTTTCCCACTACCATAACATTGACTCTCTCTGTGCCTTTTCTATAAATACTTTTATGGTAATTGTTCAGATGAGCTCTTCGCTATGGTACCTTGACTTTTTGAATTTAAGCACAGTACTAGACTGGCATCCAAATATCATCAATTTACAGGCTAGATGTAACCATAAATTCTATGCTAACAATTTCTTTTCTTGCACTTCTCACTTGTGGAACTCCTTTCTGGCTCCATGCTTTACAGCTTACTTTAATCTGCAAAAATTTAAATGCAATGTCAATTGCTATCTATTGCCTTCCTGTTTACTCTTTCCTCTTCCTGCTCATTATTAATTTTTCTGTTCTTAATTCTTCCACACCCTGTAATCCCTTGTGTCTTAGTGGCTTTACTGCCTTGCATGGGAGTGATACCGATTGAAAAGAAAAAAAAGGCACTTTTCAAAACTGTCCTATTATTGAATCATATTTGCTTTAAAATGTTTTTCTAAAATAATAAGTGAGTGACAAGTCTAAAGTACTGCAGCAAATTAAGAGCATTTTCATGGAGTAAAATTAATTTTTCACTGATTAATATTTTCATGCAATTTATTTCTAAACCTCTTTCAAAGCTTAGCAGTAAGCATTTCTATCATAGACCATAGTGGTTACAGACCACCATACAACAATCATAGTGTTTTGTCAGTATGATTTTGGCTTTAGGAAACACTTCAAAGCTTCATTGTGATCAAGTCATTGTATAAAATCATTTTCAATTGTCACACAGGAGCCACTTTTCATTTAATTCAAAAAGCAGATAATTTCTTTGTCATAAATTTGGCTTCATGCCTACTTATTTGTCCTTCAAAATTGAATACAGTCTTAAATCATATTAGTTTGCTGCTCTGTAGGTATTAACATACAATAAGGCATTATTATGTCAGCATTTTTCTCCAAATAAACAAAACAATTGATATCAGAATATATTTAGTCTAATCTGAAGGAATCATGCTTTATGTAACAAAAGAAGCTAAAAAGAACATCAGAATTACACAAGGCAAAATAAATGGTTCTGTTTGAAACCCTGGGAATGTTAATGTTGATATTAAAACATGATGAAGATGCTGAACAAAATAATAATATTTCATTTATGACAATTAAAAAAAAAAAAAATGATATTCAGGTGGCATCAACTTATTAAGCTTCTTAATTTTCCAATCTACTTCAGATTTTCTGAAATTATAAAAATCTAAACTTACTTTCTGGGCCATTTTGGAAATATCAGGTCATCCCATAAATTCTGTCTGGATTTTGAATAAAGAAAACAAGTGACCAAATGTTACATTTAATTAGAGATTCAGTCAACAATGTATTTTCCCTGATTATCTATGACATCCTTCCATCTATTAACAAGCTTACTAATTTCATTACTGTAAAGTTCTTTTGGCTTTGATTTGAAGAACTCACAAATGTCAGTTTTAACCTCCTACTGTGTTACAAAAGCTTTCTTCCAAATGATTCTGTAAGCTACAAAACAAATGGTAGTCTGAAGGAGCAAGATCGGGAGAATAAGGTGGATGAGGAATTTTCTCCCAACCAAATTCTTCGATCTTTTGTGACGTGATTCTTGCTGTGTGGGGTTGTGCATTGTCCTGATGAAACATCACCTCTTTTTGATTCACTAGAGCAGGTCTTTTTTTCCTCAAAGCTTGGTTCAAATGCTCTAATTGCTGACAGTATATTTGAGCATTAATTGTTGCATTAGGTGGTAAGAATTAAAAGTGGATTATTCCTTGACAATCCCACCAGATTGAAAGAAGAACCTTTAGCCCATAAAGTTCCCTTCTTGGCTGTGGCTGGGGTCCTTCCCCTTTACCAAGCCACTGTCTACGACACTTAACATATCGATAAAAGATCCATTTTTCGTCGCCAGTCACAAGTCTATCCAAAAAAGGTGAAACAAGTTGGCAAGAATGGAGAGAAGAGCAGATGTCAATTTGGGATTTGAGATTTTCAGACAATTCATGAGGCACCCATTTTCCAAGTTTAGGAACTTTTCCAAGTTGTTGAAGATGACGATGAACAGTTGTATGGTTTGAACTGAGAACCACTGCCAATTCCTCAACTGATAAAGCAGGATTTTCCTCAAAGGCTGCTTCAAGAAGCTTTTCATCAAACTCAACTGGACATCCGGTTCGATCTTCATCTTCAAGGATGAAATCTCCACCTCTGAATT
>OZ010575.1:38858637-39198637 GCA_963932145.1 Acanthosepion lycidas | reverse complement strand
TCCATTTAAAGGTGCCATGTGACATTTTATTTTTTCATTTAGCCATATAACTCCAGTTTCCAATAAAAAATGAATCTCTCTAACATAGTTCACATTTGTATGGTTTTTTACTACTGCACATGTGACACAAGGAAGTGAGGCTTAGAAAATATATGTAATTAATAATTTGAGTAGTTTTTTTTTCCTGTTGCTCATTTATACCTGCAAGTGAATAAAATGCATTTTATTACTGTACATCTACTCTAGGTGCACTGAATTAAAAGTTTTCGTAACTTTGCAACTTTGTAAACAGAACTGTAAGTTTTTCAAATTCAATTTAATCTTTTTTGAAGCTGCAATAGTTTGTACACTTTTTCATTCATAAATTGTGAGTTTATTGAAGAAACCTTTCAAGAACTAATACTTTGGAACTTATATTGAGAGATGTTTTTCTTCTTAAAATCATTTAATGCTTATGGTAACACATACCATTATATTATATTATAAAAGAAAAACCTGGGATCTTTACAATTGACACATGTTGCTTATTTTCTAAATTTTCTTTTTGTCTTATTTTTTTCCCAAAAGTTTTGCAATGTTCATTTTACTAAAGATATAAGACTGCAAAATATTATCAGCTTCTAATTAAACATTTTCATTCTGATTTTCAAAATTGATCTTACTATGAGAAATCTGATATTTCAACTGCTTAATCTAATATGAGATGATTCTGGCCAAGTATTTGAGCTGGCATTAAATTAACAATCAAGATTACTTCTGGAGTTTTTTGTTTTTTTTTGTCTGTGTGTCTTTTTGTTTGTTTGTTTGTTAAACATATAAGAAATCAGACACCAAAACATGTTTATCTATTAGTCACAGCTGAATTATTGTTGAAAGTTGTATGTTGACATAAACTATTGCTGGTACTAAATAACTATAACCCACGCTGAGAAAGTTGAAAAAAAAAAAAAAAAAGAAAAGCATACATTATCAACACAGTTGTTGTATTTAAGTTAAACAAAACTGTTTTCCAGTAATTTTCTATGAAAAAAAGAAACAAAACTTTTTCTTTATTGCTTTTTGCTTTTCATAAAATTAATATAGATGACATAAGTAGATATTATTAACAAGTGATCTGATGCAAAATTTAACAAGTAATCTGGTGCAAAATTTACCATTGAAAAAAATATCTTTATTTTTTTTTTCTCTTGTTCAGTTTAGAGAGAATGTATTTATTAAGTTTTTTCTTTGTTAATTATTTTAAAGTGATTTAAAATAGTAACACTCAGCATATTCATATTTGTTGCCACTTCTCTTAAGGTTTGGGTTAATTTTGCACCAAAGTCAGGTACTAGAATATATATATATATATATATATATATATATATATATATATATATATATATATATATATATATATATAAAACCATCATTGAGTGATGGTTTTGGACAATCTCTCATTCCACATTTTCAAATCTTAATTTTCAATTTTTTTTAAACATCAATTAGTTATTTCTTTCATATTTAACAACCTAATATTTACTATTTTAATAAACGAGTTGACACTGACAAGCATCTTAATGTAAAATAGCTGTAATGCTTTTATAAAAATGCAATTTTTTCTTAAGCAAATAACTGAATAAGGAAAAATGAACTCATTTAGGTTAAAGAGAATAGTTGATTGCAATTTCTGTTTTGTTCTAAGTCACAATAGTCTTTTTGTTTCCTTTTTAATTATATTCTTTTTTAACATTTTTTTAATAAAAAAAAACAAAAAACTTTTGATTTCTATTTTAAAACTTGTTTCATAGTTGGATAGGCATCCATTTTCATCTCATTCCATTAAGTCCTATGTTCTTGTTTGGTGTAAATGCTTTGTATTGTATAAATTCATTGTTCTTATTAGGACAGTGTTACATGGTTAACATAAATCCTTATCAAAATCAGTTCCTCCTTTGATGCGTAGTACACATTACAAATTCAGAGTAAATTAAAATTATTATAATTGAAATGATAATAGAGATTTAAAAACAAAAAAAATAACTGAAACTGTAAAATTAAGATTCTTGTTGAAAACTCTTTGAAGATCATCAAATATATACTGAACATGCTGAAGAGTACACTGACCAAAACCTCAGAAAAGAGAGGTAATGATAACAATCCAAATAATGTTTGGAATAATTACAAGTACAATGTTTTCATCTCAGAACTTCTGACAGCATTTACACTAGTTTATTTCTGTCTCTTGCTCTGCATACATTAAAAATGATAATAAAGACATGAAGTAAGAATTCGGTTGAGAGAGAATATCTACCGACAATTTACTTTACACTATTGATAGGGCCCTGCAGGATAAGTTCTTGTGTGCTATGTAGACTGTCTGAATGTGTGGCCAAAAGAATCTCTTTTGTTTTTTTTTTGTTTTTGTTTTTTTTTTCTTTTACTGTCACTGAGATTTTATTTTTCCTCCCTCAGGATAGTTACTGTTTGATAACCCCAGAGGTATGTCGAGCAAAGATGCCATACCATCATTTGTCTTTTATTTTTTTATGTTCTCAATAATGTGACTTTTGTATTTTTATGCTATAGTGGCTTATGTTGAGTCTGCAAGCTTAAGATATTTTGGCATGGTACCAGCTGCAAAAATTTTTTGTGGGAGGGACAGAGTTGCTAGTGAAAGGGAACACCATGACGGTCAAATAGCTAAATCCATTTTTCTTTTCTATTTTCTCCTTGTAAATAAAAATGAATCTGTGCCAAGAATTATAGTATAGTGGTTTAGAAAAAATAGCCAAAAACCCATCCTAAGACAATGATTTTCAGCTAGTTCCCATGGAAGAACTAAATGGGGGGTTTGACATCATTAAGCAATCATATGTTTGAATTGTATATACATTATTTGAAAATCATTGCCATTAGGAACTCTTGGAGCAAGTTATTAGGTTGGTGCAAAAATAATGACGTAATAATGTCATTTTTTAACGTCAAAAAACAACATTATTATGTCATTATTTTTGCACCAACCTAATAAATTTAAATATTTGGGAAGATTGCACAAAAGATTTTGAATACTAACATTTTTACCATAAATTCATCTATCCTATATTTTTTGTGAGGACATAAGTTAAATCATATCAGGTTAAAGTTTATGGGACACAATTATTTTGGTGGCTATTGTTTGTACTACAAATGTAAAGACAATGAAACATTTTTTTTTTTTTTTTTTTTAAATCTTAATTTTTCATTGACTAGGACAAAAGTAATAGGAAATGGTTACACCTTTGATTTCTGGACAGGAAAACTTCATCTGGATGTCTACCTTATACAGTAAGACAAAAAATAAAGATGTGGTCTAGATAATCTCATGAACATAAAGTAAGGGTTCAGTTTATGTACATAAGCCCTTTTGAATTTTCAAAAACTAATATGCTAAAATCATATTTCAAGGTCCATCATTAACCAATGGAAATTTAGTGGCCATAGCTGTCACTATCCTTAAGTTATATTATGGACAAAACAGAAATTTGGTGAATTATACTTATCATTAATGTTTATTATATTGTGGAGTTTATATTTATGACTGCCATTTGGTTGTTTTGTGTTGAAAAGGCAACAAGTGACAATTTGGTATTGTGTCCCAGGTAAGATGATAAACTACGTCCAACAGCAAGGTCTCTGATCAGGAGGTTTTGAGGAGGGTGGAACCACATGTTAATTGCTGGTGTTCCCAGGTCCACCCTGACCTGGGGTGGTAGCACCTGTTAGGGTCCCAACTTTGGGCAAATAGTTAAACCCCCAAAACTGGACTCAAAACAATATCAAAGTATAAAAACAGGTTTTAATACCAGAAATACATTGTGAAAAAAAATATTACAGGCAACAATTTTTTGAAGAAAAAAATTATTACCAGCAATACATTAAAAGAAAAAAAAAATTACCAATTATACATTTAAAAAAAAAAAAATAGAAATATTACTAGCTATATATTTTTTGAAAAAATATTACCAGAAATAGATTTTTGAAGGAAATAAATATTACCAGCAATAAAAATTGTTGGTATTAAATAACCCATTGAGGTTGACATGCTGTAAAATGAACCAAACCAAACCAATTTGGTATTCTTGGCAGAACCTTATCTTAACATCTAATTTGGATTCTATGAGCACTAATATGACAAATACTTAGAAAGACATTTCAGTTGCATTTAAAATTAATTTCCCGGCTCACAATTGAATTTGTGTTAACTAGTGTCTATGCAAAATTGATAACTTTGCTTTGAAATCAATTTGAAACTGATTAGCCATTGCATCATGGTCTCTTTAGCTTTGCTTTATCTTATCTTTTATCATTTATCAGTTGGTATTCAGTTTCTTACCCCCCCCTTGACATCTATTTGCATTCTTTCATAGATATAATGATATCTTTGACTCTTCTTTTTCTCGGCAATAATCATGGGAATCTCCATATTTTGTTGTCTGGTATGTTTTCTGTTTGTATTAATGCACTCTTGTTGAGGTACTTGTTTTTTCAATCATTCATATTTGTTGAAGATCAGTTATTTTCATTTTCCTTTGTAAACCTCATTAATCTCAAATTTGTTTTTCTTATTTCATTTTTGTACTGTGTTGCTACTTTTGATTTTACTAGCACTTTAATAAACTGACCCCAGAAAGAACGATAACATTGTATTGCACCAATATTTGCCATATTTCCCACCATTAACTATAATTCCTCATGGATCTTCAGAGAATTAGTGTGTCATATAGGCATAATGAGGTGTTAGACTGATACTGGTAACCTCAAGGCCCTACTCAAGCCCAACCACCAGGGTATAAGAGGAAAGGTGATTTCTCGAGGTCATTTTTAATTTTCTTTTTTTAAGTGCATCTTGTATGGCAGGAAATATAGTACCACTTATGTAGATGGATATAAGATTGCTTAGTAGGTTTAAGAGGAATAGCAGGAAAAAAATGATGCCAAAATGAAATTTTGTTTCTAATAAATCACTTTGACAAATCTGGATGAGTTTGAAAGATATTGGAGTAGTAAGTGTTTAGAGTGTAGTGAACATACAACTGTTGCTTTCTTTGTTTTGTTCAAAGTATGCTACTTAGGTATTTCCCTTAGTAGAACACTGAAATTAGAGGGTACCTTGTAGAAATTTACTGTCGATAACAGTTCAGTTCTCTTACTCACTCTTTGACATTAAATTCTTCACTAGCACAAAAATAGATGTTGATTACATAATAAACTGTGTAATTGAAGAGACAAATTTTGTTTTGAGTCACACTGGAAAAAAAATAAGTTGAAAAGAAACAAATTTTACTTTCTAATTAAGATTAGATACCAGGTTGGCAGTCTGAAAAGAATTGTTTAAAATTTGAAATTTGCAGGTGACACTTTTACATGAACTGTTTTCATGTTAGTCTGATATTAGTTGTTAGCCTTTTACACTCACTTTCTAAAAGCATTTTTTTTTTGTGTGTGTGTGTGTGTGTTGTGAAGCAATTTTTTTTATTTTTTTTTTTTATCTAATAAACTTTCAGCAATCTTGGACCTTTGTACCCACCAAAAATTGGAGTGTAAAAAAGGAGTTTTTCCCTTTGACACCACTATTATTTTAACTACCTTCACTCCTCAGTAATGTTTATTGTTTTAAAAAGCAATGATTAGAATTTTAATAAAACCCAAACACCTGAAAGTGAATTTATACAATTTCTTTGCTCTTGAGAAATGGCAATAAAAATAATTAACACTATTTACACTATTTCTTATATTGTTTATTGAAATGGTTGGCAAAACATTGGTTAATTGCCAATCAATTTGAACTTTTATAAAATGATAAATAATAAGGATTTCCTTATAGTTCTTATATTTTAGTAATTTAGTAAATTTATGAACAAAAAATTGTTTTGTTATTTATTTTTCTATAAGTTGGTAAATGATAAATATTGCATTGCATTAGTTTTAATACAATTGTATTAGTTTTTAGAATGTTGTAAATATAAAATTATTCTTGCAAATTCTCAAGAATTAAAAAAAAATGTTTAATTTCACTTTTTATTACAATTCTAATCATCACTTTTTAAAACGATAAACATTGCCGAGAAGTGAAGGTAATTAAAATAATAGCAGTGTCAAGGGAAAAACCATCCTTTTAACACTTTCTTTTTTTTTTTGTGGGTAAGAAGATTCCAAACTTTCTATGTTTTCTTTCAATAATGAATATATTGTATGTTGTGGCTTTTGGACAAATTTTGGCCTATCTTATGGACAAGTACCAATGACAATATTTGCCCCCTCTGGAAATATTATTTTAAATAATAGGTAAACCATTTTTGTAAGAAAATAACAGAATTCAGTTTTTATGTAAAAAAACTTGATATTTAAGCTGGTGATTTTTTTTTTTTTTTTTTTTTTTTTTTTTTTTCATTAAATATCTCTCAGAAATGCCACCTTCATGATGAATACTAGATAAAAGAATATTTACCTTGCATTTTGTGACCTTATATTTGTATTCAAAACACTTCTATATGAGAACCATTACTTGTTTGGACAAGTTTTCAGTAGCTCTTATTTTGTCCATTAAATAGCATTGTTGCTTCCTCTTTTTTTACTGCAGTACTTGTTTTATTTTTTTTCCTTTTTTTTTGTCTGATATCCTTAAAATGGATATGTTTATTTTCTTGTTTTGAAAACCTGAGAGATTTTCAATTTTTGATCTTATGGGAAGAAGGTGAGTTTAGTTTAAATTTTTTTTTTTTTTTTTTTTTTTTTCTTAGAAAAAATTCCTGTTAATCTCTCTGAAGCAAAATTGGAATAATAGTGAATACAAAATAAAATCTTTGTCATTATTCTTACTTATCTTAAATATATTTTTCTATAAATTAAAATAAATATTTTTTTCATTAAAACTATTAATTTTGTCTAAATATGTAATTCAGTTTGGAGGAGATGGAAAACACTAAAATTAAAAAAAACATAAATGAATAAAACTGAAAAGATTTTGTCTGCTTCATATGGGCACAGTTGTTAGGAGATTAGACAAAAAATGTTGATTCATAAATGTAATTGATATGGTCTGTTATATAGTTGACTTGAATTACTGCATTAGTCTGTATTGTGATAAAAAAGCAATAATTCTCCATTAGAAAATATCTTACTAATGCTAACATATCTGTTATGCTTCCCATTACTTTTCTTTTGTAAAGGACCACATAGATTGAAAGTAGTGTGTTATATTTAGAAAGAAGAAATTGTTTTAAAAAACATTACTTTGTGATTTGGGGGTCAGGTTTTGTGAAGCCAGTAAGTCAGAATACACAAGAAAAAAGTTGTTGGTTGACATTATTTTAAAAATAGTCTTTTTGTTATTGTTGATTTGTCACTCTGAAAAGATCTTGTATTAAATTATTTCTTTGTAGACAGGTACTGAAGAGAGTATAGGTTAAAATAATTTCTTTTTGTCAACTTGTTTGCCTTGAAAGATAAGTTGTTAGATGTGCAAAGAGAAGAAACATGGATTGAATTTATTAAATTTAAGAAATAAATTGCTACATTTCTAATGTTTTATTTCCTTAAAATATTCTAATAATTTTTTATTTTTTTTGCTTAAAATTTTATCTTTATTTATAAATTCCCTGGGAAACTTGAAACATGTCACATATTGAAAGAAAAACTTAGTTTTTCAAGACAGATTCAGTGAAGGCTCCATTATAAATGATTTGTGAAAACAACATATTAGCTACTGCACAACAAGCAGGTGCTTATCATTTAAAATCATTAAAACTTTTGAAAGAATTTTCTATGCTTTTTCTCACGTTTTTATTTTTTGACTTTCTGTCCAAATACACACTTGTCATAACTAATTATTTTTTTCTCACTGTTTCTAGAACTACTAACCATTTTTACATAACTTAAGCTACCAACATTAAAGCTAGTTTATTTTATTTTGACATTGTTAGAATTGTAGCAGAATGAGAGAAAATAAACCTGTTTCAATTTACTATCTTGGTACAGTGCAAACCTCTATTTCCTGGTCTTTTTACATGTGGTTGGTTCTAATTAAAATATGTATTTTTCCTTTGATATGAAAGACCTATTTATTTGGATCATCTTTACACTAATCTTTGTTCAATAAAGTCTTAAGCTAACAAAAAAAAAATTAGCCAATTCCTTAAAAACTTTAATATCCTTTATAAAAATTAATTCAATTTCTCAGTCTTTAATATTAAACCCACTAACTGAAAATATTGTTTTTATATTAAACACTCTCAGATAAACTTGGATAAGCTATGCCACATGTGGTGGGAGATTATCTCTTGTCCCCTTCTAGTCAATGTAGTTTGATCATTCCTAAGTAGTAGGCATAATGAATTAAGGATTATATGTATACTAGCCCGATTCTGTCAATAATGCTTGCATTCCTAACTACTACCAATTTGCCTTTTCTTGTTTTTTCTTTTTCAATGCATAATATATAGAATATCAAAAATTGCTCCAACAAATATCTAAAAAAAATTGTTAAGTAGCATTTGTTTTGTTAATACAGAAAATGACTGAAGGAGACTGGTAGTGTAGCAGTAAAGTTATTGGGTGACAATAAGCAAAGCTGGAACCTGGTTCCAATCATTGTAATTATTTTAATTACCTATCTCCTCCACCAATGATTGAATTTGAACTTGGTTTCAATTGGATATATATATATATATATATATATGTGTGTGTGTGTGTGTGTGTGTGTGTAAATGAACACATAGGTCTGAAGATTGCATTCAAACATGAAACAGACTGTGGCTGCTCGGTGTTGAATTCAGTGTCAACTTTTATATTTATATATGCTCTATCCCTGATAATGAGCAGTTTTACCCACAAATATAAAATACATTAAAACTATATTTTTATCATATATATAACTCATTAGTAGTTATGCAAGTTCTATTTAATAGATCCTGCCTAATCATATAGATTTTATAACCACCTAGATATTTAAATACTTTTTTCCAAGACAGTTTAACGAGTAGCTTTTTTCTTTTTTTTTTCTTTTTTTTTTTCTTTTTTTTTTTTCTTTTTTTTTCTTTTTTTTTCTTTTTTTTTTCTTTTTTTTTTTCTTTTTTTTTTTCTTTTTTTTTCTTTTTTTTTTTTCTTTTTTTTTTCTTTTTTTTTTTCTTTTTTCAAGGTACATTTGGGAATATTTAGAATGCAGTGAAAATCAGTTATCTTGAATATATATTTTATTCCTGGTGGAAATCAAATTGTTTTAGCCAAAAGAAATATGTAAATTAATATAAAATGTGTGGAATTTTTATTTTATTTTTTACTTGTACATTTCAGATTAACAAAACTGTTCTTCACTGGTCCTTAGGCATTTGGTGTAAATCCTTGAGGAATCTGTGCAGATAAGGATGGTGAGTTGTTTTTTTTCTGTGTTTTTTTTTATTCATCTATAAATGCCATTAATTTTTTACTTAGATTACTCTCCTTGATGTTCTTAGGGCCAATGCCGTGGCATATTTCTCACTAGTATCAATGGTTAGGTGCTGAAACCCAGATAATAAACAATGATTTTGAATATTGATTTTTTTTTTTTTTTTTTTTTTTTTAAGTAGGTGAAATTCTTTCCACATGGAAAGTTAGGGTAACATGGCTTACCTACATTTCTCTATATTTAGCTGTGTACTTTATTAAACTAAATTTTATGAATATTGAGACTACTCTTTCATTAATTGGAATAAGTTACAGCTGTTCATCAATGCCTAATTGTTTTGTTTTTTTGTTTGTTTTGTTCATAGTCTAAGGTAGAAGCAAATATTTCAGTATTCTCTCTCTGATTGTTTTTTGGTTTCATTTTGTTGTTTTAGAGTACATTTAGACATTATAATTGATTTTCAATTAAGAATAGGAAATTTTAACTGGCTTTATTTAACTTCATTGTCTCATAATAATTTGTCTGGAATGAACAGTACCTGAAAATAACTATTAAAGTACCCAGAATCAATAGTTGACTAATCTTCTTGCAATAGATATAATTGACTCAATTAGGTCACTCTTTCATACCTCCAGTTATCTGCTTTTGGTCCATATTGTAAAGCACCTTATTTCTCACTTTGGTTATTCTTTTATTTACTAAAATCAGAGCAAGATAATTTGCAAGTAGAAAGAATTACTTTTTTTTTTTTAATGTAGTATAATTCACTAACCCTCACAACTTCAACTGGTGGAGCAGCGTGGATTGAGGAATCAGGGGAGCCGAGTTCAAATTTCAGTCAAATCTTCTTCTCTCCCCAGCTATGGCTAAATAGCAGGACAGACTGGGTTCTATAGCCTTGGATGGCAACAGGTCTGCTGCAGAAAAAAATGGCAACGTACTGTGGGAAAAAATCTGCCACATCAGTCATGTATTGAAAGATACATGATTGCCTAAGCATGTATTATGTATGGCACATAACTGAACTGATATTTAGTTTTACATTTTTGGCTTTTGTTGAAGATTACCATTGAATCAAATTGATGAGTCTTTCTTGAAATTTCTGAAATATTGTTGTGGCCTTTCTGCACTTTGCATATTTCTATATTTATACTTTTGGATTCTTGTTCTCTTCTCCTTCCAGATAAAGGATACATACTTATAAGTACTGGTAGGTAATTTATAATAGGTATTATCTGGATGCAGTTTTATCAGTCTCCATTAGCAAATGAGAAATGTAGAGTTCTTACATTAATTTCTACCTAAATTCTGGATTCAGACATAAAATTCTGACAGAGGATGGCAACCTGTGTTGGATTTACATATATACTAGTATGTCCCTAAGATTAGAGGGGCCTCAAAGGGCCCTCTAGTCTCTTTTTATTAGTTAAAACTAATAAAAAAAAATAAAGATATAAGAACAGAGGAGGCTTGTTTATTTTCAGATATAATTTCCTTCTTTATCATCTGTGTTTTTTAGGATGCTTTGCTAGTAAATTTGAATACTAGAGTTTCAGTGTAATGTAGGCCTTTCATTCTAGATATATTTCTGAAGGATGTAAAGTTTGGATAAAAAGTATTGTGAAATAAATTGGATGAGTTCCTAAATCATTAATGAAGGGGCCCTCAAATTCTATTATCCCCAGGATCCTCTTAAGGCCTAAATCCGGCCCTGATTACAACCATTTGAGAAATCAAGTGTCATCTATGTACAAGAGAAATATTTTTTCTCACAGAAGTTATATGTCATGTTTGTATGATTATACATTTTGCCAATATGTCGATGATAAGTTATTAAGATGAAAAGAATAAATAATCCTAAACTCTGTTCAGGGAGTTTTGTTTCTTCTCAATGTATTTGAAAATTTCAGTATTATCCAATTGGAAGTTGTCGATGTGACATTGCTGAAAAATTATCAGCATGAGAAACAGAATTATTAAAAAAATTAAAATTTAATTGCAATCCAAGTTGTATCATCAATGTAGCCACATTCTTAATTACACTGTCTGTCCTGATTTAGGGGACTAAAGTTTAGGATTGTATCATTTAGTCAGAAAAACTTGTGTAATCCCCCCCCACACACACACACACTCCAACTTTTTTTTTCTACCTGTCAATTATAATGTTAAGCCAATGACAATGCTGTAATAATTGGTATGAAATAAAGATTCAGGGAGATTTAGATTTATGCCTTTCTCCAGACAATTATCATGAAAGTGACATCAGCAAGTTAGAGGTTGTGTAATGATTATCAGGCTGAAAAACAATCAATAAACTGAGATCAAATTCCAAGTAAGGTTGCTTGTGGTCACTTAGTATTGATTCTCTTGGAAAAGGTATTTCTCTCTCTGGTCTGATTCATATCTTGGCAAAAAATGTCTCCTTGCTTACATGTCATGAAAGTGGATAAGTAAACAATTTGGCAAACTTTTCTCTCATGATTACTATACAATGAATAGTAACATTAAAATGCTGTTACACTCATTGTCAGTCTTCATAGATGACAATGTGACTACCCAGTCTCTGAGATCCAAAAGATCACTTTGCCATAGTGTAATGATTAGTAAACTCATTACTGTTGTTGAAATGCTACACTAAAATTGACTTTTTTTTCCCATTGTGGAGGTAATAAATAACTTCTCCAAGGAGAACACTTGTATTTGTGTGTCACAAAGCTGACTATAAAATTTCATCTGCATTTATTATGATATTATTAGGCTAATGTCTTCCAGTTGAACATTTTGAATTGGGGTGGAAAAATTGTTCTTTATGATACTAAAAATAGAATTAAGCATTTGGTAAGAGAACAAAATGTATGCACTGTAATATATTGCATTCTAAAGTGGTAATCGTGTGAAAAGTTTTAATGATTTTCAAAATGCTGATACCTTTATTATTACAAGTCATGCTTTTAAGTTTTACACAAAGATTTTCTGAGCAAGTTTCAATCTGATTCATTGAAAATGAAACCTTTATAGAACAAATCTTCTGTATTTAAGAGAATTGTCTCAGCCTAAAACTTTCAGTCACTAATACTACAAAATTACACTTGCTTTTTGTAAAATTGCATGTGAACCCTTACCTCCATCTTTTGATCTACAATCAGTGAGTAATGAAATCCACAGAAGTGAGTGAATACTGAAGAAATGAATAAATAATGTATGTCTTGTAATGGCAGCAAATTCTGTACAGGTTACTCTGAAGACTGAAGTTTTGACACGAGAAACTGGTATTATTTTACATATAGAAAAATAATTCAGTGTCTTTATTTTCACTAAAGTAAATAAGAATTCAATTTTTATTTTTTTCATAAAAAATGCAGTCTTCTTCCTGGGGTGAGGGAGGGAAGAAAAACATTGCGATGCCCAAATTTAACAATGTCTTATTGTTTACTATCTATCAGGTTTCAGTAATTTCAGTTTCTGCTCAATTTCCATGTGATGTACATTGGTTGCTCTAAAAAGTTTTCAGATACACTGATTGGACTCATTAATGAACTTTTAAGTCACTTTAACCTATTTATTGTATTAACTTGAGTAAAATAAAAATATACATTAAGTGATTTTTATCAAAATATTTAAAAATTAAGTTACTATACCCTTGTGAAACATCCTGAAATTTCAAAGGTATATGTTAAAGTAGTAAAAATTGTGGTTATAATTTCGCTTTGAGCTTAAAATCCTAGTGAATTTTCTTATTTTTCAAGTGATTTATTATCACAATTTGACTAATACAAAGAGTGCAAAGTTCCAAGTGAAGATCAAACTCCTTACATATTCATAATCATTTACCAGACGTGCTTACTAAATATTATCCCATGATAAATGGTTTAAGATAAGTATTTCTTTTTTAATTTTATTTATTTAATTTGGCTTTTGATATCTAGACATTTGGGAAAACTCTTAGCAATAGTTGTTTTAAACTAGGGTTTTAATTATTTGTAATTAATTAAAAATTTATAGAAAGTAAAGTCTTGGTAGACAGTTTTTGAATGATTTTCTTACAAGAAATTTTCTTTTCCTATTTTGAAATTTAATGAGCATTTGATAAGAAACCCAATAATTTAATCTTGCAAAATAAATTAACTAAGGTATCTCCCTTTAATCAAGGTGATTATCAAGGCATAGTTGTAGTTATTGAATTTCAAACTTAAGTAGATTTTGCAGTCTGAGCTGTTCAGTATTCCAGGATTTAAGAAAAAAAGAAGTGTTTGTGAATAACATTTCGAAAAAAAATTAAAGTTTAATGTTTTAGGGGATGGCGGGAGTCAGGATTGGTTGATAGACAAAGGCTAGTGTGGCAGCTGGATACTGATAATGATAGACACATGGATGACTGTGTCCTAGTAAAGACTGAAATAAGTCATTGACTATTGACAAGCTATTTAACCTCATCATTTTGTTACTTGCTATTTTGATGGTAGGTCATATTTAAACTTTTTATTTTTGTACACATTTGTTTGTGTAGGATTTTTTTTCCATTGTTCTGTTTTTCTTTAAATCAGTCTATAGTTTCACTCTCTTTTTCTCTTGCTCTCTCTTTTCCAAGCCAGCTTACTCCCTTTTCTTCTCACTTTTCTTTAACCCCAAATCTAAATTTCTCCACGATTGCTTTCTTTATTATTTCTCCACCTACCATGCCCACCTTTCCTTTGCCTTGAAGACTACTAATCAAATGAACAACACATGCTTGTATATATCGGTCAGGCTCAACCTAGGTTAATCATTACCTGTCGGCCCAAAAACTTGCTCAACACCTCCATCCTTAATAATCTCTACCCTATTCAATCTATGCACACCTCGGGCTGCATATTTACTGTGTGACCACCTTCACTATTTTTTTGCACCTGAAGAAAATATAGATTAAAGACTTAAAACAGTAACCCTCAGCTACCATCATTTAAAGAAATAAAAAGAAAAATTAAACACATACTTCTGGCTCTCTACCTTTTTTTTTTTATTTTATTTTATTTTTTAACTATGTCTCTATTTTGATCTTTTTTTTTTCTGTAATTAGAGCAGACCGGTTCAAATTAAGGCTGGGTGTTGCTGACCCCAAATATCCCTTACTTATCTGAACACTTCAAACATTTAAGGCACACATCTAGGCACTGTGATTGTGCAGTCAATGTACTATTACAAAATTGGATTTTACCAGATTTTATGTTTTTTGCATTTACTTGTAACTGTTTCTTTATTACTGGAAACCTTTTACTTAATTTGTTTTGATCAAATTTTATATAGAACTTTAGAATACATTTTTTCTGTAATTTTCAGGAAAAAAAAAAAGGCTGACTTTGGAATTTAAGGAAATGTTTAACATAACATAAAACTGATTTCTAGATAAACTCACGTGTTTTTTTTTTTTTTTTTTGTTTTTTTTTTCTGGTTAAGTAGTTTGTTATTTAATTTGACTTAGAATATATCCTGTGTTTGAAGTACTACTTGCATCTTATGATGTCTGGCTTAGAAATATAAAAGAGGAGGTGAACAGCTGAACTGGTGAGGTATATTTTATGATATTGGGGGTTATAGTTTTCAACAATCTAGTAAGCAGTAATCAAATGGGTTTGTGTGAAATAGTTATTCAACTCTTTCTTTACAAAGGAGTTGTTTTCTCTGTAATTTAGCTCGTATCTGTAAAATATTTTCAAGATATTATTTTAAATTTTGCCAAAGAATTTTTTTCTTTTTCCTAAGGAGGTAAATATTAAATTTTGAAAAAAAATATATACAGATAAATTTTAATAGTAAAAGATTGAATGGAATACTGAACAGATCAGACTTATTTAAAATGTATCCTGTAATACTTTATAATGATTGTTGTTTGAAATAGTTACATTAAAATATAATTAATTCATGGCTGTTTACACAAAAATTATATTTGTTTGTTTACTTGTTCTAGATTGACTTAAAGATTCTTCAGGTATCCAGTCACTTAGTGATAACTATTTAGTATTGTTTGAAACCACTGTGCAAAAAACTCAAATTCATAGGAAATTTTATACATACATTATTTTTTTTTTTTTTTTTTTCTTCTTCTTCTTCTTCTTCTTCTTATTTTTATTTTTATTTTTATTTTTATTTTTTTTTTTTATGCAGACTTTTCTACTGTTTTCTTGGTTTTAATCTTTGACATTTTTTTCTTTTATTCTTTTCAGCTAATCACTGATCCTGTGATCCCAGAAAGAATATATTTGTCAATTTTTAATACCTGCTGACCTTTGGATGGCTACATTTTGTGTAGATACAGCTACCACCTCCATCACCAAATTTTCGGAGCTCTTTACCGTTGCAACTCCCTTCTTTAGCCATCCCTGCTGTTGCTGTTGGAGGCTTTGCTGGGGCACAGCATTGTTTTTGCAGCAACTACGGCCACCGCCAACGCTGTTGCCACATCAACTACGGCTGCGGCGGTTGTGCCGGTCAGCCAGAGCCAATGTGGTGAGCACTCCCAGCCTAGGATGCTAGACATTGGTGGCCGGCAACAGTTGCAACAGACTTACTCAACAGGGCGGTCCTATCCAGAACAGGATGAACCACTATCAACTAAAATCAAGTGTTCACAGGGACCTAACAGAAAAGATGCTACTCCTGCAGTTACCACATCATTCTCTGACTCTCTTTCGCAGCCACAATGCCTGGTACAGTCTAAAAACTCAAAACAAACCCCTCTTTTTTCGTCA
Organism: Acanthosepion lycidas; assembly: GCA_963932145.1. Lineage (NCBI taxonomy): Eukaryota > Metazoa > Mollusca > Cephalopoda > Sepiida > Sepiidae > Acanthosepion > Acanthosepion lycidas. Next base: position 39,182,506 of record OZ010575.1, on the reverse strand, counting down.
AAAGAACAGCAACTGCTGGAGCAACAGTTGTATTCACTGCCAGAACGGGTGCCAGTTTGCCAACATTTGACTATGACAACAAACTGCAGATCTAAAATCAGTGATTCTTCTACCATTAATACCACAACTATTACTACTTCTACTACTACAATTACTAGTACTACTACTGCCCTCTCAACATTAGTACAAAATCAGAATGTATTGCAAATAGCACCAAACCCTATGCCCCCCGGGCAGCAAAGTGACATCAGCTTTTCTTTTCTATCCCTGACAAATCACTCTACTCTGAAGAGCTCAACATCATCATCATCATCATCATTTCCCTCATCATCACCTCAAATCCAAAACCCAATTCTGCAACAACAGAAATCTTGTTTCTCAATGTCCCCACAGACTTTTCCGCTGCAGCAACAGCAGCATTACCAATTCCCAGCTGCTTCATCTTCAGGGCATTATAATACAGCCTCAGTTGATGGAGAGGCTAACAGTCAAGGAAACCCTAATGGTAGAAGTTGCAGCAGTGAGGTTACTGATAGTGCTAGTGATTTGGGTGGGGCCAACCGGTACATGATAGCCTTCATTACCAACAAATTAAAGATGCAAGGACTGATAGATGATGCCATCGCCCCAGTAGCAAATCCTCCAGGTTACGTCCATACAGTGAAGGTCCTATTAACTTTGATTTTCTTTCCTTCTTTTTCTGTTATTATTGCTGTAGCATTTTTATAAACCTCTTTTTCCTGATATTTCTTCTAAAATATCTTTCAAATATTGAAGAGCTTAAGAAGACACCAAAATGAAAATTCTTTATTCCTTAAAGATTATTTCACACTTGCTCTTGACTTTTTAAAGACTTTCAAGCTTAATTGTTATGTAATTTTATATTTTTTAAAAATTTATTCCAAATGCTTTCCTAGTAACAATGCAAAGAATTTATCTAATGATTAACTTAAAAGTCCACATTCACGTAATTGATGTATACAGCAAAAAATATTATTGTTTGTTTCAGAAGACATATCTAAATGACTTTGACTTAGAAAAATAATATAGCAATGGGACATGTCTGCTTTATCTCATATCAATGTGTTTTTGGGACAATTATGTCCCAGGGGACTCAAAAGGGTTAAATGTATTTCTTAATAAGCATAATTTTTATTTTGCCTATTATTTTGTCTCTTTAAGTCAGCTTCCATTTTTAAAAGTATTACCCTGTGATTAGCCTCATAGAAGAAAAAAGGAATCAATTTGAATTGGATAAGTGAAAGACCATTGCAATTTTTCTTTGTTCATGATTAATCATATTTTTATGCCTAATTGTATGATTAAATTTAGTTTTTTATAAGCAAAAAAGCAGTGATGTATGCAAATAGTTTAATTATGAAATTTTAGGAACTGATTTTAAATGGTCTTAGATTACTTCATTTCATGGATGTTGATGAGGAAAGATTTAGGATTCAGTCATATATCTTAGATTTAGAAACTTACTTTTAATGCAAGCAAAACATCTTGAGTTTAGAAACACTAATTTGACAATATTTTGAAGACCCTAAAAATATAACTTGTAAAAATGTGTAAAGAAACTGATGTAAGCAACTGTTATGAATGCATCCTCAGTTGATGGAGAGGCTAGCAGTCAATGTGACATGCAGTCTCAATTGATTTGTTACAAGTCAGGTAGTTTAAAGTTTAAATATTGCAGTGTTTGCTTCAGTTCTGGAACTGGAAGCTTAGAATTCTACAGTAAAATATTTAAGTTTTCATACTCTTTTTAAGAGAACTAGTAAATACCACTGTGCTAATATTGTGCAACATTAGGAAATATTGCATTATTGGTCTTTTATTTTATCCAATTTTACTTCAGCAATATATTTACTATCATATCTTAACTTTTGTTTAATAAGCAGCTTCTTGCATTCTATATAAAAATTAAATATCCCTATTAATATTGCCATGAAAATAAATTATAATTGAATTTTGAAACCTAAACATGGCCGTTATGTGTGATGACCTAAACATCACTGTGGGGTTAGCGAGCTATTCTAATAGACTATTACTACTGTGTAGAGAATGCAGTCTTCACAGGGTAGCTTATGATAATGGTATTGTGCTAGACTATTCTAAATTTTGCAAATACCTAAACATGATAATGTATTAATGGAAACATCAAGGATGTGATGTGGCTGAAAATCTTGATGAAATTCTTTAATCTGAATATTAATAGTACTTGCAATTTCTTTTTCCTGGTTATATTTTCTGTTTTCATTCTTCTTCTTTTTTATATAGGATTCTCAACTCTGCAATGTGTCTGTCTCTGCACCTTCATCCCAGATATATCCATCCTCACCCCAGAAAACGCCAGCAACTATAACTGGTGGAGGTAAGCTTTTCATATATCAATCATAACTCCTTTTTCATTTTTGTAACACTAAAAGTTTAGAATTTAAATTAGAATTAAAAACTTAGTAGTGTGTTGTAACCTAGAAAAGGTTACTGAACGAGGAATGGGCAAAACAGGTTGGAAATGAAATAGTAATCTTTATAACATCAGCAGAATAAAATACACACCGGCAGCGTGAAGTAGGTAAACCTCTTCTAGTGGTGGACGACTTAGATGGCATATTACCCCCACTTACAATAGTGTCCAACATATTTATGAGGATTGGGACATACCCATTAGTGTTCATATGTACAGTATATAACATAGTGATAAAGTAATTCCTTTTGTATGGCAAAAGAAAGACATTAAAAAGGTTAATATCTTCTACAAGAGCTGCTTACAAAACAATTCTCATACTAGCCAAACAAGAGGAACTGTATAGGAAGACACAAAATAGGAATATGTCTCTTAATTTTAAAGCAATGGAAGTTATGATGACCCTGTCCATTTCTGAAATGGCTCTGTTATGGACCCCAACTGGAAAGAGAAAGAATGGTAATGGTAATATTAGCCATTTCCTTATAGGGAAACATTTGACATTCAATGACTGAGCAACCAGTACTGTTGTTGGTTGAAATTTATAAACACTTTCTCTTAAAAAGATCTTTCAGGAAAATAGGTTTCTCAAGTCCAGTAGCTGTTATCACTCTTTCCAGTATTCATGGGAGCTTCCTTCCTAACTTTGTATTTGGAGTAGTGTGGAAAGTCAACATCTTGATTATGTCATTGTTTTCTCTTTGAGTTATATGTGCTATACATTTTAGTAGTTTAGTGGGCCAAAAACCATTTGGCGAAGGATGGTGATGACTGATTTGAAAGAGTTGGATCTCACATGGTACAGGTCAAAGCTTGATGGGATTCAGTGAATGGGGTATAATTATGGCCTTATGTTCAAGTCAGGACAAAGATATGTTTATATATATATATTATCTCATAATAAAAGCTTAAAAAGTACAGGGTTATTTTCTTATGAAATTCTGCGTTAATGTTTGCTTTCTTTAGATAAGTTTGAATTGAGTTATTTATTGAATTATCCTCGAACTAAAAATAGCTGCTAGAATAATAATAATTAAAAATATTATTATTTTTTCTTCATTGAATTAAAAATTGGAGTATCTTTTTTATTTTATACTCTTAAAATTGTACTTCTTAGGAACGATATCTTATGCTATGCTGTTTGGATAAGACGAGAAAAACAGATCTTTCATTTTGTGTGCTATGCTACCTAAAGAATACTACATACTTGTTTACTCTGACTTTAGTCACCTTTTCCCAAAATATTCTTTTACCTTGTGATTTTTTTATAAGTAATTTTTTTTTTTTTTTTTTTTTGTGGAGTTGTAAAGTTATTAAAGTTATTTTTTTTACTTTGCAATTTTTTTTTTTTTTATTTTTTTATTCTGTGATCTCTATGGAATAATTTTACAATATTTTGTTTCTCATTTGAGTGTGTTGTTTTCAGGTAGCATAGCTGGGTGATTGATTAGTGACTGCTAAGTTGCATTTATTTTTTTTTTTTTTTTTTTTTTTTTTGTGACTACACATTTTCAGACTCCATGTATGCCAACAATGATGGTTTGTTCCAGGAGGATATTTACATTGTGTCACTGAACAGCAAGTTGCCCAGAATTGGTTTGAGGAGCATTCTGTATACTTCTGAGGAATGGTGTGGCCACCATGTTTGCTTACATCTGAGCTCTCCTGAGCATTTATGGGACATGGTGGAGAGGTCTATTCACATTCTAGATTCTGCACCTACAAAGATCAGGAAGCTGTAAACAGCTATTGAGACAGCATGACTCAACATCTTTTGAAAGTTCTTCAGACCACTTGTGAAATCACTGCCATATTATGTTGCTGCACTTTGCAGGGCTTGCCAGGTGTTACATAATACTGGGCATCCTTCCCATCACTGTATTTATTTCCAATATGATAAATTTGCATAAAATCCTACATTGGCAAATAAATTATTGAAATATTTCTAATAAAAACATATTTTAAGCTGAAATTCACATGATATATATAAATATATTGTCAATGTGAAATAGTGACTTGCTTTATAAAATGTGATATAGATGCTATGATTAAAAAATTTATTAAACTTACAGATATCAGTTTGTATTTTTTTTTTTTTTTTTTGTTTTTTTAAAATAAGTCTTATTTTTTGATGGTGAGAGAAATATTCAGATTCAGTGTAGCGTCCATTTTAAGGATCTTTCTTAAAATTTTATTGTTGCTGATTTGAATTGCTCTCTTTTTTTTACCTTGCAAAGGACTAACAAAACAAATGGCTAACCAGCCAAGTAGTATTTGTGTTCAGTGTAGGTATCTTTATTGGAATGTTTACTAATTTGGTTATATGGATATACCTAGAAGTATTGCATTATTGACTCCATTAACAAGATTAGTTTTCCACTGTGGTTATCAGATTTCTTTTTTATTTGTCCAGTTTGAATAGACTGCTTTCAAAATTATTTGGCAATCTGATAGGTGCTGATGTATTTTTTAAAATATGAACATAGTTTTTGGCTGCAGGACTTTTCTATTTCAGTCTGAAAACCAAAAATTAGGTTAAAGAGAGCATTATTCCTTTTAAATGTCAGTTCTGTACCTGTCAAATTGCTAAATTTATTTAAAATAAATCAATAATAAATATTAAAATGTATTTAATTGCTGAGCAAAAGTCACTAACTCCAATTCTAGCTACTTATATTCTTTGTATGGATATTAATAAAACACTGGAATAGTTAAGTTGGTGCAAATTTATGGCATTTCTTGCTAAACTTATTTTTCTCTTTTAAGGTTCGGATACATGGTCAAGCAATTCAGGTCAAGGGTCTGACTTGCAAGCCACTGTGCAAGGACTTCTAGGTCTTCGACTGGGAGATAAACCAGATCAGTCTGTTGCAGTCTCACCCCACCATCTTCTCACTTCCAGTAGCAATGATACAAATCGATTGGTTTATTCTGGGTTGATTGTTCCAGCCTCAGTAGCATTGTCATCCACTTCATCACCCTGTTGCAATGTCCAAACAGAGAACTTTGCATCAGACAAACTAAATGAATCTGGTTTAACATCAGTCATTGGTATGGTTCCATTTAGTGATACAGACAGTTTTACGGATATGTCACCTGGCACACCACCAGACCCACCAAAAAAGAAACACTGCCGGTCACTTTCCATACCATCTGGCAGTAGCAGCAGCCGGCCTAAGAGGTCAACAGGAGGACTGAACACAGACCATTTTAAGACAACAGATTCCAGCCGCTGTTGTACGTCTTTATGGAAACCTATTGCATTTACACCTGTGAATGAGACCAGTAACCCTCCAAAAGTTCAGCAGCAACAGCCATTTCTACACTACTCAGGGCAAGGAACCTTACTTGACGTCCAAAAGACAAGTCCATTTTCCTTGTCAACGTCTTCACTCTCTCCAAACACAAGCATGTCTGCTTCACTGACGTCCCTTCTACAGCCCACATCTTTTGGGGATCTGTTTTCGTCAGCTCGACTATCTGGACCTGTCTCTACTAACCAAAATGGATCTCTCCCATTGGCAGCTTTGGTCACAACTCCTGCCTCTACTTCTGTTTCCCCTTCACAACTTCATGTAGCACCAAGCCAAATGCCAGTTACTATGTTAACTTCTTCCCCACCACCATTGGCATCAAGCAAACCAAGTTCCCAGATACAAACCCAATCCTCTAGCTCTCTCCAAAGCCCCCCTGATTCCCCTGTGCCCAGACCAGCTTCAGTTTCTGTGGTGGGTTGCCGGTGTGAAGATGATAGTGATAGCAGAGCTTTTAAACCTGTATTGGACCCATGGTTGTGTAGGAGCCAAAGTCGAGGCAATTCTGGATTTTCGTCTCCTTCATCATGCTCTTCATCATCATCTTTCCTCTTGGTGCCCCCACAATCTGATCCTCGCAGTAACACAGAAATCCAGAGTGCCACAATTGGTGGTCTTTTAGCAGCCCCGGTGCCACTAACCCAAACTCCACGCTCTTCTCCAACTTGCATCCCATCTTCCTTGTCCTCACCAGCCACTGTTATCGGTAGCACCAACAGTCAAACACCCTTGCAGCCACCATACTGGCCGTTCCAGAAGCATCGTAGCTTTTCGCTTGAGGAGCAACTGTCTCAAATGGGTAAGCCGACATCGACTTCACCATCATCATTCTTCTCACCTTCCCCACCCTCATCATCATCATCTCTACTCTCATCACCATCACACTATCATTATCATCATCACCACCCTTACCACTTACTAGCACCGGTGTGTCAGACTCAACAGTACCAACCCTCTTATCCTAACCACCATCAACAACTACACCATCTCCATCACCACCACTACCAACAGCAACAGCCGCAACAACAGCAGCCACCACCACAACCACCGCCACCACAACCACAACCACAAACTGTCTCTGCTGGAGGCTCAACCCCTAGTGTTCCTGTTGCGTGTAAGTCATCTGTGTCCAATCCTTCATCACCACGACGACAACGCATTCCACGCTGTCGTTCACAGCCCTGCGTTCTGCATGATCGCAGAGAGGGAAGGAAACGGCGACGTGACTATGACAGACCTACATTGGATTTTCATAAAATGACACAGGTAAGATTAATAGATTAAAATTGAGCAAGCATTTGACATAAAAGATATTTCACATTTAGCATGATGGCTAAATCTTCCTGAAAAGATCTGTGAGAAAGACAGCCAAACATTCCTGCATATTTTTCCTTAAAAAATATTTATACTATACTGGATAAGCATATTATACTGTAACTGATAATGTAAAGTTGCAATCTACCTATTTTGGTCCTAAAATTTTACCAATCATTAGGATTGCTAATCCAAATTGCTTTCAAATTTTAATAAGTTCCTTTTGTTTTTTATTTGATTAGTGAAATCTGTATATTTCATCAATGAATATTTAAAAGAGGTTTACTTGTATATCTTTGATAATGTTGAATCATTGTCAAAGATATACAAGTAAACTTTGCTCCATCTGAACACAATACAAATTTCATAATATAGAAATATCCATAGTTTCTCTATTTTGTCCTCTAATTCAACCATATCGAAAGGAATATTTGAAAAATCAATACCTTCAAATTTTGCAAAAATGATTGTCTTGAAATTATTAGCTTGTAATCTTTCATGCCTCATCATTGGCAATAAAAAGTTTTAATTTTTGTTGAATTACTTTTGTAAATATTTCATTTTTAATGTCCTTTGCAATATGATGAATTATTTTAACTCCCATGTAATCCATTTTTATTTGTAGTGCCATATGTCTGCAAATGACTGATTTTATTTAGTAGACATTAAAAAAAAATGTGGTACTTATCTATTTTTCATTTATTTTATCAATAGTGGTTGTTATTGCATTCTCTCTGGTTCTTTCAGTTATTTAGTATGTGTATATATATATATATATATATATATATATATATATAGTGTGTGTAAAATTTGCTTTTAATGAAAAAGCAGGTAGTCTTTCTTTTTTTTTTTCTAATGGACAGCTGTATTTGTTCTTCATGTTTCAACATTATAGTTTTCCTGTTCCTTCTGGCAGAGCACTTTTATTAGGAGTTTTCATTACATGTTAACATTGAAGTTGCTAAAGGTTTTTTCTTTTATCCTGATCTTGCTTTGAATTAGGACCTATGAAAAAAAAAAAAAAAGAAACAGTGAACAAAATTTTATTGTCAAAATATTTGTGTCATTATTAAGAAAACAGATTGAAGGAGTTTTTATAAAAAAATTATTTTTTTATTCTTTATAGAACCTGAGGTATTTGGGTTAAAAATTTTGTTCATGCAATCAACAGGGAACATAAATTTACATAAAGAAAATTTTGCAGTAAAAGTCAATACTTTTATTGTGTTGGTGTTGCACTTTGATGTAGTCACTGGAAATTCTGTTCTTGAGGCATGATGTCAACAAAACTCCTCATAACTGAAGAACTTTTTGGAGAATCCTTACAGAGTAAATATGGCATTTTCCTGGAGGTCTACAGTCTACTATTTATTAATATACAATTTAATATTATTATAGAGAGACTTTGTAGAAATATTATTTTAAATCTACCATCTCCACCTCATTTTATGAAATTTCTACATAAAATTTTTGGGGGAGGAAAATATATTTCTTATAAAGATAGCTTCTCAGAGAATTTAGATCAGGTATGTCCAAAATCCAGCCCAGGGGCCAATTATGGCTGATGGTCAGATTTCATATGGTCCCCATTCTCTGTCATATAATGTATCACTTACAGCCCGTCAGTATTGTCAATCAGAGTATGTAAAGTATACATCTAAGAAATTCAATTTTATGTTTTACCAAAAGATGGCAGCAGCACTGTGTGTCCATCCTCTGACGGTGTGAGCTTTTCTAGCCAATTTCTAAAATCGCTGCCTTTGAACCAGACCTGGCCTACAGTCCAGATCCTAGTATCACCATTTACATTAGTGCAAGCAAGTTATTTGTGTTGGCCATCTGAGATGAATAAATTCTAAAATCTTAGTGAATTAAATGTGTTTTGTGTTGGTCAAAATCAGTTATAAATTTATTTGGACAATTGGACTTGTGTCACTTTGTTTTCTATTTCTTAATTTCTGAGGTCGTTTTCTGGTTGCTTTGGTTCTCCCCCTTTTGGCTGCTCTTGGCAATCTAGTAGTAGTAACCATTTAAGCCCCACAGAGAATCTGCAACATTTACATTTTTTGTGTCTGTGTGTTTGTCTACAGTGTGTGTGTGTGTGTGTGCGTGCACGCACTCTTGTCTTTGAGAGATGGAGAATTTTTGGCATGTCATTCTGAGATCTTTCTGGTTACTCCTGAAACTAAATGCTTCACTGGTTTATATAAATGATCCTCCTGGGCACCCCATTCCCCTTTTTGACCTTGATGTATGTAAAAATTTCCACCTTCATCTGCATTATCTCATGGTCCATTGTTAAAAAAAAACAAAAAAAACACATGGCACCAGCAAAACTTTTCTCCAACACTTAATGTGAAATACCTTATGCCTTAGCATCATAGTATTAATAATTTGTCCCTCTTGGATCAGATTTCAGCTTGGAAATCCAAGCAAATAATGTTTCCTTCTCAGTGAAAGGAGACCACCTTTTAAGAAATTTCAAAGTTAATGACTTTTCACCAAATTCATCGGGATTCAACTCTCTTCGATTCCCTCATCAACTTCATTTTATATATTTGATGTAATTTTAATTCTCTGTTTCTTTTCTCCTAATTATTTAAGACATCTCTGGAGGAGTCTTACCAATTTATTTCTAATTTCAAATCACCTCAAATGACTATTTTGCCTTATGTAATTAAAAGTCAAACCAGTGCCAGCACTCTGTGTCACAAAGACATTTATTTTTAAATAGAATTTTGAATTTTTTTCAAGTCTGCAAATGTTTTGATTATTTTAAGTATGGAAGATGTGATATCTTTCAGAATAGTCACCCTTGAATAGTCACAATTAATAAAATTTCACATTGTGGCCTTAGAAACAGCAAGAAAAATCCTATGAGTTGTATCTGTTTTGCAGTTTAATAATTTTCTTTTATGGTTTCATTCATTGTTAAAGTACTTTTCAAAATTTTAAAGTAGATTTTATTTTTCCTTTTAAATTCATTAATAATGTTTTAATTTATGCATTTATTTATTTAGTAAGGGTGGTATTCTAAAATATTTTTATATTATTTTTGATAATATAAGAATTTTATGGCAGTATTGTGAAAAAACAATGTTTAATTATTTTAGATTGTTAAAAAGTGATAAATACACCAAAACATTTTTATAATTTTATGTATATTCATATATTTGAACTTTGCAAGACATAAGACATATGCTGTTGATACATAAATTAGACTGTATAAACAGGTGATAATTGGATAGTAACCAGGTAGAAGGAAACTACGTTCAAAGGTCAGGAATAGAATAACCAAAGAACCACCACCTCTGTCTTAAAAATGAATTTAACTATATTTTAGGCAAAATGGTAAGTATTTGTTCAAAATCCAATTAATTAAACTTTATATTAACTGTTTTTAAAAAAAAGTGTCACATGAGGGAAGCATTTTTTTTTTTTTTAATAATTTTAAAAACAGGTCTTTTTTGTGTCTGTTAACAGGCCAATATGGCCAAATCAATAGATTTTTGCTGATAAAAAAAGCAATCAATATTTCAGATTTAGTCTGAAATGGCTTTCAACTAAACAAGAGTATATTTTTTAAAAAATTTTAATCCATTATCTAGCAAATTAGAGATGTGAAATTTTCTTTGATATTTTAATTTTCTTAATGCTTTTTAAAAATTTGTTATGGCAAATTATTGAATGAACATTTGTTTCATTGTTAACAAACAGAAAAAATGTTTTCATGTAAAAACTTGTCACTCTGTTTAGGTGTTTGTTGGTTCTTTAATGCTAAAACAAATGTATTCCTAGTAATTATTAATGAATGAGAATAACCATTTGTAACAACGGCTATTAACTAAATATACTAATGTTAAAATATGAGAAAAACAAAACAAAGAAATACAATGCGAATGTTATTTTGGGGAATTTCAAAGTAAGATTTGCATGTGACCAATTGGAAATATAAATATTGATAATCATCCAAAAATATGAACTAAGTCAAATCTGCAGAAGAAGCTAGAAAAAATACAGTCAAAGAATTAAAAAGTTTTAATTTCCATTAAAGAATCATGCATGTTAAAAAAAAAAAAAAAAAGCAATTAGTATTGCAATCATTTTGTTATTTCTTTGTTATGAGACAAATTCAGTTGTTTTGGAGATTTCAAAGTAAAATTTCTGTCATTAAATGCAAATTCAAATGTCAATAATAATTATAAAGAAGTGTGAACAGAAGTAAATTATAAAAGTACTTATAGAAAATGTTGTCAAAAAGTTATAGACATTTGTACTAATGTCCTCATCTTTGTTATCACAACATTTTCCCTGTTGTGTCAATCCAGTAAACAGCAGGTAAGATTTTTCTACTAGTGGGTTTATAATCAGTCAGTCACAATAAAAGTAGCCAAGGGAATTTAAAAATCAGTTCTGTGAACCATTGCAAACACCTTGAATCCCATCACTGGTTGCAGTGATTTCCTTAATATTAAAACTTTCTAAAGTTTAAGTATACCTAAATAGTGCATTTTTCTTAGACATATATTAATGCACTGTACATATTCTATGAAGAGAAAGCAATAACATAATCTAGATTGTGTTGTTTTTATGCCATATAATGAGGTTTACTTCCCTTGGATTATATTGTCATAAGAAGATTCAAGCTATAAAAGGATGCATGATTATATTAATAATAATAATTATAAAAATTAAAGTAATAATAATAATGTTTTGTTTTTTTCTTTCAGACTGCATACAGTGTATCCCATCCAGACTCCAGTGCTAAAAGTTGTGTTAAGCAGGTTTGTAGAATCATTTTTTTTTTTTTCTAATATCTGTTAGTATTTAAATAGGTTCACCTATTGTCCAGTTAACACACCTCTCTGGTCTTTTGAACAGGAGTAGAGGTTGTGCTTACTTCTAAAATCTAATTCAACTCTATGCTTCTAACATCTCTGCTTAAACTCTAAAATTTTATTTTTTATTTCTTTATTTTTTTCTTTCAATAGAAGTAGATAAGTTCATTTATCATCTGGTTCACACTCACCCTGCCTGGTCTTTTGAACAGGAGTAGAGGTTTATCCCTTGTTTCCTGTTTAGGATTGGATTTCCAGTCCCTTCTAAAAATTTTCTCATTCTCTTTCACTCCCTTGCATCTTAGTGGCATTATCACCTTACTTGGGGTGAATTCATTAAAAAAAAAAACATAAAAAATTTATTTTTTCTTTGTACATTGGAATAGGTAAATAGATGCCATTATTTTCTCTGTAATTTGCCATTTAATAAAGAGATATTTGTTGGTAATTACTTTACAAGAATACAAACCGCACTTCACAATACCCATCACTCCATGAAAATAGAAAGTTTTAGATCACTTCGGTTGAAGATATTTTACTCATCAGGCTAAAGTCAGAATGAGTTAGTGCGACTTAATATCAAAATTGGTAATCACTTTCAGCTATGAAATGCATAGCCAGATATTTTACTAATAAAGGAAAAGAAACTGATTGACTGATTCTAAACCCACAAGTAGAAAAATCTAACAAGTTTTCATTTCAACTAGATTAACTCTTATACAGGAGACTAACTAGTATGATTGATTCAATCTTCAGGGAAGGGATTGAAGTTGACTAAAAATATAATAATCACACTAATTTCAAGTTGCAGAATCACAATTATAACACTTTTTCTATTTGAACTCTTGTTCAGATCAACTTGATTCTCAATAAAACAAAAAAAATGACAGAAATAATATCCATTGTATAATGGCACTGTATGTCCAAATCAACCCAAAGACAGTAAATTGTTATTTTCATCAAACAACAGAGCAGCCAGAAGAAAGTTTCTTTTCCAACCAGTCAACTTAAAAGGCAGCGGCAAATTTGTAATTTTAGCACATTGTCAAATGAATCTCAATTTTTGACCAGCAGATTTGTTTTAGAGTAAAATTCAGTAAAAATGTTTAAGGTAGAAATATAATGTAAAATGTCTATTAAAATTAAATGTTTTCTTTTTCCTCAAACATTTTTTTTACCTTATTGACTGATATAAAATATTTTTTCTTTAATTTGTTTTTAATAAAAAATATCTTCTACATAACTAATCTTAAAAAATGCAACCATCCGTTTGACAGTATAAATTAATAAGTGCTTACAGTCACTGCTTATTTTATGTTCTACTAGTGGGCACTCATACACATGTATTGTCTAGATAACATCTGTTTTTAACATACAAAATTTATCATGTAAGAGTCATTTGTAATTTGAAGATTTGCTCATAAACAATGAATTCTTTAAGCAATAAAAATAGGCACCTCTTTCCAGGACTCTCACACAGAGAATTAAATTTTGTAAAGATTGTTCTTTGCTGAAAAATAAAAATCATTTAATAATTGTTCCTAATTTAATTCTAGGAGCAGTGGACTGGATTGCGGCAACAGATAGGAGACAATGCAGGCTTGTGGTCCACATCCTTGGTGACAACTTCAACTATAAATACCCCACGCATTTCAGCCCTGCAGCCCCCAGGGCCTATTTCGTTGGAGGTTCTACGCAAAACTGATTTCCTTGCCAGTGAACATGGTGATGATCCTTTATCTGAAGATGCTGAAATCTCTGCTGCCACTGAAGCAGGGGAAGCAGCTGCTCGAGCTGCAGCCGCTGCTGCTACCACCAATGCAACTGCTGTTGCTACTCCTGTTACTGCTGCAGTTGACAGCACTGTTCCTGCTGTAATGACTACCACTGCTGTTGCTATGGATGATGACGAGAATGATGAAAACTGGGAGTTTAGAGATCTTAGACGGCCAGCCTTGTTTGGTCGGGCAGTTAACCCGATTGGCCGAGACATGTCAGTTTATGTGAGTGATGAATCGAATCCAAGTTTTTGTGGCTGTGATGATGATGAAGAGGAGGAGGACGATATTGACGACGATGACAACATGGACAATGATGAAAGAATGGATCGAGGTAGAAATTTCCAAAGAACTAACCAGTGTATGTTTCCAATTATCGATTTGGATTTGAATCAGATTGAAAACCACTAGGAATTGTTCAAACTACAGTAAATATAACTCAAAACCATTTAAAAAAAAAAATGCAGGAAAAATTTATTTGAAGAGAAATCTTTTATATATATATATATATATATATGTATATATATATATGAGAGTGTGGTTGTGTGTGTGTGTGTATGTAATAAATTCACAAAAAAGGTGTTTTGTTTTAGTTCTTGTCATAGACATTGTTTGCTTTTTTTTTTGAGCTGTTTTGTCAAATATTTTCAATTGTGAATGAAAAATAATGTGAACTAAATTTGAAATTGCCACTTTGTACCATATTATAAGAATTTTTAAAAACCATGCAGTAATTGCAATATTAGTATCAATTTCACTAGTAGTGGTAATAGTACTATTGGATTGGGACAAAAGTACATAGCATTTTTTTTTAAGTGAATTTCAAAGACAGTATTTATACCAGTGGCATCTCCAGGGTTCAGGCTTGTCGGGCTTATCCTGAGGGAATCAACATTCAAGTATATCTTTTTTAAAGCAACAAAAATTTTTCGTAGTGCATCGTTTTCATTCTTGACTTCAGCTGAATACAAAATTGTTTTAACTTTGTGCCTCAAAATATAGACCAAAATAAATTTTGTTGATATTGTTCATAATAAAGAAAGAAAAAATAAAACAAAGAAAGAAAGAAAGTAAAAAAAAGAATTAAATAAAATTAATGTGCCCAGTAATAAATATGTATTGTAAGGCACTACCCACTGATATTTGATTTCTAGCTCAACTTGATGTCCATATTGTCTCATTTTGATCTTGCTGATGTGACCCCCATCTTCTGGTTTTCTCCTTCTATATTTTGGCTAGGGATCATTTCTGTGTTCAAATTTAAATTTAATTTAAATTAAAGGGAAAAAATTTTCAATGGGGTTTTGTGCTCCTTGTTCCCACCCTCATTAAAATGAAATATGCTTATCCAAGTACCCTGGGTAATTTGGTTTCAGAATATATATGGTTATGGGGTCCATTACCAAATCCCTAGGAGGAGTCTGATAACAGATAGAAAGAGGCTACAACATATACACACACACACACACACACACATTATTAAAATACCAAAATGTATTTTTTATTTCATGCAGAGATTTTTAAAAATGATATATTTCAGTTAGAGTAAAGAAAACATCTAAGTTATACTAATAGTTTTGTTAGAGCTTGTAATGAGCCCGACAAAAATTTATGGCCTAGAGTTGCCACTGATTTATACATAGATTTATTCAACTACATTTTTCCATATTTGAGGCTGCTCCATGATTCCATCCTCCTAGAACTTGGCATCTTTCTGGGTGATGAATTCATTGAAGTGGTTTTTGCACGGTTCCAGAGAATTAAAATTCTTTCCAATAGGGGAATTTTCAAGGGATTGAAATAAGTGGTAATCCAATGATGCAAGGTCTGATGAGTACAGTGGGTGTAGTAGGACAACCCAACAAGATTGTACCAATTTCTACTGGGTCTGCAAAGAGACCTATGGTCTGATATTGTTTTGATGGAAGACGACACCCTTCTCATTGGCTAGTTCAATATGCTTTTTATTAATTACTTCTTTTAATTGGTCCATTTGGGAATAGTACCTATCCTAATTTAGCATCTGATATTGCAAGAGCTTTTAATACACATTGACTTTCCAATCCCACAAGATATATAGTATTATCTTCTGTAGATGCAAACCAACTTTTTAAATTGTTAACAGTGGTGTATTTTGTTTTCCCAATCACTTTTTTTGCTGCATATTTTTGCAAACAATCCATTCAAAGTGTTTTCAAGTGGCTTATGACATGCATACGAGATATGCGGAATATCTCTGCTTATATCCCATGTCACATGACCTGGATTATTTTTAATAAGCATTTCGATTTAGTCAACATCAACTGCAGGTCTACCAGAATGTTCTCAGTCTTCCAGATAAAAATTTCCACACGAGAAATTAGTGAACCACTTAGGAACATTACACTCAGCTATGGCATCATCTCCATAAACAGCACATATCTTTTTTTACAGTGTCTTTTTTCCTTTCTGGAAATAAGATTATCAAATGACAAAAAATATATCTCATTTTCATTCCTTCTCACCTTTAACATTTTAAAATTCGCAATACATACATAAATCATATAGAAGGAAGTGTTAAAATTTCAGCTTTCAGAGTATATATGTATGTCATAAATTTTAGTCACATGTGAAATTAAATAGATGTCAAAATACCACCCATTGAAAAACACTACAGGCTTATTCCAGCCCAATATAAAGAGAGGGTAAATTCTGATGTTTAAATATGTTTTATGAATATGTAATATAAATCCTTCACATAAAGTTTCATCATAAGCAATAAAGCCTATTCGGAATTTACATGTGCTATAAGAAGTTTTAGAAAATTGAATTTAGACAAACTTATCTGTAAAAGTTACTTCAGTCAGTCAGTTATGTGCCATGCGTGATACACGCTTAGGCGATCATGTCTCTTTTGATACATGACTGACAAAGCAGATTGTTTTTTTTACCCCCACAGTAGGTTGCCATTTCTTTCTGCGGTAGACCAGTTGCCATCCAAGGCTATAGAACCCAGTCTGTCCTTCTGTTTACCCATAGCTTGGAGGGAAGAAAGAGGATTCATACCTTTCCCAAGGAAAGTGAATGCAATGGATTCAACTGGAATTCAAACTTGACACTGATTCCTCAATCTGAGCTGCAATCCATTACTCCACCATGCCGCCTCCTTACTTAAAAGTTACTTAATACTTTTTTTAGATATGCCATTCTTGTCCCTTTTGCTGTAAAGCATAGAGCATTCCTTCCTATGAATTTTTTATTTTATTTAAATAACCATCAGCAGATATTAGGAGAAATATCTCCTGAAGAGTGGATATGTATTTTTCTGAACTGGTATTCCCATGCATGATAGACATAATAAAAGACCAGTGCTCCAATTAACTCTCAACACCGTAACTGAAAATCTGCAATGCTTGATTAGTGGGCAGCAAGCAATTCAAACACAATTCCTTAGGTTGTTTCCATATTTATATATTCCATTGCTGTTTAAAAATTGAGATTCATTTGACAATGTGTTAAAATTAAAAATTTGCTGCTGCCTTTTTAGTTGATTGGTTGGAAAAGAAACTTTCTTCTGGCTGCTCTGTTGTTTGATGAAAATAACAATCTACTCTTTTGGGTTGATTTGGACATACAGTGCCATTATACAATGGATATTATTTCTGTCATTTTTTTTTTTTTTTTTTTTTTTTTTTGTTTCATTGCACAGAATCAAGTTGATCTGAACAAAAGTGAGTAGTTTCATTTATTACTAAAATATCTGACTATGCAGTTAATAGTTGAAAGTGTGATTACCAATTTTGATGCTAATTATAAGCTCAACTCTACCTGCACAACTCTCATAAGAACATGAATTTTCTTCTAACTCAAATTTTGAAACTAAAAATTCGATTTATCTGGTTTTCACATCTGTGTTTCTTAGATTTACTCAGCGCTTGCAATGTCTGCATGTTATTTTAGAACTAGAACACAAATCTATGCTAAGTTATTGATGTAGAAATATTTTAAAAACAGACTGTTTAACACTTAAGTTATGATTTGCATTATACAATAGAAATCTAAGTAAATGAATGGCAAATTCTGACTGTCCACCTGTGTGTCTGAAACCCATTTAACTTGGGCCACACTTGCTCTACATAATATACATTTTTGGAATCGGGATGATCCCAAGATTGAAAATTTGCCCTTCATCTGGTGCTTGAACATCCAGAATTGGGATTTGTGTCTGGATGAGAAGGGAACAGTTAAACATTCAAATTTTAAAATAACTGAAAAAACTAATAATTTTAAAAGTTAATTGATATTGAGTTTAAAGTAACAAAAATTTTGTGAATTTAAAAATTTTCAGTTTAAAATATCTCCAAAACTTTGTGAATTGAGGAAATCAATTTTATTTCTTCAAAATGTTAAAGTGACTCCATTTACAAATAATTATCATTATTTTTATATAAAAAAAAGAACATATCTTAGTAGCATTATCTCCTTGCTTGGGGTGAAATGATTAAAAAAAATCTTGTTGAGGGCTTTTCTTGGCCCAACAACATACCATAGTATGGAGAGGTAAGATCTAACCTGTATCATTCACTGAATTGTGTCCCACTCAAAATTGGACATTTTTCATTTTCTCTTGTTTTTACAGGAGATAGGTGACTAAGAAAGTAATCAGAGACAATTCATGATACCAAACTGCCATAACAGTTTGGTATCCTCTGATACTGATGATGGATGGAGTGACGGGGATGTAGGATTTATTTTGTTGTTTAATGTGACCAGCGAGTTATTATGGCTAGGTCAGAGCAGAAATCAGCTACCAAGCTCTGGTCATCTATTAAGTTGGTGTAAAAATAATGTCGTTTTCTCACATATGTTACTATGTGAGAAAACGACATTATTTTTGCACCAACCTAATAGTTTGGGAGGTGCACCCATATACTGTTGTGTCACCATTATCTATGCACAAATGATTGAGTATACTCTTAAACATCATTTTTGTGAAGTAGAAAGCAGGTTGGACCAAGAACCAAGCCTTTGGGAATGCCTGCATTGATCTCATGGCCTCTGAGGAGTGGTTGGTAACAACTACCTTCAGGGACTTACCTGTTGACTTGATAATTAAGAAAATTCTTCCAGTGATGCCATAGCTATAACCCTCTATGCCACACGTTAAAGGCTTTTGAAATATTTAATGAAATTATCTTTGAGATGTATTTATTGTCTAGTGCCTCACTGATTCTGTGAGTAATGACAGGATATCAGCCGAGTGAAATCCATACTGCTTGTCGATCAAGAGGTTGTCCCTATTGAGGTTATCGACAAACTTGTTGATTATAGCTTCAAAACGTTTGCTAGTGAAACTGATGAGGAAAAGCACTCTCTGACTTTCTTGAAAATGGGGCTTACACTTGACACCTTCCACAGACTTGGGAAGGATTTCTCCTTCATGCAGCAGTTAAATAATTTTGCTAAGATAGAAGATGACTCAGGATTGATAAGACTTGAGACTTCATTGGCTGTTGTAAAAATATTACTGAAATTGTGCTCAATGAGATGGGGGGAAAATAAGGAAAGAGATGGCTTTTGTCATCTGACATTGAGTTAGAGGCAAAGATCGATTTGTATCAATAATACTACATTTTCTTTATTGAATATGTAATTTCATAGATACGAATAACAGATACCATGTATGGAGAGAGTGATCTGCTTTATAAAATCTAATCATAAATCAGAATATTTTGGGGAATCCCTTCTGATTGTTGTTTTTTTTTTTTTTTTTTTTTTTTTTTTTAAAAAAAACATTTCACCCCAAGCAAGGTGGGAGTGCTACTAGCATGCAAGGGGTTACAGAGAGTAGAGAACAAGAGGTGTTTGGGGAGAGGATAAAGAGAAGGACTGGTAGCAAGATCAAGGTATCAAGATGTCGATTGACATTACACTTGAATATTTAAAGATTATAGTTATCAGTTAAGCAAGTAAGAGAATTCCACAGTCGGGAAGTGTGAGAGAAGAAGCTGTTTGAGTCGAAGAGACGGCTACATTTAACCGTTTCAAAAGTGAAAGGGTGGAACTGAGATGCTAACCTAGTAACTCGCTTAAATTCATACAGTCTGGAAACCAGAGAAAGCAACTCATCGGAACAATTGCTGTGAAAATATTTACAGAAGAGACAGAGGGAAACCACGGCACGTCTGTGAGAAAGCGACTATAAACAAGATGCCAGATCAGGACCTACCACCTTGCATATCCATCTCTGGATTTTGTCGAGGACCACGAGACTTACAATGGGGGCACCAGACCATACATGACAGCAATATTCTATGCAAGGACGGATGGTTGATTTATAGATTTGAAAGATGGATACAGACAAAAACTTTCTGGAACGACACAGAGAAACAACTTTCCTATGTATTAGGTTGGTGCAAAAATAATTTCGTTTTCTCACATAGTAACATATGTTAAAAAACGAAATTATTTTTGCACCAACCTAATATTTGTTGTAACCTAGGGAAGGTTATTGAATAGATTAATCACACGAAGCTTGGTAATGACCGACCGATAATACTTAGGACAAGAACAACACATAAGATTCGCCAGCGGCGCGTAGAAGTACTCAATTGCAAGAGTCAAGTGAATTCCACAACTGCAGGATATTTATCAACGTCCTACGCAGTCAGATGTGGCACAAGGCTGAATTTAATGTGGGGTATCCGAGCCCGGAGGCTCGGCCAAAATTCCTCGTATAAAACGGGGTCGGGTATGTGTTTCCCGAAACGAGATTGCCCTTCAATATAGCTTCGTCTGGGGATCCTCTCTGCCCGGTGGCAGTGAGTTTGACCAGCACAGCTGGAGACGAATCTCCAGCTGCAGACCAACATACAGAATTTACTACTGTATTTATGTGAATGGGAACATATCTATTACTGTTGTATGCTACAACAGTATTTTTAAAAAGAAAGCAAAAATTGTCTAAGTTTAGTTACAAAACTTAATAAGGCTTTTGATCTTATAAAAAAGTGTCTGTGGTTACAGAAGGATAATATTTTACTCTTATTTTAACTTTGAACAAATCTTGGCAAAGTACTTGTTTGAAGTATTTTCGTTCATTTGCACTTTTATTGCTTAACATTTTAGCAGATATGTCCTTCAGTCGGCAGATGCTGAATTTGATTTTTTTGTTCTCTTCCAGAGTTGCTTTCTATTTTTCAAGGTCGATTTCTGATAATCTATTCTCCAATTTCATTCTTTTATCACACACAAAACTTTGATAGTTCTTATTTAAATCAAAAGGAAACTGCTAACAAAACTTTTAAAACACTTTAATACAATGTACACCCGGAGAAAACCTTCCACCTGAGGCAGGGGCGGAGCCATCATTTTCAGTTAAATGGGGCGAGAGCATAAATAATTTAACACCATTTTTTTTTTCAATAAATTTATCACTACAACAGTGGCAACAGTTATAATTCGTAACACATTTCTATAATGAAAAAAAGGGTTTCCTCCTGAGTGCTTTCCATTCATTACAAATATAAATTTGCCTGTCAGCCAAAAGTTACTTTAACAATGGAAAACAGTAGAAAAGGAAGTTTTTATAAAAAATTCTTTATTAGTATTCAGTCAGTTAAGTTAAGTGCAATATATGGTACACATTTAAGCAATCATTTCACTTTCAATCCATGACTAACTAGGCAGAAGATTTTCGCGTAGTAGGTTGCCATTTCTTTCTGCGGTAGACTGGTTGCCAACCTAGTCTGTCTCACTATTCAACCCATAGTTGGAGGGAGAAAATGGATTCCAAGTGAATGTAACGAACTCGACTGGAATTCGAACTCCGTCTTCTCATCCCGCGTCAATATCCATTGCACCACAACGCACAAAAAAATAAGTAACTTTCATATAATAAAAATGTATATGCAATCAAGTGCCCTGATAAAACCGTGAACTCAAAACCTTTATTAATAACTTAGGGTACAGAGTTCCGATCCATTTTATTATTTTTGTCATCAAAAGGCTTGAAACTGGTTTTGTAATATGAAGGATGTCATTTTATCTTTGGCGAAAAATCGAAAAATTCTAAAATCAAAGTCTTTCGAAAAAAAAAAAAAAAAAAAAAAAAAGGAAAATTCTATTTTCTTAAAATAAACAATATAACTAAATTTTCTCAACGAATAAATAAAATAGCCTTTGTATAAAATAAGAATCGTAGCTTTTATTTTATTTCCTTTTTGAATATTTCCTGACTTTCAATACGGTTCCAACTAGTTTTGTGAATGCATACACTACACATCAACTGTTGGTTGAGGTTTTGACAGCCTGATGCTAACATGCAAACAGAATGCATTTTTGTTAATGCAATGAAACTAACATCTGCTGCAGGGATATTCAAAGTGATTAAATGAGATTATCGATATTTTAGCTGTCACTATCCTCATAGAATAAAAAATATGAATAGAAATGTAAATAAATAGATATAAACAATCTTCATTCCAATGATTTCCCCACTTATCATCACCTTAATATTAAGATTACGACTGCAATTTATCTTCAAATAATGTCTTTTTCTCCGTATGATTTTATTAAGTGCTTTCTGATTTTTATATATAATTAGTACAAGATTAGATCACTGAACAATGAACATGCATGTCCAGATAATCTTCGTGCTAATTACCGTCAATGAACCGTGTAAAATTAGAAACAAAAGAATATGGTATCTTATGTGAATCACTGGTTTAAATACTCTAATTTATGAAGCTCCGTTCAGAAACTCTTTTGGCCATACCCAACTCTGACCCTTGCTAATTTTGTGGACGCGTACCTGCCGAGGACTCCAAATGCAAAATTCTTCAAAGCAACCGTTCTTCACTTGGAATTTCTTCAAATGGGAATTCTCATCAGCAAATGCAGAATCAAATCCATGTTTTTTCCAATCGGTTCGCAACGGATCGTCGATATACCGTACAGGATAAATTGTACCAACATTGACCACCAGTTTTAAGAGGGTGGGGCCGTAGCGGTACGCTTTGCGAATGTCCCTAGTGCAATAGATGCCTGGCCCGAGAAGTCCTTCTTGAGATTTTCGGAAACCATAACGGAGGATTGATACCGCAGCAGTTTTCGTCGTGCCGTGGTACATAATATATTGGTGATCATCAAACGGGGAATTCTTGTCATAAGACATTTTTTCTCTATTCAGAGAATAATTACTTTTTCCTATTTGAAAATAGAAAGAAAAAAAAAAGTTTAAAGATGATAATATTGATAACATAGAAAGAAGTACACTTCAAAACGTTAAAATGGAAATGCTATGCTTACAGAGCATTTTAGTAGAATTGAGAATTTTGAATTGACTTCAAAATAAGTGGATAGATGTTAATTCCAAGGTAAATCATTTGACACTAATTGTCAGTCGGGGGAGGGTTGCTAAATTTGTCTAGTTTTGTACGTTTGTTAAATATTCAAATAAAAACACGACCAAAAAGTTAAGTTATTTATCTTGATACTATTGATTTTTCAGTTCTCTTTATGGGTTGTCTTAAAAAAAAAAAAATCCAATCTTTGTGAAACTTTAATTACAAAAATACAAATTTTGAAACAAGAAAATTAGTCAAGATAGTCAAGAATAAAAAAATAAGTTATCTACTTTGTGATCTTTCATGGTCAGTGAGTTACACAACCGTTATTAAAAGCCAGATTTAAGACGTTTGTTAAAAATACGCAACTGTTACTTATAAAAACAAACAAATTAAAAACAAAACAGGTTCATTAAAATTTTACTCGTTGTTTCTAACTTAAACGATAACGAATTATCAATTACGAAGAGTGATTTCTGTGAACACGTTTCGGTTTAAGCGTCCTTGTTTCGAATTGAAATTCCTAATGAAATTATCACTGTACAAAACAAAATGTTAACCGAAATTGCTTTTTTTGGATAATGATCGGATAGTAATGCCGAAAATGCAATCAATAGACTTTTATTCGGACCCAAAACTTGGAGAAATTAAGTCATGTCATGTTCAATTGAAGAGCGAAAGTTTAACAAAAAAAAAAAAAACAAAAAAAAACAGTTGGAATTTTTTGATTATTTCTAGCAGTCGGGTTCATAAAAACTTTAAAAAATTCTTTTTATCACTTACTTGAACTATGAGTCGTTCTCTCAATTTACTCGCCAAACGAAGAACGTAAAAAAATATTCAGCTTTCGTGTGATACTTTTTTTTAGCAGCAGATTCTAAGTGGGTTGTGTACTCATTGTATTTATTTAAAATACTGATTCTAGCATTGAATAAAATAAAATTTGGTACAATTTCGTCAGGGGGTGGGAAAATCTGGCCGAGGGGGTGGGCAAGCAAAGCTATGGCTTACATAAAAAAAAAAAAAAAACGTGTAAAATATAAAATAAATGGACTTCACTATTCTTCGGTTAAACTTTTCAAATTTTTATTTTAGAAAAATGAAGAGGCGCAACTTAGAAATTAATTTTAGTTTTAACGTGTGCATAAGTATTAAGTAAATGCGCAATAGAAGTGAAATAGGTTCTTTGAAAAATTTTCATATTCTGAAAGTTAATAGCAATGATATAATGACAAAACCAATTTAGCTCGAGATTAGAGAACAATAAAAACGTGTTATAAAGAATTAAGTCTTCGGATAGAGCAATCCTAAATTTCTTAAAACCTGAAGATATATAACTTCAGAAAAACGTGGTATTAGTCTTACTCTTCTACTTTTTGGCAAAGTACTACTAAAGGTTTTGTTTAATCAACTTCGAATTGTTAAACCGTCTCATTTCACACGGTCTTCTTTCAAACAAGCTTTCACTTCTCTAGATCAACTGCCAATCTGTTTTAACAGTTATTAATGGACGATTCTTTCAAGTTTTCTTAATAATAACAGGATAGCTCGGGCTGTGGTCCTAGATATCTTGAAGGCCTTTGACAGGGTTTGACATGCTGGTCTTTACAATATCAACGTTGTCTCTGGCCGAAATTTTTTATTTGATCCAATTCTTAACTAATCGTGTAATGAAAGTCATTTTGAACAGACACTCTTTTAGACCTTTTCACATTAAATGCAAGTGTCCCCAAAGTCTCTATCCATGAACCTATTTTGTTTCTTATCTTCTTCAGCGACTTTGTCATCAGATCTCAACTCGGTATCTATGCTGATGATACAGCTATTTACTCCTGTCTTAATAGTAAGTCTGATTGGTTGAATAAAGTAAAACTGGCGATTGATCTCGAAAATGACCTTCAGTCTGTTAAACGAATCAAGAAATGGCTTTTATAACTTTTAACGTCTCTAAACTGCTGTCTTTTAGTCATCTTAGAGAACCATTTTACCTTCCATCAGCATGGCTGATGCCAACTTCCAGGAAATAAATTCATGGTGCCTTCTCCGTTCCACGTTTTCCACTGACATGAAGTGGGACAATTATATTAGATGAATTCCCAGGTCTGTTGTGAGGAAATTGATTCACTGTGTTGTGCCAGATAATTTTTCTCATTAGAATTCATCTTGCACTTTTATAAATCTACAATCTACATGCATTGGATATTGCTGCTGTATCTTGTATGGTAATCCTACTATATATCTCTAGATTCTTGACAAAATCCAAAGAAGAATCTGTAAAGTTATCAATCTGGACTTGGTATCTCGGCTTCAGTTATTTTCCCATCACTGTAACATAACTTCCCTGTGTCTTTTCTATAAATAGAAGAGAGATGTATACTCATGGCTTTCTTCTGTCGTTAAAAATACGTCAAAAAACGACATTATTACGTCATTATTTTTGTACCAACCTAATACCAACCGCATAGATGCGCTAAACCAGAGCCCAAGTGATAAGTTAAACGAATATTTTTATCAAATGTCTTTCTACTTGATTGAATAACAGGATAGGAGAGACACACCCGAACGGAAGCTTTTGCAAGTTTAAACATAGCACTCCCGACAGACCAGGGATCTGCAAGCTAAGGGCAAAAGTTGACGCTGGAGCGGAAGAGAACACTCGTTCCTTACGTATTTTTCAGAAAATGTTCCACGGAAATGTCAACCCAGATGGACTGCCACTTCCTGACTCCAAACGTCAGGAAACAGCTATACTTACTACTTACTATAACGCAACCATACCACCCCCTGGGTCTGTGAATATACAATGTGCATACAACCATGAATGGAGAAATATCAAATTCTATGCAGTTACCTTGGAAGGTTCTGCCGTATTGGGACTTCCTTTCCTCAGAGTGTTGAAGCTAGTAACCGTACATTGTGTCAGCCAGCAAACAAAATGCCCAATTAGCTCCACAGAAGACTTCATGGAAACGTATACTGGTCGTTTTGACAAAGTTGGCGAATTTGCTAGAGAATGCCACATTGTATTGAAAACAGACAATGACCCCGTTATCCATGTGCCCAAGAAATGTCCCATTCACCTTAAGGATGAAATCTGTAGCGGGCCGTAGGGTGAATATGTGAAGAACACATATGGGTAGAATTTCCTGCTAGCCAGTCCAGCTACACGAGAAAGTTGGACTTTAATTAAGTCCAAAGAAAAACAAACAAGACCGATAACTATATACAAATATATGTATTAACAACAAGTACAAGTTACAAGCACATGGACAGTTACATTGAGTGCGTGTGGTGAATACTATGTGTGTGTTGTGGTGAGTGTTCGTACGTACGTGTATTGTTCTTAGCGTGTTCCCAGAATTTCGGAAACACTGTATCTGTGAGAGCTCACATATTGGTGTTAGCTGAATTGAGAGAAGAATTACCACCTCACCTCCAAGCGAGGTAACGTCCCAAGGCCTGGGGTAAAAGAGATCGAGGCGAAGGGTCAGCCAGTATTTATAGCCAGGGGAGAGAGACCCCTGGTGAAGGGTTAAGGATCTGAGGAGGAGCTAACTCCGACAAATCAAAGCAGAACTAGAAGATATGGTGATCCAAAGAATTATTAGAAAGATAGATGAGCCCAGTCAATGGGTCAACAGCATTGTCTTTTTGTGCAAAAGCGGTGGAAAACTCAGGATATGCTTAGACCCACAGCATCTGAAGAAACCCATTAAACGATGCCA
The DNA here is from genome assembly GCA_963932145.1 of Acanthosepion lycidas. NCBI lineage: Eukaryota > Metazoa > Mollusca > Cephalopoda > Sepiida > Sepiidae > Acanthosepion > Acanthosepion lycidas. The sequence continues at coordinate 39,155,738 of OZ010575.1, read as the reverse complement.
CTACAAGACCTTTACATTGGAGGAGGTCTCTCACAAACGAGAAAATGCTAAGTACTTCACAAAAAAAGGATGCCAAGATAGGCTACAGGTCCGTCAAGTTGAATGCTGGCTCCCAACTACTAATCACATTTAATTCTCCCTTTGGTCGATACTGCTTCAGAAGAATTCCATTCAGCCTAATAATGTCTCAAGGTGTCTTCCAACAAAAAATGGACATGACCCTGGAGCAATGTCCAAGAACAATCAGATTAATAGACGATGTAGTGGCTTATGGGTAAATTGCTTATGGAGGAGCATGATTAAAACCTCCACAACCTCATGAAGTTTGCCAAACCCGTAGGTCTATGTTTCAACAGCGCCAAATGTGCTGTGGACCAGAACGAAATACACTTCTTTAGATCTGTGTTTGTAAAAATGGGCTCCACCCAGATCCCCATCAGGTGGATGAAATAAAAGCGCTACTCAGTCCTAATAATGTACCGGAGTTTCAAAAGGTGCTGGGAATTATCACATATATGGCACCATTTATCCCTCGTCTATCTATGTGTAGGACCCAAATTCTACATCATTCAAATACCCAAAATAGTTGGGTCAAATCTGTGCAAAAAGTGGATCACAGAACACTTTCAACTTCATACACTTTCAAAAAAATCTCGAGCTCTCATTGGTTAATAAATATACAAGTAGGCGTGACTATCCACCCACGCTTAACTAATACAGCTTGTAACTGAAATCCAAGTTCGCGCCAAGTCCCTGTGAGCCACCAGAAGCAAATAAAAACAGAAACTCATTCACCCACGCCAGTGAGAATTGTGACATCAAACGAATTGCAACTAAACTTCACGTCACACAATTTTAAGTTTTTTCATTCATACGAACATTATACAACTTAACAATATTGGCACTCACTCATCAAAACTTATCAGTGAACTTTATTCACTCACCAAATTCCTTTACACAGAAGTTAAACACATTCCTGCTAACAAATCAACTTATTTTCTCTACATTTGAAAACATTGTATTACACAAAACAATCAAAGGTAGATAACTTCTTTGATCACAAAATTGCATTCAACTTTATTAGCATTTACTACTTTACATGAACAGTAAATTTTTTCTCTTGCAATTAATTTACGGAATCTTCAATAACAGATTCTAACAAACAACCTTTCGAATTAGAACTCATTAACAAAATTTAATCTTTCACCAAACTTGAGTCCAACATAAATTAAACTAACAAGATTTCATATAAAAAGATTTTTGTAAAATATTTTCATTACAAAAAATACATTGAAAATTACTTGTTACTTAAATAAATGTTTGTCTTTTGTCTTCAATCACAAATATTTCTTGTTGTTTCCTCTTGTTGTTTTTTCTCTTGTCCCATTCATCATTGAGAGTGATCACAAGCCCCTGGAGATGATATCCCTAAAAAATCTCACTGCAGCACCTCACCGCCTTAAAAAAATGCTGCTTCGCCTGCAAGAGTACGTCATAGTCGTCGGGTATCGACCAGGGAAACAAGAGAGTAAAGGAAGTCATAGACCTGGACATAAAGTTCGACTTTGTGCAATTCTCAACAGAAAAATTGACACAGATACGTCAGGCGACAAGCGCCGATCCTATATTATGTAAACTGAGAGATATGATTCTTCGAGGATAGCCCAACTTGAGACAAGAGGTTAGCCAAGGTTTGCAGCCATACTGGTCTTACAGTGATGAACTCGCAATTGAAAATATTAGGTTGGTGCAAAAATAATTTCGTTTTCTAACATATGTTACTATGTGAAAAAACGAAATTATTTTTGCACCAACCTAATAGAATTCTCCTCAAGGGCGATCGAATAATAACTCCCAAATTGCTGCAGTCGGAAATTGAACAAAAAAAGATACCCTTTGCTTTGCTCATCAAGGGAGAAACAAATGCAGATTGAGAGTAAAAAGCTGTATGTGTTTGCATCGCATCGACAACGACCATTGCTATAACTGTTCAACAATGTAGCATTTGCCAAGAGCATAAAAAAGAGCAGCATGGCTGTCTAGCACCATACATTTGTCTTCATGTTCTATCAATTTGTTTACAGGTAGATGGTTCTAATTTCACAGACCATGCCTTTGGATATACCAGTTTCAGTTAATTGCCATTGATAACTCAACACTCCAAGTTTTTGTTCCCTCTATTATGGCCAAGTATTGAACTCACAATTCTTTGGGTCAAGTCACTTTTCGATCATTCAATCAACGCTTTATCCACTGGGCGATGAATCATGAATATGGCAATAAAGATGAGGACAACATGAGGATAAATATAAATAATAGTGTAAATATATTTGACTTGCTAGCGTTTTTTCAAGCACTTTGTGAAGAAGATTAAGCCCCTCTCGGTGGTTTTGTAAGATCAGCACAACTTGGCTGCTAATAAGAATAAAGTCAATTCAAATCAAAATATAGTAGCACTGTACTTTTAGATGTAACCCGAGTCATACCAGGTAGCCCAATTTAATAATCATATGAGTAAAAAGGAAATCCCAAAACCGTTAACTTCCGTGTCTTACACTGGTGCGTTGATCTCGTCAAGTTAAAATCATTTAGGGGGACGTTAATGTGTCTTTTTTCTTTTCTTTTTTTTTTTTTTTTTTTTTGAAAAAGGAAAGAAATGTGCAAAAAATTCTGTACGTTTCCCTGAAAATATTCCAAGAAATCTTGGTCCAATTTATTTAATAATGAAATATTTTCGAAGGGTGACCAACAAGACATTCAATGATCATGTACATCATCCTATGATTTCCCCAAAGAAAATAAGAAACTGAATGTGTGAGTTGAAGTCTTACGACAATGACAATTACGAAGTCGACAATACAATTATGAAGTCTTACAAATACGATCATGACAATTGTATTTGTAACATTGTTCATATGCAACGCGTAAAAGAAAAGTATATAGTTCCTACGTTTGCACAGAATCATTTTTATTTATCGCCTGGAATCATTTTTGTACTCTAACTAATTTATTCAAGCGTGAGATTCAAGTCACCTTGATACTCAAAACGACATACGGAAGTAATTATGCTGATAAATAAATATTTTCCACTGAGATGGTATTTATTTATAAAGAAAAAGTTGATTGAAAAAAATAAACAATTAATTGTGTGTGCACAGAATCACGCATTGTTACTTTAACTCATTTTCTCTGAAATTATTATCATTTTCTTTTTTTTTTTTTTTTTGTATTGCATGCAAAAAAAATATTCCTCTACAAAAAACACTTTATACAATACAGTATGCACCATTTTGTTTTAACCGATAAAGACATGTTATTACATGTTTGCTAGGTGAAGGCAGATAACCATGTGTAGGAGTAGATGTAATCTCGTTGGCGAGACTTGGGAAAGCGGGAATGTAAGCGAGATTAGGTCATCTCTTAGGACACCAGACAGTCAACAGATACATTCCCTCCGCTATGGTAAGTAAAAAGAAAAAGTAAAAGATAAGTTTGTGGGTGTTTATTTCTGTTTGTTTTTCCTTAAATTCGATTTTAAATCTACCTGAAGATTTTAATTGTTTTTGATTCGTCACCCGAGTAGCATTTTGTGTCTTTTTTCCATGTTGTAAGTCACAATATGTTGTGATGAAAAAACGACGACACGATTGCTTTTAAAAAGTGATAAATAAAAACAAAATGTTTATATACTCATTTGTTTGATTATACATGTTGATTGTTGAGACTCATCTGTTTTCTACTCTGTTTCATTTACATGTGAATATTATATGAGATTTGTACTGTTGGGTATGTTGCTGATGAATTTGAATCGTAATATGCGTTTTTTGACGGAAAGTATCGTGACATGTGTCAAGATAAATGTTTATTTTTAAATACATCTTTATTCCATCAAATAAAAATTTAAAATATTGTACTAATGTAGCACATGAATTTAATGTTTGCTACAGATGTTTATTTTACTTTCAGAAAAAGTACAGTGCAAAAAAAAACAAAAACAACTAGAGACATTGAAACAAGTACGGTTCAAATCTCATTTGTTTTGTAAAAGAAAAAAAATTCATTCATTTCAATTTCATGATCAATCATTTTCTATTTTCTCTAAAAACTATGTAGTTATGTCTAACTATCACTCTCTCTAGTATATTTTAATTATTAATTAATTATTTATGTTTAATTCCTAAAAACTAAGAACATATTGCAACTTAAGTTACGCGGAAACTACTACTTTCGTTGGTTGAGGAATAAGAAGAACAATGTGTATATTTTAATGTTCAATTATTAATTAGATTTTCTTCTTAACTGATTGCGTGTATTCAGTATGTATAATTGAAAAAAAATCTTTCGTACTTTAACATTCCAAATTTTCTTAAATTCAAGTTTAAAATAAATCAATGAAGTGAAACTAAAAAATAAAGTAAAAATATACGAAAGAAAGACTCGATTGATTCATTAATTTAAGAAATTAAACTGCACATCGATTAAAAAAAATGATAAAAGCTCGTTGGTTAGTATTTTTAATTAAATCATTTAAAAATGGTACCATAAACAAAAGAAAGTACTTAAAACGAGTCTTCTTCAGTTACGCGTGTTAGTGTGTGTTACTGTTAGTGTTTTTAGTGTTACTGTTTTAGTGTTCACTATTTTCGTGTAACTAAACTAAAATAATGCAGAAAAATTCATAAGATTCACGTAAAATTAACATTAGAGAGAATTTATTTCTTAATTTCTTGTAAGGAAATTAGTTTGATCTTCCTCTCGATACATTGATGCTCCTACTTGTGATGTCTAGTGACTCTAGGGTCTCTACTCTAGTCAGTCAAAATATTTTTAGTGTTTACCAATATATACCATTGTAATTTTCTGCACGTGGTAAATGTCTTCTTTTTTTATGTTATTGTTTTTGTAAATGTGTTACAATTGGTAAAAAGCACATGGTTAAACTAAACAACGTACTTCTACGGCATTATTGATTGATCCTTTCATTGCCGGCATATGTCTTAGACTAGAGAGAGTGGACTGTGTTTGTTTACACACACAGTAGGATACGATACACAATCTGTCCGAGAATTGTATGCATTGTATTGTAGTAAGTGTAGCATGTTAAAATTTTTAACATTCTTCTCTACGTTCTACGTAATTCCATGTATGTTTTGACTTTTGAAGAACAAAAAAAGTGATAGTAGATGTGGGGGTGGGGCTTTTATAAAGTTCATTTAATCATGAATATTCATAAATATTTTTTTTTATTCATGTCATAGATTTTTTTCAGTGATAAAGATGAAAGCAGAAAAAATTGCAAAAAGAAATACCAATTCTAATCTTGAAATCAAAATTAGAGAAAATATTTTGTGCTTTTTTGCCATAATCAGTTATTAATTCAGATCTTCAAACAAAGAAAGCTAAACATGAATTCATATGCAAAAAACAAAAATAAACGGAAAATCCACCGTTTTGATTCATGGTCGAGTCAAAATAAAAAAAAAAAAAATATATGGTAAATTAAATTTTTGTAGTAAAAAAATTCAGGAAATTTATGCTAAAAATGAAGGAACTTCTTTTTCCATTGTGGCACTTTTTTTATGAGAAGTTACAATTAATTTGAAAGAAATTTTATTTTAATTTTCGAATAAAATCAAACGAAATCTTTTGTCAAATCATGGCACAAAAAAATATTATGAATTTAAAGTTTTTTTTAAACAGTTCTGTTAAATTCATAATTTTTTGTGCCTCGAACTCGTAAAAGTTAAATTTTAACTTTTTTACGAGTTTGATGCGTTTTCCTAGTTTAAAAAAGTCATTAAAAAAAGTATTGTTTGTAAAGCAGAAAGCTGAATCCTCGCAGATAATCATTTAAGGAAAAAAATATCAACCGTGAATGAAGACATCGACGAAAATATGCTACGAAAAAATAATTTTTTTTTTTTTTTTTTTTTTTGTGAAGAGTTGTTGATACCGAATTTTAATAAAAAACATACTGAATTTTTTCCGCGAAAAAAAAATTTCATATTTGAAAAATTAACAGTAAAGTTTAAACACATTTTTTTTACAGTACGATTTTAAAACTTTTTCAGATCTTCATCGTTGCTGACAAAGTTGATAAAATAAAAATAATAGAGATGTGTTTTTGAAGAATCCGAAAATAATCAAGTTTAATAAATGCTATTTTCGAGTGTGAACATTTTAAAATAATTTTATTTAATTCTTTTAATTTTACAAGAGTTTTCTTTTATTTATTTATTTATTTTTTTTTTTTTAATTTCCCGGAAGAGCCAAAATGAAAATAAATATCCTTTCACATAAAAAATACATAAGTCTTTTTCAGGGTTACCAGAAATATTGAAGGATTTTTGTTGGTTGACTCGTACTTATGCAGAATGTTTTTTTTTTGGTCTGTTTAAGTTTCTGGTGTTAATATTAGAAATACAGTAGATAAAGATATCACTTAAGTGCAACTAACCTGAAATATATTTAAAGTTTTCTAATCGATGGACTTCTGTATTTTATGGGGTAATTGTTTTTTAAGAAATAAGACAGGCTTGTAAGAAAGCAATTGTTTGATCTTTGAACGTGTTGACAAGTTAGGACATGCTCTGCCTGCAGGGGGAAAATATATTTTTTGCTATATATTTTTGGCAAAAAGTAATATTTTTTCCAAAACTTAATTTTTATCTTTTCGCCTAAACAAATGTTTGTACAGATGTTGGATTATTTAAAATGTTTTTTAATTTCTCTTTCGTTGGCATCTACAAAAAATTTACTACTTGAAACTGTGTTGAGTGAGTTTTACTTGCTTGGTTTAAAAATAAAATCTTTTTTGTACGGATTAAATTATCTCTGAAATAAAACGACAATTTAATTTCAAAGAAGGCATTATTATTTAAAATGCGTTTTTTTTTTTTTTTTTTTTTTTTGTTTACGATTTTTACATTCACTGATTTGTCTCCCTTACATCACATGTAAATGTTTTAAATGACACTCATATTACGGGATTTGGATATATAAAAAAAATTATAATGAAGACTGTTCGAAATTCAATATCATTTATTTAATTTTTTTTTTTTTTTTTTTTTTTTTTTTTCAGTTAGTAAAAGACTATAAAAATAAAGCTTATAAATTTCTCTAATTTTTTTTCTATCATTTTCATATTTATGAAATTAATTTATAAAAGTAAAATTACAACTGCTCATTTGAAAAAAATATTTACTTTTAGAACACTCAAGAAGCTTTGGTAATACAAATTGTCCAGGAGGTTGACATGAAATAAGAATCTTGACATTGAATATTGGTAACATTTATAACAGACATTTTGTTATTCCTTGTGTTCTATTTTAAGCAATGTCAGTTTTAACTATTTGCTCTAGGAATTCAGAAAATAGTTGAAAAAACATAAAGGGTTAAAATCAAAATAAGGTGACCCACTTGCACTAGAATGTTAAGAATCTGCTTGGAGATATCTATTTTAGATAGATGTCTACTAAATTGGTTCCCAGATTTCTATTCTAACCTGTACTCTACTTAGTTTTGCCTCATGAGGCACCTATAAAGCAACAATGGGTTTGCATTTTTATTTTCCTCTTTTATCAGGCCAATTACAAGAAAACCTTGAGTACTGGACCAAGGAAAAAGCCTGGTCCAAAATTGGAACTTACAGAAGAACAAAAGCAAGAAATCAAAGAGGCCTTTGATCTGTTTGATACAGATGGTTCTGGTACCATTGACGCTAAAGAACTAAAGGTAAGACATCTTGTTATTCAACACATCTTGAATGCTATTTAATTCTAATAGTAGTGTTTGGCATAGGATAAACCATTTCATTAAAGGAATTCAGATTCTTTGAACATTCCACACTGCTCTCGATCAACTGTCAGATTTCACTTTGATGTTCATAAATACTTTTTTTTTCCTCTGGTGATTCTTTGATGTAAATAGGAGAAATACTTTTACCTATGCTTTTTGAAGAAATGTTTACAAACTGAATTTAAATGAGTAGTATAAAAGTTGAGTATTTTGGATCGTTTAGATGAGGAAGAGTCTTAGTTCAGTGTAAAATTATCTGAAACTTACACATTCAACAAATATTCCCATTCAGACCCATAGCATTTGTTCTTATTCCCCCCCCCCATGATTTATGTTATATACTTGAGTTTCTGCTTTTTTTTTTTTTTTTTTTCCTGGAAATATTCCCTTTGCCTGTATTTGCTGCTATAGATGTCACTGTAGTAGATATTGGCTTCTTAAAAAGAAGTCACATGCCCCATTATTGAAAATAAAAAAAGTTATAATTGATTTGTTTTAGTAATATTAGTACATGTTATTTTGTTCAGGTGGCTATGAGGGCATTAGGATTTGAGCCAAAGAAAGAAGACATTAAGTCTATGATTGCCCAAGTTGACAAGAATGGAACAGGTAAGACTTGTATTTCATCTGATATAATTTCTTTTTGCTTAAAACTTTCAATGTTTTAATTTAAAAAAAAAATAATCAGCAGTTAATTTAAGTGATAAGAGAATCTGTGGTCCTATAATTTGTATATTTGATGAACAATATCCTATCTCAAATAGAAAAAAAATAATGTCATTAACATTACTGAATTTCACTCTCTTAAATATTTTGATCTTTTCATTTTAAACAAAATTTATTAGACTTGTCCCCCCCCCATGCTTTTCTTATGGCCAAAAATAAAACTTTTATTTTTGTGATTTTCGAAAATACTCATTTTAAATAAAGTTCTTGTGTGGAGTGCAGTTGAGTGAGAGACCAGCAAAACTCTTTCTAACTCCAAAGATGAACTGAAGGCAAGGATTATAGCAGCATTCACCAACTTAAACAAGAAGACGGTCCAGAAGAGTTGTAGGAGTTGTCTGGAGGCAGTGGTTGAAGCCAATGCTGATTTTATTGAATAAATTTACTCTTTAGTATTTTAAGATATCTTTGTGTAATTTTGGTAAATATATCTGTTAGAATGAGATGTTAGTGTTAGTTTCATTTTTTGTGTAATTTAGGCAATTTATCCATATATGTGTGTGTGTGTGTGTGTGTGTGTGTGTGAAAAATTCCTTTTCTGGAACCTATCACAGCCATGTCATTTAGGAAACAAAAAATTACAAGATATCTCAAAATTGAAGAACTTTTCAACACCACTTCAAATAAATGTTAGACACCAAAAAGAATCCCTGTGAAAATATCTTGCAAAGTGCATGTCAAAATGGTACTTTGATGCTTTATTGTATGTCTTTCTTTCATCCAATACAGCTGGATTGCTATACAGTTTATTGCGTTTCACCAGCTTATCTAACAAAATCAAAACATGTTTTGCTTTCATAAGACTTCACAACAAACACAAAAATATTCTAGTGAATTTTCTCATGCTTTTAAAAGGACGTCATAAAAATTAAAATTTCAGTTCTCTGTCTCATACTTTTTTATTTTTTTGTCATAATAATCTATTTGTCTTGTTCTTATTGGTCCTGTGATTGGCCATCATACATTATCTCCTTTCTGCCTACTTTTCATTTTGACCTCATGTATTGTCACAATATTTAGTTTCTTGACACTGTTCTAATCATTTAATTGTCAAGAAGACAGATTATATATGATATCATATACATTAGTCAAGTGGTTCCCAAACTTTTTTTCTGAGCTGCATTTTTGGAATTAAAATTTGCTCACATCTCACCAGTTTCTTTAGAGTGTCATTTGCATAAAAGAAAGTGAAATCATTTTTATAAATATTTTCCTATTAAACTTTTATTTTGCTTCTAATAAAAAACTTTGTCATTAGAAAAAGCTTAGCACTATAATCTCTACAAGAATGTACTATTAATATTCACGTTCTTTTTTTTTTTTTTTTTTTTTCTCTCCACTAAGTGGAGCTAATAACCTCAGTGATTTTTCTGATCATTACAATAAGTGACAAAAAAACACTAAAATTCTGACTTGTATAAATCCTATGTCAAAAATCTGATGTTCTTTCTTTCTTTCTTTCAGGGACCATTGATTTTAACGATTTCCTGACCATTATGTCTCAGAAGATGAGTGATAAAGATACAAAAGAAGAAATTTTAAAAGCATTCCGGCTATTCGATGATGATGAGACTGGAAAGATATCTTTTAAGAATTTGAAAAGGGTTGCCAAAGAGCTAGGTGAGAACCTTACCGATGAAGAACTGCAGGTAATTGTATGCCTTCTGCAATGGATTATAGCATTATTTCTTCTTTTTTCATACAAGATAATTTAAAAAAAAAAAATAATACTTGAAAGTATTGTGCTAAAAACCTTTGAAAGAATTTTCAGATTATTCTGTTTGGTTTCATCATTTTCTTTATTTTGTTTCTATTTATTATTCTACTTTTACAAATAATAATAATACTAATAATAATATATCTAATAATACATGGTCCAATTGCCATTTCTGGTCTATATTTTTCAATCGGTGCTTCGTTTTGCATTTATAGGAAACTTAGTTCGCTTCTTTTATTTAACATATGTAGTATTTTTATAATATTTTGCAATATTATAACTTTATAAGCAATTCTAAATGGCAAAGATTGCATTTTTTCCTACTTGCCATTATATGGCTTTGCTCTTGCTGCAACTACCCACAATATTTCTGGATTTACCCCATTAATGTTCTTTATTTAACAATACTTTGAGCTGTATTAATATTTTGATATTTTTAATTATTCAAACCTTTGCTATCCACTGTCTTTTCTTCAAACCAAAATAGCACTTTTATGTGTTATCTTATTTAATATTAGCTCTGTTTAATGTGTGTGTGTGTGTGTAGGTGATGAAATGGATAGCAGCTCAAAATAAGAAATTCAAGAGCCAAGTTTAAATTCCAGATGAGTTCATTACATTCACTTATGTGCAAATATCTTTGAGAAAGGTATGAATCCATCTCTTCTCCACCCAGCTATGGGTTCAATATCAATAGCAAGGTAGATTGTGCTCTCTAGTTGTGCTTGACAACCAATCTAGGAAGACAATTCTAAATTCAAAACTAACAATTGTCCATGGTTCCCTACCCTCAGCAATGAGGATGGGAAGAAGCAAAGTGATATATATATATATATATATAATTATAAATTAATTGATTTAAAATATGTTTATTTTTGCTACACAGTTCTAACCATGTTTCAAAAATGGAAGCTGAAAACTTCAAATTTAATTTTGTAATTTCATCCTCAAGCGAATTTTGGAGTAACTTTTAAAATTACTGGGTTTTAAAGACACAGCAAAAATCTAAATTCACGTTTCCAAGGATACATAAAAAGTTTTCAGCTTCCATTTTTGAAACATGCTTAGAACTGTGTAGCGAAAAAAAAAACATTTTAAATCAATTAATTTATAATATTAATACTCTGTAAATTTACATTGAGCACTTTTTTGTAAAAATAAAAATATCTATAAGAACACCGGATTATATATCTTGGTGTTCTTTATTTATATATATATATATATATATATATATATATATATATATATATCTTGGCAGCATGTTTTCATTTAGACACATCCTGTCTACTTATTTTTGATAAGACTCTTTCATATTTGCGAATACGCTTTTTTTATGCATTGGTAAAAGACAAGAGGAAAACAGTGTTAATACTTATCCTATATTTAACAATACCCTGATGATGACAAAATGATGTCGAAAATACTTGGAATAAATGCAATATGAACCAACAGTGTTTTCCCCTTCATCATTTAACAACCACACAAAAAAGCTTATTCACGAATATGAAAGGATCTTATCAAAAATAAGTAGACAGAATGTGTCTAAATTATTTAATAAAACATGTCTGAATCTGTGTGCATTTTTTTGTTTATTTTATTTTTTATCTGACATTAGTGTAAACATCATTTTTAGTGGGTAAAAATATTTGAGTTGCTATCCTGCCTTTTAATAACTCATACATGTACTGACTAAAAATAACATTTATAATAATAAGAAATCTATATATGTGCAGACACTCTTACCACTCAGTTGTTGTATGTGTGCACATAACCATGGTTACTTGACAGACATTCCTCTATGCCATAATGGATTTTTCTAAGTTTTATCAGTTTTTGCTGCTGATGGATAAAATATTACTTTTCCCATCTACTCTAATGGAATCATACTTCTGTTGCCAGAGGTTGGTCCAAACAAATTTGGTTCAAAGCTCAACAAGCTTTCAGTTGCAATGGCTTGCACCGTGAGATATTAGTGAGCTTTGTACTTGTTCTCCTATTCAAACAAATACAACCACTTTTGGTTCTGTTATTTTACCAAACTTACAGCTACTGACTTTTCTGTTTTTGCAGGAGATGATTGATGAAGCTGACCGTGATAATGATGGCGAAGTGAACCAAGAGGAATTTCTTCGCATTATGAAGAAGACAAGCCTCTACTAGCATTTCCTTTCCTCATCATCATTTTTTTTTTTCTTTTTTTTTTTTTTTTTTTTATCTTTGCTATCCTTCCTTTGTTTTCTTCTTACTCTTCTCTTTTTTTTTTTTTTTTTTTTTTTTTTTTTTTTTAACTTATTTTTTCAGTATTTCTTTTTTCCTTTTCCTCTCCTCTCCCTCTTTCCCATTTCTTTTTCTCTATAGTCTGTTCTCTTCTCCCCCATCATCTACTCTCTTTCCTTTCATTTCTTTTATCTCCACTTTGGTTATTTTTTTAATTTTTTTATTCCTCATTCCTCCTGCTGTTCTCATTTTCATAATCTACTTTCAAAGAGACCAACAAATCTCATTAACATATTTTCTCAAACCTTGGATGGGGGTTGGCAGTGCTGATTGGAACTGATCATCATAGAGAGATCAGGGGTTTTATCTACCTCCCCCCTGTCTCTACCCACTTGGATCTTTCTTTTTAATGTTAAACTTTTCCAAACCTTTGGAGACATCAAATTATATATATATATATATATATATATATAGAATAATTGTTATGTAAATTTGCACAATAAAAAGGAACCTAATTGCTTTTCTAATTTTTATTTATTTATTATTTTAAGAATTGTCCAGATTCACACAAATTATGACTTAAAAAAGTTTTCTTTAAAAAGAAAAATTTCAATATTATGCCAAAATTCAAGTTTTTTTCTTCAATTTTTGAAGATCAAAGTTGATTGGAAAGGAAGAATCTGGAAGAGAGTTCCATAAGCAAGAAGTCAACTTTGATCTTCAAAAATTAAAATTCAATATCAATTGTTGTATTCTGTCTTAATTCTTGTTCCTTTATTGTTCTCTCCCTTTAATAATACTTTTCTTTATCTCATATTCTTTCACATTCAATAACCCATTGTGTCTTAGTGGCTTTATTACCTTGCTTGGATGAAATGATTAAAAATAAAGTTAAACCCATATTTTGGCATAGCAACATGAATTTTATTTACTATTATTCATATCTTTGTTCTGTGCACTGGTACATGTGCACTAGTGATTTATATTTTTTTTTTTTCAAACTGGAGATATAACTTGTATTAATTATGCAACTTTCAGAGGTTTTAAATTATTACTGCTCTTTCTATTGTTTCATTAAGCATGGTTTCCTATTAGCTGGTCTAGCACAAAATCATAAAAAAACCTTCGAAAAACACTGCAATAAATGCAATAGAAATTTTTAATCCTCGCCTTTTAGTACAGTGTAGTGGTGTTTAAAATATGGATTCTCAGTGCCAAGATTTTTATTGTTACAAACCAGTTGCTATAAAATAGGTTTCTGTGCAGAGTTGCAATATAGCCTTGAGAATGGCTATCTTGTGTTAAAAGAGGCTTCCTTTGATAATTATTAAATAACAAGTTAAAATTAATCCAAAGTAAAAGTATATATATATATATTTACTTATTACATTTGTTTATGCATGACAACATATTATGTTCAATACATATTATTATTAGTTTTTCACATATAAGTTTATATATATATATCTCAAAAAATTATTGAGATAATATTGTATATATATATATATGTATATAAAAATTAATTAATTTATTTTTAATCTGATATTTTTATTACTTTAAAGATTATTTTAGTGGATACTTTGTGGTGAAGGTTTCGTGCAGGACCGTCTACACTTTTTGAAGGGCCGACCTTATTAACAACCCAAAACAATTAGAGCCATGAATCTTTGAACTGTAACATATGTTGCTAACTCTCAAGGGACAAAATAGCTATGCACAACCTCAGTTTAGGTACTGGGTCTGGCTCTAGAAGTAGCATCCAAATTTGCTAAACAGTGTCTATTATTTTGTGCATTTGATAAACCTTAGTTTAAAAAAAAAGAAATGTTCCTGGACAGAAACTGAACCTGTGTTTCCCCTTGTAGAGGAAACACTTGTTTGATCTGATTTTCCTTACCGTTTGACCATAAAGCGTATCACAAAAAGCCAGGTTTTATTTTTCAAGTGTGATCCTGAACTGGTGCCTGTTCTCTCTACAATAAATACCTTGATGCTTCTTAATTTCCTTCTTGTTGGAAATCCTCTTCTGTAGTTCCAGTCTTCAACTCTGGTAACTTTCTGATCCCTCTATCTATTCTACTTTTTGGCTAAATACTAGATCCTCTAATCGACTCAGGATTGGTTAAGTATTTCACTTTGAAGAGTTTTCTTTCTGATAAGCAATATGGCTTTTGCTTCTCTAGGTCAGCTGCTGATGTATTAACAATTATTGCTGAAAAAGTCTATCAAGCTTTAGATAAGAATGGTGAATCTTGGATTGTTGCTTTGGATATCTCCAAAGGCATTTGACAGGGTTGATATGCTGGTCTTCTTCACAAGTTGAAAGGTTATATTTATGGATGAATTTTTGATTTGATTCAGTCTTTATCAAATCATGAAATGAAAGTTTTCTTGAATGGCCACTCTTCTAGATCTTTCATCACAGTGGGCCCAGCAGTGGAAATTGGCCAAAAAATCACTTTTCCATTTACCTTCAGCAACTTGATATGCCAAAACTAGATTAAACTTCTGATCAAACAAAAAGAAATTAGCCTGCTAGCATGTGTAGAAGTGATTTTATGATAATTTAAAGTTACAGAAATCTTTAAAAAAAAAAAAAAAAAAAATCAATTTCACATGTCCATAAAATTGAACTGTTCATAAAACCCCACCAGAATTTTCAGCAAAAATTAATGAAAGACTGTATTATTGCTATTTTTTATTAAACCGAGACAGATTCTTGAAAACCAAGAAAAAATACTTAATGTAATAATTGGGAATATTTTTTTTCTGAAAATTTAACCAAATTCTAAGAGGATTAAGCCTAAAAGTTGTCAAAAAATGCTAAATTTTTGGCTTAACCTTACTGGATTTGTCCTCATATTTGCATAAATATCTCAAAAAGAGCAGGGAGGCACATACTAAACCTATATAGTTTTGGAAAGTACATTCTATCCAGAAACAGATTGAGTTAAGTTCTTTATGTGACCCCTTGACCTTTTTTCAAAAGCTGAATCCAACAATTTTCAGTGTCCACCTACACAAGTGAAATCAGCAAAATATGGTACTGCTAATGAAATTTTATGCTAGCTTGGTAGAAGATATCTTCCTTGATTGAATACTGTATTTATTGGGCCTTGATTGAATACTGTATGTAATTCATTATATTTTCATTCAGTAATGAAATTCTGTTCTCAGTCACAAACTATTTCTATTTGTTTTGACTTTACAAGTCTCCAGTTTGTTGAATGATTGTCTGCCTACTAACGACACTTTAAATGATGTTTTGGTAAAATTTTTCACTAGATTTCACATTATGTCATAGTAGGACCTAAAGGGAAAATTTTTTAAGAATTATCAAAAATTTGTAATTTTGGCTTAAAACTAGTATTGTCCCAACACCTCTACAATTGACTAAAACCCCTTTAGCAAGGTCCTATAACCTCAAATTAAGTATCTTTCATCATGAATTAGTATTCTATATCATTAATTACCTTTTTCTCATTAGATTTCTGAACTTAACTACCCAAGTACCCCTATTTCCACAAATCGGCGATCTGGGCCCACTATGCCCCAGGGCTCTATCCTTGGGCTTATGCTGTTCTTAATTTTCATCAACAGCTTCCCTGATGTCATCAATTCTCATTTGGTATCTGTGCTGATGACACAGATATTTACTCTTGTCTTAATAGTAAATCTGATTGGTTTGATAAGGTCAAATTGGCAGCTGATCTCAAAAATGACCTACAATCTGTTGTTAACTGGGGCAAGGAATGGCTTGTTAATTTTAATGTATCCAAATCAAAACTGCTCTCTATTAATCGTCTGAAAGAACCCTTTTTGCCCTCCATCAGTACAACTGAAGCTAACCTCCGGGAGACTCTCATTGAAATGTCTCAGGTTAACATTTTCCACTAATATGAAGTAGAAAGATTTTATTAAATCAATTGCTATGGAAAAGTTGGTTCACTGTCATGCTAGACAATTTTCCTCACCAGAATCTAATATATTTATAAGTCTACCATTTATCTATGCTTTAAAGCTTCTGCTGTGTAGAGATTCTTGATAAAATACAAATGAATCTGCAATGTTATTGGTCCTAACCTGGCATCTCAGCTTTAATTTCCCACCACAGTAACATAGCTTTCCTGTGCTTTTCTATAAATAAAGGGTGTTTCATTAAGACGGATCAAAGTCAGCAGTAAATAAATCTGTGTTATTGGTGAAAATTTATTTATTTCTCTATTGGATCATGTTATTTAAGTCATGGCAATTATGTGTGAAAAATAATATCGCCCAAATGTCTGCCAAGGCTTCGGTGGCACACCTCCACTTGATGGTAAAATTTTTGATGACATCACTGCATAGTTGCTCCTCAATCTCTCCAATATGCGTTATTATCTCATCCTTCAGCTGTTGAATTGTTGGCTTGTTGCCATAGACCTTACTTAAGAGATGACCCCAAAGAAAGAAATCTAAAGACATCAAGTCGCACAATCGTTGTTTCGAGAGATGATACGACCTGGGAACTTCTCATTGCATTTCTGTTTGAACGTCCATTTTTGTAATAGGCTGCAATAACTTTAACACGTTTGATTGGTTGAAATTGCCAAAGACTTAAGTTGTTAAATCTGAAAGAAAAAGAAAAAAAATCATTAAACACTTAAAATCAGTCCAAGTTATTGGAACACTCTTTACTTTTATGATAATCATTCTGATGAGCTTTGCTATTTGGTACCTAGAGTTTACAAATGCAAGTGCAATACTAGATTAGTGGCAAGGTCTCCTCCTTTTACAGTTGAAATGGCTAAATATAGCTGTAAGTTCTATATTAACAGTTTCTCCTATCACACTTCTCACTTTTGGAACTCTCTTCTGGAATCTTGCTTTGATCATCAAAAATTTAAATGCAATGTCAATTGTTCTCTTCAGTTTAAATTTGTTCTTTTATTGTTTTCTCTCCTTAAGTTTTTTTTTTTAATCATATTCTCTCACATGAGTAACCCCTTACATCTTAGTGGCTTTATTGCCTTGCACTTTGGGTGAAATTTAAAAAAAAACAAAAAAATAGATGAAGAGGATGGGCTTACCTTAAAGATAGAAAATGTCAACTTGCTTGCAGTGAATATTGGTCAGTTTTTTTTTTTTTTTGTTTTTTTTTTTTAGTTTTTCTCTAGCTTGACAGAAGGAAATCAGTTTTGAACAAAACAGTTATTAATGATCAAAGGTAGAATTATTATGAGGATCCACAAGAAAATCATGACAAGATCCAGGTCAGCCTTCAACGTCTTAACCTAAACAGAATCTCCTGGATAGTGGGGGAGGAGTCATTTGGTAGGGTCAAAAGAGAATTGTTATGAATTGCTGAAACCTGGACAAACTTTTATTTCCACAGTGTTATAATGAGCATTTGGCTCATTTGAAAGACTCATTAACAGAAAAAAAAACCTTAAGTTGATTGGCCATTTTGCTGCATGACAGTGTTGCATATTCAATGCACCATATTTTCCAAACCTGTCATCTTCACTGTATAACAACACTTGTGTGGACACTTACAGAATATAAGGATATTGAAAAATTTCTCAAAGTTCAGTGAATCAAAATCAGAATTATTCTTTTATGAGGAAATACATAATTTATCTAAAAGATGCCTGGACCACATAGAGGTCCAGGGAAAATACTTGGTTGTCTAAATAATGATGATATGAATTTGCATGAATAAAAGATCTAAAAGAAGTTCTGTAAACTTTGAATCACTATAATTTATATAATTAGTAGGTACCTCCACTTTTTCAGTGAAAGACAGCATAGTATAATGAAAGTGACCCCCAAACTTAATAAAAACAAAGTTTTATCATCAAAATTTTTGTTAAGAGAAAAGACCAAAGGAGTTTTTTTTTTTTTTTTCAATTTTTTAATTCTTTCTAGTACATTTGAAATTTTGGTTAAAAATCTTTTTTTTTTACATCAGTGGATTACAATTAGTGTTTTTGTGTTTTTTTTTTTTTCTGGTGAAAAACATTGATTTGGAAATTCTTGCAAAAATCAAATAATTGTCTGATTTTAATTAAATTTTCAGGACTTATTCACAAATAAATGAAATTATTTTTTAAATTTTTTTTTTTTTTTTTTTTTTTTTTTTTATTACATGTTACTCCCAACTTAATTTCATGAAGTTTCAAGAAATTAAATTTTCTTTCCAAAACTTTTTTTATTGGTTAAAAGCAGGACTCCTTGGAGAATTAATCCTCCAATTTTTTTTTTTTTCAAACTACTGCTCCTTTCCAGAAAATCTCTGAATTGTAAAATAAAAAATGCAATAAAACTATGACATTATTTAATTAGAAAAGCTTTTAATTGTTTTTATAAATAAGATTTATTAAAGACACCATTGTCTTTAAGGAAAATTTTTTTTTTCAAGGAATAATTCATTTTTACAAGAATTGTTTTTATTTTTTTTTAAAATTTAATTATAATAATTTAAATAATTTAAAATTCTACATTACTTACTTCCAGTTAGATGAGATTGTAATTAAGTGGAAACTATATTTGCAAGTCAAAAATGGAAAAGTTTAATATAAGTTGCTTTGCACCAAGATTTTTAAAATAATTTAATGTTTATAAAATATGTAACATGCCCATTTGAAAGTATGGTGACTGTACATGACATAATCAGGAAATGAGAGTGATGACAATAGTAAATTTAAATTCAACATTCCTAAAATTAGATTACAGAGAATATTTTCCAACATTGTTAAGATTATGGAGTACTTAAAAATTATATAAAAAGGCACTCACCTGTCATTTTCTTTCAATTATGTTTTACAGATAAAGTCACCATAAAACAACAGTAAATATGTCAACATCTTATCTATGCCTGTTAAGTGATCAACAGTGACAAGCATTTAGTCACTGCTACTGTTTGTTTTAAAAATCCATTTCTCTGTTATTTTAAACTTAAATATTTTTTTCGAATCAGATTAATTATACTTTAAATCAGCTAATATTCCCCAAATAAAGTTTCAGAAAAGTATATTTTATTTTTTATTTTATAGATTTTTAAAACTGGGTATTAACTTTTGTTTACAAATGTGTCAAAAATGGCTGGATTGAAACGATTTCTGAAAGTGAGCAATCTAATCAATATAATTTCTATTTGAAATACACCAGAGTATTTTTCTTACTGGAAATAAGAAATTTAATCATTTAGCTTTCAATTAAAGCTAAAACAAAGTTGCATGGATGCATTTTTCATTTTTAAAAATTCAATTTAAACCATAGGTATTGAAAATTCAGTGGAGGTGCCTATATTAAAGTTAATGTATATATTTGTGATAAACTATTTAAAATAATTTAAAACATATATTTGACTTGTAATATTTAAAAAAAATTTTTTATAAAAATGACTTGGGTAATGAAAATACTAATTCATGAAAACTGTATTATGAGATTTTTTTTTTTTTATTAAAAACAAACAGGTAACAACAATATTGAAAAGGTTATACAGTGTAACCCGGATATAAGAGATTTTCTCTGGTCCCAAGTTAAAGCCGTACTTACCTAAACAAAATAGACCAAACCCGGATATAAGAGAAACCCGGATATAAGAGACTTCTTCTCCGGTCCCGACAACTCTATTATATCCGGGTTACACTGTAATATTAAAGTAATGATAATATTTCCTTATTATATGTCTTGCTATTTAGATCAGTATACTCATGCATCCCTTTTCACCATATTTCAAAATGTCATTTTCCCTTTCAAGACTAACTCAGAAGGTGCATTATAGTTTATAGGAAGATTGATATTCCAACTGCTGGTCACACTTCTCCACTGGTCGAGAACTACTGCTGTAGAAGGAATATATCTATCTTATACAGATGTGTATCTATTGATTGCAGAAAACTTTGAACTCTAAATTTAGCAGATGTTTTTTTCTGAGAATTTCCTTTAAAGCTACTCTAGATTTCTTTTTTCTTCCATTTTTGTAGCTTTTTATTAAATGAATTTGAAGGCTTGAACTGGGTCATTCATCCATCCAACATGTGAGATATGAACAGGTATTCAAAGATTTGTCCTCACCCATTCCCTCTAGGTAGAGTGACATGAAAACTAGCAAATCTTTTTCTGCATAGTTTTTCCCTTTTCTTATTTGATATTTTTGTAAAAACCTTTTAGAACTCCACAGGTTCAAACTGCAGTCATGACTTCACTTTATTAATCAGTATGTTGTCATCTGAGAGGCTCCTGCCTTTCAAATATAACTTCATAGAAGGAAAGAAGTTGAAATCAGAGAAGTTCTAGGTAAGGAAAATAACGAAGATAGAAAAGAATTTTGTAGTCACAGAAATATGCATTGAATCCATGTGTACAACCTCCAAGTTGCGTATTGTCTATTGTTTTATAAAATTTGGACACCTTTGCTGAGCATATTGCAACTATAAGTTTTGATCAGTCTCAATTATTGTGGTAGAGAGGAGGCATGGTGGAGTAATGGATAGCAGCTTGGATTGAAGAATCAGAGAGCTGAGTTCAAATTCCAGTCAAATCCATTACATTCACTTATGTGCTAATAACCCTGGGAAAGGTATGAATCCTCTTCTTCTCCCCCCAGCTATGGGTAAATAGCAGGACAGACTGGGTTCTATAGCCTTGGATAGCATCTGGTCTACTGCAGAAAGAAATGGCAACCTACTGCAGGAAAAATTCTGCCTTGTTAGTCATGTATCAAGATACATGATCACCTAAGCATGTATCATGCATGGCACATAACTGATTATTGTGGTAGCTTTTATAGGAAATGTAGACAGCAAACTATTTTAGTCCCACAGAGCAGAGGGTTTGACTTTTTGGCTGATGGGCCATCATTGGACTAATTTTGAATGCTTGAGTTTCTTAGTCGAAGTAATGAACTCATGTTTTATCCAGTGTAATTAGGCTAAAAAAACTGTTTTTCCTGATGCTTGACCAAAAGTTCAGAGGAGCAGTTGACTGGCTTCTTTCTGGAAAGGTATGAGAAAACAAGGAACCCATTGCATTGGTACATTTCATATATGCAAGTGTTAATAGATGGTTTTTCTACAATCACCACATTTATCATAATTTCTTCTTCCAAATTAGTTATGAGATAACATCTTTATGTGTTTGATACTTTCAACATGGTTTAGAGTTGTTTCTACTGAATTCATAAGAACACTGCCATCATTTTCAATATGGTTTGTGCTATGTTGACTTTCAAAATTAGGAATCCGATTTTAGCTCTGTAGGCTTGTCATAGCTGCCTTTGGTCACTCCCTAAACGGGAACAAACAGGACACTGCGACATAGACTTTTTTGGATTGTGTTCCCTGCACACTGTGTAATTTACTCTCATTTCATTTTAGAACTGAGTTAATTACTTTTTAGTTCCTTTTTGTGTTACGAACCTAGTCGTAACACACCTCTTATGCATTTTTAAACCTTCGTTTTTTTGCAGCAAATCTCAACTTAGTTTTTAGAGAGATTTTTAGTATTTTGCGAGACCTGTGGCTGTTGTTGGTCCCCCTTAACTTAACATGGCGACTTCTCGCTGAATTCAAGGGTCAGTATGCAGGAGTCAGTCGTTCAAGTTTTGACTGACTGTTCGGTTATACTCTCATCCTACGGACAGGAGGAACCCGAAGGAGGTTACGCCAAAGGGTGGAGTCTCCTTCGGGGAGGTAGACTGGCCCTGAACCTGGTTTATACGGGTTCAATGGGCATATTTTTGGCCAAGCTCATGGGCTCGGAGTGCCCACGTTAAAAAGGCCTTGTGCCACATGACATCCTCGTGGGGTGGGGGGTGACTGAATATCATCAGTATGAAGGCTTCTGTGGCCAGGATGCCTACCCGGGCTGCGTATTAAGTTACATCCCCATTTTTTTTGTCTGCCAACTGGACACGAGTTGGGTTTATCTTTCTCTCTTTACTTCTCCTTTTTACTTCTGGCTCCTTGCGCATTTTTGACTCTCTGCATTCCGTCCTTACTGGCTGCCTGCATGTCGTCCATAACCTTTCCTGTACACTATGGTTCTGATTACTACGGTGGGTTTCGATATCAGACTCGACTAGCAGATATGCAATGCCATCACTGGACATTCAATATGCTTAACAACATCGCAATGCCAGTTTCCTGGCACTGACCAGATACCATCGCCAATACCGACCACTGCATCACAACACCAGCTCCCGTTCCTGCCCGACACATACAGTCCAAAGCCCAACCAGCATTTATCATCTGCAATGAACAACCTTTCCCGTATATTATCAGTTGTAATTACTATGGGAAGTTTCAATGCCAACCTTAACTCCCAACTGTCGACACGACTGGAATGTGTGCATCTCAACTACCAACCGTCAACCTGACTGGAACATCTGCACCTCACTCTCCAACCATTGACACGACCAGTCCAACCATCTTTCTATTACCAGACCAATATAATACACTGCCTCTGCTTTGTAAATAAACTTAGCATTAATCCTACATATCCTCGTTCTGTTGTCCGTTTTGTTTCACCTGTGAGATTTCAAGTCTTTAATTCCAAAATGTTAGCAGACCTCTTGTGACCTCATACCAATACATGGTGCTCGGGCCGTTTTCATATTGATCACCCCAAGGGGTGAGCTACAGACTCAATGGTCATGCTTTACTTCACATGGCCACACCTGAAACTCAGAAATATTTATTAGCATCAACCTACAAATAAAAGTGTATTCCGGGCATGTCCCAAATCAATAATGGATCAATAGTCAAATATCATATCCCCCCCTCCTCCTCTCTTTTATAGAATGTATCACTTACAGCACACCAGTATTGTCAATCAGAGTATGTAAAGTACACACCTAAGAAATGCAATTTTATGTTTTACCAAAGGATGAGAGCAACACTGTGGACTATCCTCCAGCTGATCTCTAAAATCACTGCCCTTGAACCACCTTTCACATTTGACAAAATGATCTGATTTAAACTGAAAAATATAATTGATAAAACAAAATTTAATGGATAAAAACATTGTCTAAAAGCTATAATTTGTACTCATTAATACTTGACAAAATAGAGAACAAGTTGTTTTTACAATATTCCTGTTAGTAGTTTATAGACAGATTAAATATTTAATCAAACTGTTCACATATAAATAGACAAAAATGAATATTTTTTTTAAATTGATTTCTAAAAATAAATTGAAAGGCATTAGAATGAGTGAATACTGCAATAAATATTTCTTGAAACTAACATTAGTAAAGTTTATAACATAGGAATGATTAATAACATTGTTTACAATTTACAACTCCTGACAAATGACAATATGTTGTATAATTTAAAAAATAATTTAAAGGATATGAACTTTGTAATAATTTTTTTTTAATTCTAATTAGTGTTGTATTAGGTTGGTGCAAAAATAATGACGTAATAATGTCGTTTTTTGACGTATTTTTTTAACGTCAAAAAACGACATTATTACGTCATTATTTTTGCACCAACCTAATATATACGATAGATAATGCTAAAAATAGAATGACTAATACAGAGCTGGGGCTAAAAATTTCATGTCCTAATCTACTTTATACAATTTGGCCAAACATCAAATTTGGTTGAATAAATAAACTTTTCAGCACCCACTCATACAAAATTTACAATATATTCGTGTAGAGTAAATTTCAATCAAATGCCTTATTGACATAGTTATAAATCTATTCTAATACAAAACAAGCATTAAGTTTCAAACTGAAATTGTTTTCCATAGAAATTTTAGCAGTGTCTTTGTAAATCACTTACATTGCAATACTTTTACCAGAATTTGATTTTTTTTTTTTTTTTTTTTTTCTCATGCAACCTTCATCTTATGCAGGGAAAATGCTTAATCTTTAGTAATTCAAACAATATCATAAATTGATCAAAGTGGATTTTATATGAAAACATGATTGCTATGTTTTCGCCTGGAGTAAAGTCAAACAAAATTTCTGGTTATGAATATATTGTGAATTTCAGCTTATTTGCTTATATTTAAAATATTTACAATAAATTATTTGGCAGTGTGAGATTTTATGCAATTCAGAGATTGCTCATCGTATTGTAAACCATAAACAGTAGTATAGTTATTGATATTTATATTTTAATTACCAACATATAAAGTTTAATATAGGTTGCAAGAAAGATATAACCTCAAAAAGAAGATACAGTGTAACCCGGATATAAGAGAGATTTTCTCTGGTCCCAAATTATTCCCATACTTACCTAAACAAAATAGACCTAACCCGGATATAAGAGAAACCCAGATATAAGAGACTTCTTCTCTGGTCCTGACAACTCTCTTATATCCGGGTTATACTGTATTATTAAATGATGGTAATGCAACATTTGAACAGAAATCATAGAAGAATCAAAAAAGCTGTTACATATTAAAAAAAAAAAAAAAAAAAGAATTGAGGAAGGTTTGGTTTGGTTTGTTTTATGGCATATCAACCTCAATGCCAACAAGATTTTTATTGCTGGTAATTTTTTTTTTTCAAAAATGTATTTCTGGTAATAATTTTTTTCTTCAAACATTCATTGCTGGTAATAACCTTTTTAAAAAATGAGTAGCTGGTATTAAAATCTATTTTTACACTTTCATAATGTTTTGATCTCAGTTTGAGGGCCAACTATTTGCCCACAGCTGGGACCCTAACAGGTGCTACCACCCCAGGTCAGAGGCTTTGTTGTTGGATGTAGTTTATCGTCTTACCCAGGACAAGAATTGAGAATGTTTAAAGAAGGTAATAAGGAATAAAATTAAAATTGACCATAAAGAAAATATTTGGAAAAAATTGATGTGAATATAAGCAAAAAAAAAGAAAATTATTAAGAACATTAGTCTGTCTATATTTCTGAGATGAGGTATTATGTACATTTTTTACATTATTCGGACTATTGTCCTCATCTTTGTCACCATACCTCTTGAGCTGACCAAGCATAGAAATAAATACAATATGGGAACCAGTAATAAGGAGTGCCAGAGAAAAGCAACGATAACAACAAAGTTGCAATATGAGCTCTGGTAAAAACATGTAATGATAACAGCAAAATTGCAATATGAGCACTGGTAAAAATGGTTGCTGAAGACATTAGGTTTATAATACCCATAAATTCATACCCAGATGTCCTCACAGTGGATAAAGGCGTTGGTTAGATCCAGTGTCAGGACCCAAAGAGTGTGAGTTCAATACCTGGTTAAGGCAGTGGAGAATTTGGAGAGGGGAATTAACAGGAGATAACTGATAACTGACATCCATCAAAAATGGCACGTGGAACTGGAACAGTCTACTCCAGTTCGACATTCCAACCACCTGAAGAAGGCCATAGGATACAACGGACGAAACGTTGTAATAAATATGGCAACAAAGATGAGGACGGTAGTCCAAATAATGTAAATTAAGAACATTAAAGATATGAAATCAACCTAATGACCACTTTTAAGTTAAGTATTGCAAAGAGAAATATGTAAAGAATTACATGAAAATTGGTTTCTGAATTGAAATTTTTAATGTTTTTTTGGGTTTTTTTTTTTTTTTTTCAGAAAAGAAAAGGCATTTATTTTGTGCGTTGAATTATGATCAGACAGTCAAATGAGACCATGCAGCATGCATTTGTGAGAGATTTCACACAAAATGCACAAACTACAATGTAGATTTGGACATAGCTTAAGAGGTTCAAAGAGGAAGGCTCACTGCAGGGTAAAAGGATCTGGACAACCACTGGAAGAGATGGCATAATGGGTTTGGGAAACAATTTTGTGCAACTCCAGGAAGACCAAGTCTGGAAACACGGATTCCTCCAATAACAGTTTGGTGTGTCAAAAGGAAGCTCGTTCAGGCCTTAAAGACAGATGACAAGCAAAAGCACAAACAAGTCTGTATCGATATGCAAGAAAAACTTGAAGAATGTCTTGACAAAGCCAAATCTTTACCCACTCAACATTTCATAAACTCGATGACAATTCCTGAAGAAAATAAATTCTGTTACTTTGTAATAAAAGATCTAAAAAAGTAAAGTGTTTGCCATAGAAAAACTTTTAGTTCTTTATTCTTACACATGTAGTGTTTCTGAAAGTACAAATCAATACCTTAATTAGATTCAGTTTGTTTTCACTCAAGATTTTGCTGCTTACATGATGGGAGACATGTTCCTAATAACATGACAGTGTAACCTTCTGCAAGATATGTTTTTACCATTCATTCACAAGAAAAAGCTGTTTGTTGAATAGTAGATGATAATACCACTGAACAATCAATTTTTAAGTTCTAAAGAGCTTAACCAATCAGAAACACAAACAGTATAACCATATGGCCAAATCAGGAGCTGTAGAATATAGAGTTAAAGTAGTTGGAATAGAAAGAGAGAGACAGTTAATGACAGCTGACTGCATGGATCTGGCTTGAAGGCAAATTGTTTTTGTTCAGTAATGCATTTCAAGCCCTGATTTTTGCCAGCTTACCCAGCTGCTGCAAGACCATTCAAGGAAGTGAATATTACTTGAAACTGAATTTTCATCATCCACAAATCCATCCTAAACACTGCTTATTAACACTCAGCTGACAAGAACAGGCATGACTCCATCCATCAAGATGTAAAATCACTGTTTCTTGATCTTGATGATGATCATCATCATCATCACCATCTTCTTCTTCTACTACTAGTACTAATACTATTACTAATAATAAAAATAAAAATTCAATACTTCTTGAATGTCAACACAGTGTTGAATATAATAACTGAATCATTCATCGTGACCTTGGAGAAGATTTTAGACCAATATAGTATCATTGAGACTGTGTAGGAATAGATACTGAACCCCCTGTAGGAGGAATAGTAGTTTTGTCAAACATGCCAGAATTAACAATAAGGTTTATCCCTAAACTGTGCTTATGTTGCATTTCTGTTAGAACAATAAATAACAATTTATTGTTTTTTCCCTGAGTTGGGAGAGAGTATAAGAATTTATTTTAACTTAAAGGGTTGGGCCATTTGTTGTATTGAGGTTCTCCTTGATTGTGTTCTTTTTGTAATGGGAGAATCCAAGTAGTGATTCTTCGAACTCTATATATGTTACATAGACCAGTCACTGTCATTCCTTAGCATGGTTGGATCATTATTATGTTTGTAAATATCCTACTTTGTTTTAGCTTTTTGCTTGCTCCCTGCTTTCAGTGTCTCTATTCATTCTGTTAGTTCCTGCTGTAAAGATTTCCCTTCTACAGTAAAATTGTTTTAATAGTTACACTATTACACTAAAAAGAATTACAAGGCACAAGTCACAGCTTGTGAGGCAACAAGTTGCCACACCCTGAGGATTAAGAAAAGGTAAGGTTGTAATTTTTCCTTCTCTATAGCACTGGTGACCTGTTTTGTATGACTAGTTTATTTTTTATTTTGTGTCTTGAGTGGTAATTCGAATATCGCCACAACCATACAATCATTCTTGTCAAAGAGCCCATTGAGTGATTCAAATATGAAACACTGTGAATTGAATTTTTTTACTTATATTTTAGTAATAATTAATATATTGAGCACATTTT
The DNA here is from genome assembly GCA_963932145.1 of Acanthosepion lycidas. Lineage (NCBI taxonomy): Eukaryota > Metazoa > Mollusca > Cephalopoda > Sepiida > Sepiidae > Acanthosepion > Acanthosepion lycidas. Next base: position 39,127,728 of record OZ010575.1, on the reverse strand, counting down.
TGAGGTTCTGTAAAACTGCTGTTGTATTGTTATCAAACTACTTAAACAGAAATTAATCATTTGTTTGGGAGGAAGCAAATAATCCACTTTGTTTATTCTATTTAAGCAGTTAACACCCAGTCAATTAGATAAGCAATCAGAACAGAGTAGTCAATTAGCCTATTAGGTTATCAGGGTATTGACAGGCATTAAGATTTAAGCAAGGGAATTTGTCCAAAAATTTCCACAAAATGATTCAGACCAGTTTCCAGTACTTTAACTTATTGAATTATATGAAAGAAAGGTCTATGGAAATTACAGACCAGCTCCAACAGTAAGTGGTGGTAGTGGTGGTAATAATAATAATAATAATATAATAATAATAATTTCTACTATATGAAATTAAATTATTTTTTTAACAAACAAATTTCTATAACATCAGAGAAATCGTATTTGAATATGAGTGATAGCATTATTTGTAGTTTATTTATAATAATGAAGTTGATGACTAATAATATCTCTGAACTAAAGTTGTACATTTCTAATAATATGCAATTAAAAAATATTGCTACCACTAAGTAAAAGAACAATATGGATTTGAACATTAAGCCCGAACTTAATATTGAAGCGGGACGGATTTCGTTCAACACCGTCTATTTTCTACATACGTTTACTTTTAGCAATACTTTTTGTAAACATTAAACAGGCAAGAAGTGATTTTATTTACCGCTTTCGTCTTTGATTATCTTTTTTTTTTAAGTAGAGTATTGAACAAAAGTGATATCTTAAGGAGTGGCATTATCGATGTTAACACTGAAGAATCAGAAGAAAAAATTAAATTTGTTGGGAAGATTCGTAAATAAAACAAACGTAAATTTTTATTCGTATATTATTAATTATAGTTACATTTATTTTTGACATTCATATTCGACTAAAATGAAGGAAATCGTGAAAAATAACAATAAATATTCAATTTTAGGCGTAGATATTTGACAGAAATCAAACAAAACTGAATCCTATCTGACAAAGAAAGTCAACAAAGTACAGGGTGGTTCGAAAGTTTTATCACCCCTACATAAATAATAGAATTGATTTTCTTTTTCAGATGACTGACACGAAAATGATGTTGTTCATACAGACCTTCTCGGTGTGTGATAGCGTCAATGAAAGTGAATAAACTGAATCCAGTACATGTGCTTTCTATTACTGTATTATTATTTGTTCTAAATTGTTCTCATTGCTTTTTGGCTGGGGTGACAAGACTTTCGAACCACTCTGTAGTGTAAAAAATAAAAATTATTATACCTCCACGAAAACGCTAAAAAATCAGCATACCGTAATAATGAAAATTGAAAACATAGTTTTATCGTCAAAATATGTTATTGGCAGGATGGATCAAAGTATTTTTTAAATTATTTTTTTTAAATTGTTTACTCCTTTTTAGAACATTCGACATTTTTATAATTTTATTAAAAAAATTGTTTTTCTTGCGTCAGTGGTTGTTTGTTGTACTAACTTTTTTTAGCAAATTTTCCCCTATTTTTTTTTTTGCGCTGATAGACACATTTAGTTTGGAAATTCTTGCAAAAATAAAATAATTGTCGGGTTTTAATGAAATTTTCAGGACTTGTTCACAAATAAATAACCCGGATATAAGAGAGATTTTCTCTGGTCCCAAATTAGAGCCATACTTACCCAAACAAAATAAACCAAACCCGGATATAAGAGACTTCTTATCCGGTCCGGCAACTCTCTTATATCCTGGTTACACTGTATTTTTGACATTTATTAGAAAAAACTTTTTGTATGTGTTTCTGCCCCGTAATTTTATGAAAGCATGAGAAATTTATCGAGATAAAGTGACTATTATTAAATTATTAATGAATTAACTTAAAAAGCAGAATTTTGTTATGAATTTAAATTAAAATCACCAATTTTATTTTGCAGGATCAAACCTGGTCTTACCGAAATCTGTTCGGAATCGGAAAATAAAAACGCATTAAAACCAAGACATTATTTATTTAATTAAAGAAGCTTTTAATTGCTTTTATGAATAAAAAAAACAATATTGTCTGAAGATAAAAAATGAATTTTTACAAGATTTGTTGTCATTTTTTACAATTTAAAATTGAATAATTTATTAAGTTTTTGAATCTTTTAGTTTTTAAAGTTCAATTTCGATGAGATCTTAGGGAATATTGCTATTTCGTAAAAACTAATCATATATTTTAAACTAAAGCTTATTAGAATCTGATTATTTTAAAAAGAATTTCGATTTGTTTTTTTTTTTAGTATATATCGATGCAGAATTTCTGAAATATGAATGTAACAAACCGATATAAATCTATTAATAAAAGGTCACGTGTTTTAATGGTTGCTCTCACCCCTTACGGGAAAAAAAAACTAAACCCTAATGAAAATTGTCGTCTGTTGCACCATAATTAACTGAAGACGTTCGGCGTCAATAAATTGATTAGCACGTCAGAAAAACAAGACCCTGTAGTTAGGAAATGCTTGTATAAAACATTTATGCTATAAGCAAGTAATATTTGTTTCAATTAACTTTAAATTTGCTAATTTTCCTCAAATAACATTTCAGGAATATATATTTTATTTTTGCAAGATTTTTAAAACGGAAAATTAAATTTTGTTTACAAATGTCTAAAAAATGACGTTATCAATTTTTCTGAAAATAAAAAAAAATGAAAGTGTATTCCAATCAATATAATTTCTGTCTGAAATATACCAAAGTATTTTACTTACCGGGTATAATAAATTTAATCCTTTAGTTTTCATTTAAAAGATAAATTGAAAGCTTTATCATTTTAAAAAAATTATTTTAAACCTTATGTATATTGAATTCATGGAGGTACCTAAAAAACATGTTACTTAATCTTAATAAACTTCTTAAAGAAAGAGGAAAAAATTTTATATAATTAATAAGCCACCTGAATTGTATTAATTCAAATTTAAAATTTTTTATAGATTGTTAGCGTCAACTTAAAAAATTAAGCATCCAGTTGGAATAATTTTAAAGTTCATGACTTTTGAGAATAAAAAAATATGTATAAGATTTTTTTACTTGAATTTTACAATAATAATTTCATAAGTATTTTTTCATTTGCTTCCGATTCCCACCCAAATCGACAGAGATTGTCAGGTGAAAGGAAAAAAGCAATAGCACTTACCTTGAGTTGAAAATAGTTTGCCATTTTAACAGTATGATAACATGGAAGGTAATTAAAAAAAAGAAAAAAAAAGAGAGAGATTTCCTCTCCTTTTTTTCTTTCTTTTTATGTGCCATGTCCTTTCAGGATGTAGATGATCATGGCTCTCCACCTCCCTCTATCCCTTGCAGCTCTCAACAAGTTCTTTCCCTTTGCTTCCTCCCCCAGACCACGTTCTGTCATCCACTTGCTTAATCCCACCAAATATGTCACATGTTGTTTACCCTTGTCTCTCTTTCCCTCTATTTGACCCATGAGTATCAGATTCTCCAGGCCCTCCTTCCTCATTATGCATCCAAAAAACTTCAGCTGCCTCTTTCTGATGTTAAGTATAAGCCTCCACCTTGTTTGCAACCTCTCTAATACCTCATTGTTGCTCTCACATTCAGTCCATGATATACTTAACATCCTTCTGTAGAACCACCTCTCTGTTGCCTCAAGTCTCTTCTTCATCTTTGAGTAAATCATCCAACATTAGCTGCTGTAAGAAGGACAGATGTCAAGTAACAGCTCAGTATTCTTTTCTTTGTTACCAAAGAAATTTCAGGGATCACTGTAACTATAGAAGATAACAAGCCTTTTGTTTAGTAAAAATTTCAACATGGTTCCTATTGCCTGACCAACAGTCAATTTCTCCACAGTCCCAAATAAACCTGCTGAAATATCCCTGATGATATGAATATGAGAAAATAGACTCTCTACTTAAATCAGTGTAAAAGAAATGCAAAATCACTCGTGTACTCCTAGGACAGGAGTTGGCATTATTTCTTTAAAATTTAGTTTTCAGCAGCTCATGACTCATCAAGCAACTTTTACTGCTAGTAATGTAATCATAATCAATAACTAAAAGGAGGTTGACGGGTGTCTTGCTTCATGTGTCACACTTGTCCAGTCACTTTTAAACTTCTCAATCCACTCATACACACTTCTACACAGTAGTTTACTGTCACCATATTGTATTAAAAGCCTCTGATGAATTACATTCTCTGACACTCCTTTCAACCAGAGAAATCAGATCACTCCTCTTTGTTCCTCCTTGGTGCACACTGCTAGCGGAGTGGTCATGTTTACACTGTAACAGTATCAGGAAACCTAAAGATATTTTATGGCAAAAGTGCAGATAATTTTTTACTTATCCTCATAAACATTTTTATATCTGTTTAGTGTTTAAGTATTTGTTTTTTTTTTTTTTTTCTGGATTATTTTATAGATGACAGCACTCTCTATTTCCTGATGTCATATTTTTCTAATAAGAAATAAAGCTATTTTCTTTAAAAACTTGATGATAAAAATTTATTTTTATGCTATTGGTTGTTAGATATAAAAACAAAGAAGAAGCTAAGAGGTCATCTGCTAATGATATTTCTGCCCTACTTAGGGCTGAGAAAAACATAGTAGACTGATATTGAGCCATTTCTAAGATTACTACTACACCTATCATGGTCTGACTTTAAAACAGCACTACTAGACATTTCTCCAGACTGCTACCAGTATCCATCTTATAAACAAATATTTTGCTACACCAAATAACAAAGGACTTGCTCATCACTCTAAAGAAAATAAATAAAATATTTTATTATACCGTATGCCCTTGCTCCACTTCCAAAGTTTCCAGTAAAGAAAATCCTTCGTAGCACCTATCAACACTGGTGACCCCCTGACATGAATACACCACAGTATCTCATTTATAGTCATTCATTAAAGAAAAAAAGTATAAGGAGAGAAAAATAGCAACTAACTTCTGTAGCTATGAGTTTATACCATGTGTTTGATCCTGAGAGACTTGCATTTTGTTACTACGCACTGAGATGAACCCATTAGTTTATGTTAAGTGCAAATTTCTATCAAAAGATATTATCTTTAAGTTTAGTAATTTAAGATTAATTTGCAAGAAATCATTATCTAAATGATTATTAGATTTTTTAATAGATTTTTTTTTTGCATAGGATATGGCAATAGGATTTGTATAGGCTTTTGTATAAAGCAATGTTTGAAAGCTTAGAGAAAATTAAGTAAATCACCTCTTTGCTGAAATTAAAAGAAAAAACAGTGTAATCACTGTAACATAATTTTCTTCCAATGACTTATGTCAAATGGGTTTTAAAACAACATCCTTGTGAGACTCTTATTAAATTACAAGAAAGTATTTCTTATATTATCGATTCTTTTCCTACCAAAATGATTTTTAGGGGGATTCATTTTGTTGCTTAAACTAGTCTCTGGCAGAATAGAACAAAATTATTTCTTTAATTCCAGATTTTCAGATGATCAGTGCCAACCGATAACAGTGTCAAGAAGAAAATTAAAACATGGAACTCAATGAAGAAAGAATTAAATTAAAAAACAAGAAAAAATAATGCAAAAATTATAAAATGCTTTCTAACAAATATTTTTAACAAAAAAAGGTAGCAAAAGTTTTCTAACCTTTTTTTTTTTAATAGAACAATGAAAAAAATCAAATTTGTAAGTTGCTTCAGACATCGAAAAAACTATTGATAACACCTACTACGGCAATAGTTCTATTTTTCCAGTTCAAGAATTAAAAAGGAGAAAAGGCCTTGAAATGTAATGCGTGTATGAAATAGTTCTTTTATAATTCTTATTTAATTACACAGGTGAGAACAAAGGGGTCCCGGGGGGCACAAAAACCTCCACTGAAATTTTTTTCCCTTTGATATAAATTAAATTTGAACAAGGGAATGACTCCCAGAGTACTTGGATAAGTATATTTCAATATGATCAAAGAGGATCCCTGGCAGACACAAACACCCCAACTGAAAGTTTTTTTTTCCTTTGATTTAAATTAAATTTAAATTTGAACAAGGGAATGACTCCTGTCCAAAATATAGAAGGAGAAAGCCAGAAGATGGAGGTCACATTGGCAAGATCATCGAGTAATATTGAAATGCATCATTTTTCTCCACAATTTATAACAGTGATTTAAAATCAATCATCATTTTCTTACAAAAAAATTGTGTGACACATGGTGCAAGGTGAAGATAATTCGGCTAGTTTATACAAATATATCAAAAACAATATGAAATATCTACAAATGTATTGATCAAGATCATGCTTATATTGAAAAACTACCAACCAAGACATAATGCATATTAAGTCTTCAATTTTGAATCACAATAAATTGAAGAATATAAGCATCAGACAAGCAAAAGAATTACATAAAATCATATGGCTTTCAATCAATAATCATGAGGACATTTGCTTGTTTAGCTTAGGCTTCAGCTATTATAATTAGCAATAAATGTGTGCTAATGGATTGCTCATATATTCAATCATATCAAAAACTGAAATGAAATAAAAGTACATTTATTGGAACTGATGAAAAAAACTTTCTGGATTGTTGGAATGGTCTTCCACATTTTCTCTTCTAATGGTGGTTTGAAGTCTGAATTTGTTTATAAGCCAATATTCCTGGAACACTAAATAATCTTTATCAATTGAAAGTGGTATTATATCAAAAATATAAATGTTGATTCTACTTTTGTAATATCATCCAACAAAGGTCATAAAAATATAATCATTTCTGCTTTTGGTTGGAAGTAAAATATTGATTACAGCATTGGACGGAGATGTAATATCAATGACTTGGTCAATGTAAAAGTTGGAGTAATAGTATACTACAATCCATTGACCTTGGCACTTGTATTATCTGAAAAACATAAATCTTCAATCAGCAAGATTAAAATTCATTTTTATTACAATTTTTTTTTATATATTTGTCATCTCAATTTTCATTTTATGAAATTAAAAGAACTAACATCATTAATTTAATAAACACATATTCAGAAAAGGTTCATTATTTAATGTTATCAATTCAAATCTTTACAGTTTCCTTAATACAACCACAGGATTGAATCATCCTCATTCTCCGTATTCCAATGGTACAAAGAAAGTTCTACTCTGACAGCTTCCCAAGAACCATTACTTTGTGGAACAGACTGCTGTGTGGATGTTTCCCCAAACATTAAAATCTTAACCTCTTTAAGTCTACGTTTAGTTGTCATCTATCCTCCATCTCAGGGGTGGGTAAACTATGTGGCCCACCAAAAGAATTCATGTGGCCTGCCAAATAAATTTGAAAGAGAAAGTTACCAAGCAACCCCAAATAATTGTTACAAGCAACTTGACGCCTAATTTTAACAAACTGGTAAACAACTGCAGTCAGATACATTATTCTCATTGAGTCATTGAGATCTTTCTGTTGCTGAGTTAATTTGTTTTTCAAATAAATCCGTTTCATGTGAAGTTACTACTTCAAAATATCAATAAATTTTATTTTCTTTAAACTGAATTAATTTGTTTTCTGTTGGGGAGTGATTTCACAGTGGAGGCTTGTATTTGTACTAAGTCGGTCCTAAAATAGGTTCAACGTACAAAACATTAGGAACTTGATATAATAGGTATAACGCAGAGTAATCTAGTTGTGGTTGCTGATACTTTAGTATTCGACTAACAGTCATCCGGCATTGACTGACTGACTGACCGACCCACTGAGCGACTCCCTCATTTGACTACTCCTACTTATTATAGGTGGGAGAGTCTATTAACTATAGAATAGGTGTGTTCTACTATAACATTTTCAAACAAATCTGTTTCATGTGAAGTTTCTACTTTAAAGTCTAAATTCATTTTTTTCTTTAAATTTAGTTACTTTATATGTGTTTTATTTGAAGTTTCCACTTTAAAATATTAGTAAGTATTTTTTTTTTATTTCTTTATGCAGAATTAATTTGTTTTTCAAATAAATATGTTTTCTACTTTATAATATTAATTAATAAAAATGTTTTTTCTTAAAACAAGGTTATTTTGTCTTTCAAATGTGTTTCATGTAAATCTTCAACTTAAAAATACTTATAAATTTTTTTTTCTTTAATGTACTTTAAACTGAGTTACTTTTTCTTTCAAATAAATGCATTACATCTGAATCTTCTACAGTACTTTAAAATATTAATAAAAATTAATTGCATTTTTTTCTTTAAAAGTCTTTTTTTATCTATTTTAAATATTAATTATTTTGTGTTAATATACTATGCAGCCCAATAAAATTGTGAATTTTTGAATGTGTCCCTTGCACTAAAATGTTTGGCCACCCCTGCTCTATCTTCATAATCTTCACTGTTTACTTCCTCCTCTGATATTAATATCACCCACTTTATTCAGTAACTTATACCTTGAGTGGCTTTTCAGCTTTGTATTGGGTGACCATTAGTAAAATAAGAATACATGAAAATTTGTTGCCAGGAATCAATTGGAACAATAATGAATTCACTGTAAAGTTCTTAGAAATTCCAGAGATACGGTAAATTGCTCTTCTTCTGTTTGAAAAGTCATTAACCAATTGACAAAGCAGAAATAGGAAAAAAAACATTAAAACCCAAACTGCATTGTGACTTTTGAAGAGAAACATTTCTTTTGTGAAGATGATGTAAAGGAAAAAAGAAGCAACCAATTAAATTTGCCAGTCTCCTTCAACAAAGTGTTTTTGAATTACTAATTCCACAATTTACATCCAATATAAGATATTTGTTATATGTTCACAATTAAGAATGTTTTCCTCCCATAAAACTTCTGAATGAAATCAGTTGCAAGAAGTCTTGTAATGAATACGCATATATTGTTGAGAAAATATAAATGGCTTTAAGAGACAGGCAATTCTCCATCTTTCACATTTTTTCCAAGACAAAAGATAATCTATAGAAATGCTACAATATTGTTTCAGAATTGTGTGAGATTTACTAACATTTTCAGTGAACTTACAAAAACCCATATGTAAATACTGCAAAATAAAATTGTTGTTGGGATTGTAATGTTAAATTCAGAAATGTGTGTGTGTGTGTGTGTGTGTGTGTGAGAGAGAGATTGATTGATTGACCAAAATTCTATTGGAGGACATTTCAACTGAAGCTGAGAGCTTTCATGACAGTTGGCTCACAAGTGGACATTTGGCATTTCTGGAACATTTCCCAATTGATATGTGCTATAACCTCAAAGTAGACAGTCTCAGGATTTCAGAACAGGTCTAATTTTGTCAGGTTTTCAAGTGACATATCAACAGCCCTTCAGAAACTACTTGGTGTTGAAAACATGGAAATGATCAATTTACTTGAGGGTGATAGAGTCTGGGCTGTTAAAAGAGCATATGAATTGGGTGCAGTAGCAGCCACAAAAGGAGACAGTGCTAGGGCTTGGAATGAAGAAAAACAGAATGGGAAATTTGATATTCAGAAGAGGAAGCACTGTCCCCAAGGAACTGAGCAAGTGAGAGCTGTTTTCAATCTGTGGGAAATTGGTAGGTCATTATTCTATCATTGGTTGGCTGAGAGAGGTAGCATAAAAAGATGGAAGCAAGGAGTGAGGCACTTTTTGGGGGGATGTTCTGTTGCATTTTTTTTTGGGGGGGGGACATCTAATGAAACAGTAGAGACACATGGGAATGGAGAAGAAAGTTATAATGATGTCAGATAATTTAAGAAATTTAGTAAATGGGCTGGGTGAATGCATGTTACTTCTTTGTTCTGGACAAGGATAAAAGTACTGAAACCCAAACTACATAATAACATTAATTTTCATATTTTTTACACTCATATTATAGAATTGTAATGATTATTGATTACTAAAAAACTAAAGAACATGATATTCGTGTTTGTGGGTGATATTTGTTTTAAATTTTGAACAATTTTCTGTTCACTTGTTTACATCTAATAATTTGTTTAACTTTAAAATAAAACAATAAGAAAATAATTTCATTTTTAAAGTAGGCCGAAAGATATTTAGAAGGGACAGATTATTTTCGTACACCGTCTATTTCCTTAGGCCATTTTCTTATTTAAGCGATATTCCCAATTCTTTATTGATATTTTCTTTCGTTTTACTTATTTGTAATTTTTACTACTTGGTAAATGTAATAAGGATATAAAGCATTTTTGTAGTTGCATTAAAATCTCGTTCGATGAATAAATATTTTGCAACGAGCAATCGACGATAACTTGGACACGGTACGAAGACTTTAACAACCAGGCAATGTTATTGTGCTGAAAGGTGAAGAACTTTAGAAACAAGTAAGTTACTTATTAATTATTCTATAAATTATTTGCTCTCGTTACGCATGGTTCCAAAATAAAGTAAATAAAAAAGTTACGAAAGTTTACTTATGTAATTTAAACGTAAATCTTTATTTTAATTAGAGCAGAAACTTAAAGCGACCAAAACTGCAAAAAAACACACTGCCAAAAATTTAAAAATAAAACTCATTTAAACTTTGATAGAAACAGATTGTAGAACTAAATATTATTGATTTACGTTAATTTTAAGTTACGCAAATTTAAATATTTTCGTGTTATAGCTCTATTATTTGCGTCAAACTTAAGCAAATTATGAATATTTCTAGGAAACAATGATTGTGTTGACAAAAAAATGCATAAATTTGTTATGAACTTTTCTAAGTGTTCCAAAATAAGCTATTGAAATGCGAAATCTACAGTAGAAGATAGATACAATCACGTTGTAAGAAGAGTGAGAAGAAAAAAATCACGCAAATTGATGGTTATTTAATTTATTTTAATACGGTAATAAAATTTTCATTGAAGTTTCTGTTTGTAATGCATCAATAAGCTAACATCTTTTATTACTGACATTGTAATTTCGTCCATTTAATTAATAATTTCCATTTACCTTAAAATTGGATATGCACTATTAAATTCAATTCAGTATTATAACTTTCATGAACCATCTCATTTAACACACCTATGTTTCTTGAACAAGGAATAGAGGTTTATCTCTTGTTTCTTCATTTAGGATATGGTTTACTACTGGTTCCTTACTTTGTAAAGTAAGCAGCCATGGTCAAATGCAAAATAAAGAACAGAACTGTCGAAAAAACAGAATTAACAATAAAAAGAGAAAGGAACAGAACAAAAATTAAATAATATCTAGAAAGCAAGCAAACAATATTTGCAAGGCCAATTAACAGGTAAGAAGGCAAAAAGTTCACAAACTAAGATTGGTGTTGACACACAAAAGTTCGGACAAACGACTGTAACAGTCTGTCTTCTAGACAGGGCAGATCTGGACTGAGTCATATCAAACTAACTGTAAACTGGCCTATTTTATTGGCTAAGAAAAATATTTCAACATACAATTGTGGACTTCTGTTTACAAAAGAGAAGAGGGGAAATGATCTGCAGTCATTGCAGGTACGATTGAAACCAACATTCTTCCCTGGTCTTAATGATTTAAATGTCTTAACCTTTTGGTGATCTGACTGATCAGTAGCTACAACTTTTCGTTATGAGGGTATTGGGTTGGCAGTTTTCTGGTTGCTGCACCAGACTGGTAGTAAGGAGCCTGAACACTTTGGTATGCTTAGATAGGCTGCTCTGTTCAATAGTCGCATAATATCAAGGTATTTGTAGTGCCATTTCACACATGGGTTGGTGTCCCTGCATGTATTTCTGATGGATAACACTATGCTTTAGTCTCAGCCACATTCTGAGCAGATTGTATTGCCACAGAGGATGGATAAGGATAAGTATTTATACAGATAGAATAAAAAGAAATACAAATAAACCAGTAAACAAAAAATCACCTATCCTCCTCAACCTCTCCAATATTTATGGCATTTGTACCAAATTCTGTAGTGTAGAATTTTTTTTTTTCTTGTAACACTCTCCAGATATCTTCCCAATTTGTGAAACTAATTTACATTCTGCTATTGACCAATGAATTCTCTGTTTAAGGCTAGCTTCTTTTTTGTTAAAAAGATTCTAGAATACATATGCATGGTCTTGGTGTTTACATCTGGGGAAAATATTTCATTTGCAAGGGATTGTATCTTGAGCCCCCAGATGATTCTTTCATGTGCTTTCAACTTTCATTATTACACTTGTTTAGGTATCTCTTTTTCCTTTCCAACTCTCCTTCTTCTCAGGACTGTAACATTAAAACTAGGTCTCTATTGAGAGTTATACATATAACTCTGTCTATGGTTTCTGTGATCGTCTCTAAACTGGATCTCCATAAAACATGTGAACTTGATGCATTGTCCTAAAGAAATGGGCTCCTGAACTATTCTTTTTAAATTATACAATAAATGTCTTGCTGCTTCTTGCTTTCCTGCTTGTTGGAAATCCTCTACTGTTCCAGTCTTTAAGAACTCAGGTGAACCATCTGATCCTCTTTACCTTCTACCTCTTTTTGGCAAAGTATTAGAGGCTCTAATTAACTCTGAATTGGTTAAGCAATCTTACCTCGCAGGGTCTTCTTTCAGATAAGCAATATGGTTTTCGCTTTTCTATGTCAACTCCTTATGTATTAACAATTATTTCTGAAAGTGTCTATCAAGCTTTAGATAAAAATGGTGAAACTTCATCTGTTGCTTTGGATATCTTGAAGGCATTTGACAGAGTTTGGCATGCTGGTCTTCAAAAGTTGAAAGGTTATCGTATTTCTGGATGAATTTTTCATCTGGTTCAATCTATCTTATCAAAAATGGGAAATGATTGTCTTGAATGGTCACTCTTCTAGATCTTTTCACATTAATGCAGGTGTATGCCAGGGCTCTATCCTTGGACCTATGTTTTTCCTAATTTTCATCAAGGACTTTCCTAATGTCATCAGTTCTCAACTCAGTATCTATGTTGAAGATATGGCTATTCAGTCTTAATACCAAGTCTGATAAGTTCAATGTGGTTAAATTGGCAGCTGATCTAAAAAGTAACTCATAATCTGTTGTTAACTGGGGTGAGGAATGGCTTGTTCATTTTAATGCCTCCCAAATAAAGTTACTGAAAACGTAGAGAATCTTTTTGCCTTACATCAGCACTGCTGGTACTAACCTCTAGGAGAGTGACTCATTACACCTTCTTGGGCTAATGTTTTCTGCTGACATGAAGTGGAAAGATTATATTGAATCAATTGCTAGGTCAGCTGCTAGGAATGTTTGTCCTGACCTGGCATCTTGGCTTCAGTGTCTTTCACACTTTTGTAACAGATTCCCTGTGCCTTTTCTATACTTTCATGATAATTGTTCTGATAAACTTTCTTCTTTGTTACCTAGACTTTATGAATGTAAGTGCAGTATTAGATTGGTGGCAAGGTCTCATCAATTTACAGTTGAAATGGTTAGATATAACTGTAACTTCTATGCTAACAGTTTCTTCTATGGCACTTCTCACTTGTCAAACTCTCTTCCAACTTCTTGCTTTCTGATCAATTTTAATCTTTGAAAATGTAAATGCATTGTCTTCTTAATTCCTGTTCTTTTCTTCTGTCTCCTTAATAGTGTTTTTTCTTCTCATATTCTGTAACACTCAGTAGCCCCTTGGTTCTTAGTAGTTTTATTGCCTTGCTTGAAGTAAAATGATTAAAAAAAAACAAACTCTCTTCCTTTATATATATATATAGAGAGAGAGAAAGAGGAAGTGGTGGGGAAGAAAAAAGAAAAATAATTCATGTAGTCAAATCCTTATACCATAAAATGTAACATGCATTTGATTGATAAGGGTGTTACAACAGTAAAATAAGTAAGTTATGCTTAAATCTTTTTTAGCCTAACAAATTTTCTACCCCAAAATAATGTTTTCTGGTAATAAAGGATAAATTTGACAAAAATCATTATGGTTCAGTAACCAGATAATTTTGGCAAATTTATCTAATAATCAAATTTCTTTTCTTTTTGTGCATGCATGTGTGCAGTTGGTCTCAAAACTAATTGCTTGTGTGTAGTTGTATGATACAAATTGACTTTTTAGCAAGAAAAAATTACTTTGGTTAAAAATAAGATTGTAAAATAATTGTTTGTGTAAAGTTAGTAATTTCTCATATTTAAAATGTTTGAATTAAGAAAGAATATTTCAAATTTTTCATGCAATTTGAAGTGCTTATGACTGTATTTTTGTCAATTTCTATGTTGCTTTTATTCTACAGCTTTTTTTACAGGGAAGTTTGTACATTGGATTAATAATTATGGTACAAAATTCATAATTCCTAGTTATATTTTTTACTCATGTTGGCAAATTCATTAATGTTTATTAAATTTGTGATTAAAATATATTAGAAGGAAAATGAAATTAAGCTTTGGCAGAAATATAATCTTTTTATATAACATGTAATAAAAATTGTTCATTTGAAAAAATAAATGTATATTGTATAGTCTTTCTACTCTGATAGACTATAGTTTTTTTAAAATCCTTTTTTTTTTTTTAATGTCATGTCCCTTTAGAGTGCAGGTGACCATGATTCTCTAGATATTTTAATTATCTATGAATTGTCATGACTTCCTGGAAATAATAGCAAAGTGCTTTCCCATTACCTTCTCCATGGTTTTAAATTCAGAGTTATGTTTCTTCTAAACTGGCTGTCATCCAAGGCTAGAGAGGATAGTTAACATGTTGTTCGGGGATGAGAAGAAATAGATTCATCCCTTTCCCCAAGGTATTAGTACAAAAGTGAATGCAATTGATCAGGCCAAAAGTTGAGCTCACTGATTCTACTTTCTGTGCTGATAACTGTTATACCTACCTGCAAATGCTTACTGATTCTAACAGTAATTAAAAAACAAAAAAATTAATTTGTTGCACTGAACTGAAACTAATTGACAGTTTTATTTAACTGTTTAACCTCCAGTTAAAAGGAGTGAAAATGAGGCTAATATCTTTTTAATTTGAAGTTTATATTTTATGAAACATTAATAATTGACAAGAAAGGAGTAAAGAAAAAGTAATTTTTTTTTTTTTAAACTCCAAGATTTTAAAGTAAATTTAATATTCAGTCATTTGATTATTGTTACTGTTAAATACTCAGATATTTTTAAAGACGCTTTTTTAATACATGATTTACAAGACATACAGAAATCAGTAATATTTTGAGATACGAGAAGTAAGAATATTTAACATGTTTGAGTGAACATAAACAAATACTTCTGTATGTTTGAACTTTTAAATTGCATTAAAAATATATGATATACATTTTCATAATATTAGGTTGGTGCAAAAATAATGTCGTTTTCTCACATATGTTACTGTGAGAAAACGACGTTATTTTTGCACCAACCTAGTACAATGTCATAGTTTTAATCAAATTATAAAAAACATTGATAAAACTTACCAAATCAGAACATGTATCTGTATCACTGAAGACACATTAGATTGCATAGGGCATTTTTTTTCTAAATTAGAAATATAATTAAATTCTCTCTCAGAATATTGCTAAATACATTATTCTTGTTTACTTTCAGATTTTACTAATTGAAAAAATGGAAAAATGTATATTAATTCTAAATTCAGGTAAGATATTAGTTTCTAAAAAAAGTTACAGATTTTTGCTTAGTAATAACAAAAATTAGAAGAATCTTTATGAAAAGCAGTTAAAAATATTTGTGTGAAGCATATCTAATTCATTATCATTGGCAATAAAACAATATAGTTTTAAATTTGTTTCCTAAACATCTAAACTTGTTTCATTTTCCTTTATTCTTCATGTCTTTTTTAAGCACAATTCCTTCCTTTCAGCATCACTCTGGTTATCTAAACAGATGTCAGAGAGGTCACAAGGTTTCCTCCTTACAACATTGGCATACGCTGGTTAATAATTACGTACAGTTTAAGATATAAACAAAAAAGAAACTTCTATATTTGCTTCAGATAGAAATTATTTTCCTAGAAATTATTTGAATTTTTTTTACTTGATTACAAATTCTTATTAGAATGTAAATTTTCTTTGATTTCTTTTCACATCTAAAAGGAAATTTTGCAAAAATATTTTATATATACTTACGTGACCTATTTAGATATTAAAAAAGTCCTAATAATATATTTCTGACTGGATTTCTGAGATAAAAGTTATTATTTACATTCATACTAATGTCTTCGTCTTTGTTGTTATTATACAGTATTTTGGATAATAGCATAGTTGATGAAATCATTGATATGTGAATTAGGAGGCAAAGCAATTGTGAGTTCAATCCCTGGGCTGGTAGTACACACTATGTACAAGGAATAACTAAGTAGTACTAAAAAGAATAAAACAAGATATCCCTAAACATGGACAATGGAATGAGAACAAGCTACCCACATAGATTAAATAAAGAATTCAGTTTGAAATTTCCTGAAGGTAATCTGGATCAACAGTCACCTGATGAAGGCTGGAGAACACAATGGATAAAAAAATTGTGATAATAACAGGACATTAATCTGAATGTAAATAATGTTTCTGATTATCTTACACACACACACACACATAAGAGTTGAAAGAATAGAAAATTCTTTCTATGCATGCATTTTTTATAAAGCTTATCAATTTTATAAAAGCTCAATAAAGAAATAATGAACAAAAAAAATATTCAAATGTAAATTATTATCAAAGCAGGAGAAAATGTCTTTGGAAACATAACCATTGTTTATTTGTTACATTTTAAGAACCTTTCTCTATTTAATATAAAAATATACAATTTCTAATTTTTTTTTGTTTATTTTAGGTTTTCGTAACAGCAAACTAGCAAGTTTTTAATCTACCTACAGGGATTTTTATTCAGTCACTGATGGAAGTCATAAAACTACAGTGAAGTAACAATTGTGTTTACCTTGAAAATCACAAAACAAACTGAAAAATGATATTTTGGGCATAAATTGTTGTTGGACTTGAATAATAAAATGTCATTGTAACATTGCTCAAAATCTACAGAATTATAAACTAAGGTACACATTTGAAACTAATAAGAATTATATGTAGAATTCTCCTTTTAGTCTGTATTAAACCACTTTTGCAATTTATAAGACAAAATTTTGGCTCATAAGTTTTAATACATGGAAAGCAGCAGCCAACGTATTGGTTGTGGCACAAGTTTATCTGTAAAACTCAATCAGAAATGTGATGTGCAAAGAAGCAGTAGAGGAAAAACATTTTACTGTAAAAAGTGCAAACATAATTTTTCTGATAAGACTAACTTGGATTATCATACGACTATACACACCAGTAAAAAACCTTTTCACTGTGAGGTTTGTCAGCAGCTATTTTCAAAAAAATCAAATCTCATTACCCACATGCGGACACACACTGTGAAGAAAAAATATCAGTGTGACACTTGTAAATCAAAGTTTTTAAACAGTTCACACCTCAAGAGACATATACGTATACATACTGGTGAAAAACCCTTCCAGTGTGATGTTTGTGGGTCAAAATTTTCACAAAATTCCCATCTCAAATCACACATACGAAAACATACTGATGAAAAATCTTTTAATTGTGAAATTTGTCAGATGAAATTTTCCAAAAGCTTAGATCTCAAAAGTCATATGCGAACACATACTTGTGAAAAATCTCTAAAGTGTAATGTTTGTGGGTCAAGATTTTCAAAAATGTCACATCTAAAAAGACACGAAAGAAAACACACAGGTGAAAAACCTTTCAACTGTAACATTTGTTCATCAAAATTTTCAGAAAATTACCAACTCAAAAGACATGTGCGAAAACACACAGGTGAAAAACTCTTCCATTGTAACATTTGTGGCTCAAGATTTTTGGAAAAATTATATCTCAAGAGGCATGTGCAAAGACATACTAATGAAAAGCCATTCACTTGCAACATTTGTAGCTCTAAATTTTCACAAAAAGCTTATCTCAAAAGCCACATGGTAATACATTCTGGAGAAAAACCTTACCAGTGTGAAAAATGTGAATCAAAGTTTTCTCGAAGTCAACATCTTAAAAGACATATGTATGTACACAGTGGAGAAAAATCTTTCCATTGTGATAAATGTGCATCGAAATTCTCAAGTAGTTCAAATCTGAAAGCACATATGCGGACACACACTGGGGAAAAACCATTCCAGTGTGACATTTGCAAGTCAAAATTCTCAGAAAATTCAAGTCTGAAGAATCATATGCGGATACACACTGGAGAAAAACCCTTCCACTGTGAGATTTGTGGGTCAAACTTTTCCAAAAACTCTAATTTAAAAAGTCATATGCGAAAACATACTGGTGAAAAACCTTTTCACTGCGACATTTGTCAAGCCAATTTTTCCCAGAGTTCAAGTCTTAAAAGACACACACGAACACACACTGGTGAAAAATCCTTTCATTGTGACATCTGTGGAGGAAATTTTGCTGAAAACTCTACACTCAAAGACCATATGCAAATACACACTGGTGAGAAACCATTCCACTGTGACATTTGTTCATCAAATTTTTCCAGAAAATCAAGTCTTAAAAGCCATATGCGAACACATACTGGTGAGAAACCGTACCACTGCAATGTTTGTGGCTTAGATTTTTCCCACAGTTCAAACTTGAAAAAGCATGAAAGAACACACACTAATGGGAGACTTTTTCACTGTGATATTTGTGGGTCAAGCTTTTCAGATAATTCTTATTTCAAGGATCATATGCAAACACACATGGGTGCAAAACCTTTCCACTCTCTTTATCTCTAAGTAACTATGACAGTATTGTTGAGTTTTAATAAACCCTTCTGATGTGAATTCACTTGAATTCCATCTGTTGTGATGCTACCAAGTCCCTCCAAAAGATGATAATGTTTTAACTATTATGTTTCAGCCAGATATCAACATATTGGACTACAGCCTTTGATGTAAATTTTTATCTGAAGTTCTGAGATATTATCATTGAATGATATTTTTGCATTGTTTCTTGTTTACATTATATTTTGGTTGGTGTTTTTCTAAGGATTATATCATATCTAATAATCACTGTGTGTCCTCTAAGATAAAATCATTGGTAAAAAATATAGGTATGTTGAATTTCCATGTAAAACATTGGAGACAAGAATAATTTATACTGAATGAAATTGAGAGTTTCACTTAAATTTTGCTAAAATTTACAGGCAATGATTTTACATCTTGGAAAGTCTGGAGAAGAATGGTAAAATATTATAATGTAAACAACAAATATGAAAATCATTGAATGATAACCTGATGTTATAATCAGCAATTACAAAAATTGACTAACAAAAGCATGTTTCCTGTATACATCCTTTTTATTTGTACATTTAGACTTGGCTCTAGTTCTCCATTTATATGAAATATTTAATAAACACAAATTGATATATTTGGTTGTTTTTTCATTTATTCCATTGGAACAGATACACATTAAGTTATTAAATCTGTGTACTTTTGTAAACATGTTATGTTTTATGTACTGTGCATATTTTATATTGTACCTTGTATTTACAGTAGACTCAAGTTTTAAAAAACTTGTTATTTTTTTCAGTGCATTTTAGATCAGACAGATTTAAAACGACATTGATACTAAAAGAATCTGCTGAGAGAAATAGAAGTTATAACATCATGCTTTGTTTTCTAATTTGCAGTTTGTTTAATCCACATAAACTTTTAATTTTTTATTGTAACAATGTGTAAACTGAAACATTCTATTAATTTTTTCCTTCTGTCATTTGTTGCTTTCAATCTATTAATAAAATACTTTTGAATTATATAACAAAATTCTCCTTGCAAAGGAAATCATTTTCATATATTTTTCTACTTAATGATTCTTTTTTTTAGCTCTTCAACACTCAAAAGGAATTTAATAATAAAAAAAAATAATACGTTAATTTTCCATAGACTTGATAACAAGAACTTTTATTCTCATTTAGTAAATAGGAATATATTGGATTTTTTGGTCTTTATATAATTTGTGCAGCGAATAATATAAAAACAGAAAAATCAGATAAATTCCTATTTACTGAATGCTTTATTATTAAGGTGGCCAGGCAACACTGGTCTTCAGCCATCCCCTAAATCTCTCACATGTCGGCTCCATGCACCACACCCTTGTAAACTGCTTCAGCAGGTGGGCTAAACCATGTGAAGGGGTAGTGTTTTCACTGCATTACTGGGTGGATGATCTGCACAAGTAGACTGCAGTTGGGAAAATGTACTCAATAACCAGGTGCACAGACCAAAGGCGATCTGCATCATATTAGTGGTTTCAGCTGTCAACCAAGGACTTGGAGAGGAGATGGGCGCTGCCATGTTATCTACAAGCCCACTGAAAGGATTATGAAGCAAGAGAAGCAAAATATAACTATGCTGGATCAGTCGAGGCCTGGATTAACAACGACCACGGATCCCATTGATTTCTTCAGGATGGGCATGATAAGTCGGCTACTTTGAAACATACGATCAAGTTATCAATGGAAAAATTAACAACAGGAACCTGGAACATTTGCACCCTATACGACCCCAGAAGAATCTAAGAGTTTACCCATGAACCGAAACGTTATCCCTGGGACATCATTGGGATTTCTGAAATCAGAAGGATTGGTTTTGGCAAAACAATTAAACAAGATGGACATAAAATTTGGTTTTCTGGAGATGAGAAGAAGTACCAATATGGAGTGGCATTTATTGAAGGGAAAGAAATTACACACAGTGTCTTCATCTTTAATCCTATTTTTAGAAGACTTATTTCCATCCATGTATCAGCCAAACCATACAACATGATCATCATCAAGGCTTATGTTCTAACATTAGAGCATGATGATGAGGAATTCTATGAATTATTAGAATTTACCTTGAGAAAAGTCCTCTGGAAAGACATCATCATCATACAAGGGGATTAGAATGCCAACGTAGGACTGGATGTGTACACAAACTGGGCAGGAAGAGTCGAAAGATTTGGTATTGAGAAAACGAATGATTGAGGTCTCAGACTGCTCGGATTTGCTAGAAGTGATAATTTCACCCTAGCCAACACTATGCACCCCCATAAGCTGTCTCGAACTGTAAACTTGCACTCACCTAATGGGAAAATCCATAACCAGATTGATTTTATTTTGGTTTTGCAAGGCTATAAATCCAGCATTAACAAAGCAAACGCAAGGATATTTCCTGGTGCATACATCGGCAGTGATCATGATCTTTTATGATGACTAATTAAAAATTAAGTCTGAGAATTAAGTGCTGTTCAAAGGATTCCCACATCCACTTTGAGAAACTAAAAGACCCTGAATTTATTCAACTGTTTCAGACCAAAGTTAGCAGCAAGTTTGCAGCCCTGATTAAAAGTGATGTAGACCAGTGCTACTCAAAGTGGTGGTCTGTGGACTGGTGCTGGTACACAAACCATCAGCTACCGGTATGCAGCCAGTGTCCAGGCCATCATTTGAAGCTTATTTTTTTTTATTACTATGTCCAATATCAGGAAGTGTACAGTGACATGAGGAGAAAAATGCGGGTAGCTAAAGAGGAGTAGATACAAAATAAGTGCAAAACCATTGAGAAGGATATACTTACTGGCAATAATAAACAGACTCAAATCCCTCACTAAGACCAACCAACTGAAAGCAACGGTCGTAGAGGATAAGAATGGTAAATTACTGACAGACAGTGAGGAGGTCCTCCATAGATGGATTCAATACTCTGATGGTTTATCCAGATGTCTCCATATTGTAAAGTGACCAGCACTCCACAGAAGAAGAGAAAACTAGTCAATTAATAATGAAAGAAGAAGATTAGTTGGCAGTAAAGAGCTTGAAATCTGGCAAATCACTTCGAGTGGATAATATCCCCTCTGAGCTGATAAAATATTTAGGTGAAGAAACCATCAATGTCAGAACACCACTATGCCAAAAGATTTGGTAACAAATAACAAAAGAAAGTGACCTAACGAGTGGACTCGGTCATTGGCAATACCCCCTGCCAACGAAAGCGAGCCCCTGGCAGTGTCAAAATTATAGGACAATAATTATAGGACAATAAGCTTGATCGTTCCCCCCTGTGAAGTCCTGCTCCATATTGTTTGAAATCCAAAGCTGAAGAACTGCTATCAGAGAAACAAGTAGGTTTTAGAACTAGATGAAGTACAATGAAACAAGGTCTCCAATTGTAGGATCCTCGTAGAGAAACACTTGTGATATCAGAAGGACGTGTTCCACAACTTTGTTGATTTCAAGAAAGCATTTGATCGTATATGGCATGACGGTCTTTGGCAAATCCTTAGGGAATTCAATGTAGATAACAGAATTATCCAAGTCAACTGGGCCCTATATAAAGATGCCACCAGCACGGTTCTTCTGGGAAAACAAACATGAGGATTCTTCCAGACAACTGTCAGCATGAGACAGGGATGTGTACTTTCACCCACATTGTTCAACCCATTTCTAGAGAGAATCATTCAAGAAACCTTGAATGACCATTATCCTTCAATCTCCGTGGCAGACCCATCTCTAACTTACATTTTGCAGATGATATTGCCCTCATAACAGGTAGTAACAGTGATCTCCAGGACTTGAACAACAACATTTTTGAAAGAGCATATGAAATGGAAGTCAGCTCTGAGAACTCCAAAGAAATGGTGAATAGCACAAATAGTAAGACCTGTGTCAACATTACCATGAACAGGAATTCACTGGAGGAAGCATCCAGTTTTAAATATTTAGGATCAATCTTGTCTAAATATAGTACCTGCAACTTGGAAATCTGCGCATGGATTGCCACAGCCATAGAAATGATTTGCCAAATTGGCAAGAATATGGAGGAGCAAAATCAACTTTCAAACAAAGTACAGACTGTACAAATCACTGGTAGTCTCCATTCTCCAATATGGATGTGAAATATGGACACTGTTGGCAGAAACAGAGAAGAAGGATCAAAGCATGAGAAAACTCCTTGGCATCTTCTATTGGGAACATAAAACCAATGAATTTGTGTGGAAAAGGGTTGAAAGTCTTGTGGGCCACCAGGTATCTCCTCTTGCCTCTGTCAAACTGAGAAAAATGGCATTGTTTGGACACATTACCAGACACAACAGTCTGTGCAAGACCATCATGCACGGCACCGTCGAAGGTGGACGTTGGAGAGGATGCCAACGTAAAAACTGGTTGGACAATGTCAAACAATAGACAGGTATGACTATACCAGAATTGCTGATGGCTGCCATTGATAGACTGTTGTGAAGATTTAATGTGGCTCCTGCATTTGAATTCCCCCCTCCAATTACAAAAGTCAAGGGTATGATGATGATGATGATTTTATTTGTATAATTGTTATAATGTCTTTGTGTTTATTAATAGAATAATAATATTTTTGCATACAGCAAGACCTCATCACTAACATGGATTAATTTTTAATTTGATAAGTATACTGGGTGAGACCAGCATTTCTCAGCCAATGTGCCCAGGTACAATAACATGCCCTCAAAAGTAGCCAGGTGCACCCAAAGTTAACAGAAGAGTAATTTATGAATTATTCTTATATTTAAAACAAATTTTATTTTAAAAAAGCTACAGATACCAGGACATGGCTTCCATGCCTAAGTCAAGTCATTTGATATTTTAAACTGGATGCTAAATTCTTTAACAGAAGAGGAGCTGGTCACTTTATCTATTGATCATAGCTTACAAATCAAGCATAAAGATGTTTCCATTGATCAGTATGGGATTTCCATTCAAGAAGATTATCCTTCAATAGCTCGTAAATCATTGAATATTTTATTGCAATTTTCCAAATCATACATCTGTGAATTAGGATTTTCTGCACTTACCAACATTAAATGCAAAAATAGATCAAATATTAAATACTTTGATCAGGAAATGAGTGTGTGTTTATCACATATAAGGTCTAACATTCAAAAAATTGCCAAAGCACATCATATACAGGTTTCATAAAAGCACATTTATGCAATGTAATGTCTTAAAAATAAAGGTTTATTTCAGAAGACTTCTTAATTATTTTTCTATTTTTAAATAATCTTTCCTTATTAAAATTTAAAGTGCACCCTGGAGTTTTATTTTACAAGTGCGCGGTGAATTAAAAAAGGTTGAGAAACATTGGGTTAGACCAATCTCTTCACAGCAATGCAATTCTATATTTGGTTTGCTAGATTATTCTCTGTTTTATGATTAGAAATTATTTTCTTATAGTTATCCAATGTAAGTTGAGGCAAAAAGTTGTCATACAGTTGATTTTTCTTTTATGCTATGCCAATGATCCACATTTTTTTTCTTGTGAACATTTAAAAATCTTTATTGATTTTTTTGTGTTCTCTTTTAATTTTATATATATTGTTCTCTCTTGGTTTCCTTTTTGGTGTTCAGCAGAATATATATTGGGCTTCATAACTGCAATTCTGGTTGTAAACATTGAAAGTCTATATTTCTGAGATGAGGTATTATGACTATGTACACTATTTACATTGTTTGGTCTATTGTCTTCATTTTTATTGCTATATTCACCTTCAACTTCTGTCTATATTTCTGAGATGAGGTATTATAACTATTTATACTATTCAAACTGTTTTCCTCATCTTTATTGCCATATTCACCTTCAACTTCTGTCTTTCATTTCTGAGATGAGGTATTATAACTATTTACACTATTTACATCGTTCAGACTGTTTTCCTCGTCTTTATTGCCATATCCACAACATTTTGGCCATCGTATGCTTCAAATTCTTCATTCTTCAAATACACTGGAATTTTGAACTGAACCCTTTATTTAGTCCATGGGGGGGAGTTAGACTGTTCTAATTTCATGTGCCTTTTTTGGATATCTCAATAATTCCATTTTAGTAACTCAACATTTTTTGTTCCCTCTGCTGTGGCTAGGTATTGAACTCACAATTCTTTGGGTCAAGTCACTTTTTAGATTACTCAACCAACACTTTTATCCACTGGGCCATGTGTCCTTGGTGACAATCTCCACCCCTCCTGTGGACTAAATAGTGTTCAGTTAAAAAATTCCAATGTATATCACCTGAAGAAGGTCAAAGTGTACAATGGCTGAAATGTCTTAAATATGGCAATAAAGATGAGGACAACAGTCTAAATGATGTAAATAACTCAGAAAGTGTTAGAGGCTTTTAATTTTATTCATAAAAAGAGCATGAATGTTTCAGTTATACATACTCTCTTCTATATAATAAATGCCAATGCATCTCACTTTTTCAATTAAAGGGACATGATTCTCAATAGCTCATCTATATAAAAATGCCAATGTCAGTGTGTCACACTTTTTCAATTAAAGGGACACAACTCTCAATAGCTTATCTTCATCAATGTCGGTGTATTACTTTGTCACATTTTTTCCACCTTACTCCTAGAGGCCATAGCCCAACATATCATTTTGGAGTCAGACCAACTCCATGAGCAAATTAAAAACATTCTGAGCTGGATACAGAACAGCAATCTTTAAATTTTGGATTCCAAAGTTTTCATTACTGCAATTGTTTTTGCCAATTTTTTTATGTGATTTTTTGCAACAAATTTTTTTGTATGATAACATTTTTTATAACTTGAAAATAAATTTGGGAATAATTGAAATTAATTGTGAAATCCAGTGAAAGGCACCCATGAAATAAAAAGTAATTGTTTGTATGGATAGTAAGGACCTACGTACATCAAATTGTCTTTAAATTGAGTGACAGGCCGAAGAATTATTGTTGAACTTTTAAAGGGTAAGCTTATATATTAATGCAATACTTAAATACAGCAATCTATTTTGAGTTCTTCTGTAGTTTATTGTTGCCTATTGCATCTACTCCTCCCTAGCTATTGTGATGAAAGCCCAATCAAGAGCTCTCTGCAGGAGCTAGCTTAAATGCTGACCAATAAATATGTCATCTTTTTAATAATTGCTGAACCAATACAGAATACATTTTCTAAGTTGTACTAATAACTGATTTTTCTATTGAATACCACAATATCAGCAGAAGATTTAAGATTAATTAGTTTTAGAAATCAATTTTGTGAGTGAGTAAAGGTAAATTTCTTGTACTCTTGAATTCATCTGCTTGTTACAGATGATAAAGACTGAAGTCATTTGTTAGTCAGTTATGTACCATGTGTGATATGCACTTAGGTGATCATGTATCTTTCTATACATGACTGACGAGGTAGAATTTTTCTTGCAGTAGGTTGCCATTTCTTTCTGCGGTAGACAAGTTGCCATCCAAGGATATAGAACCTGGTCTGTCCTGCTATTTAACCATAGCTGGGAGGGAGAAGAAGAGGATTCATACCTTTCCCAAGGGTATCAGCACGTAAGTGAATGTAATGGATTTGACTGGAATTCAAACTCGGCTCTCCGATTCCTCAATCCGAGCCACTATCCATTACTCCACCGTTGTACATTAGTGATTTAAAATCACCAATGATGTGATTTCCTTCTGTTTAATGCATTTCTTTATTGTTTTTAAAGTTTAACAAAATTTAAAAGCATTCACAATTATTACTTGGTTTGAGGATATTTACACCTAAGGAACGTAATTGTCTTTTGTTATACTGAAGATGTTTGTGAAGGATTTTCCAGCTTTAAAATAGGGTTACATTTGACAAAACTTTTCAGGAACATTTCTACCAGTTTCAAATTCAAGAAATAATTTTGTGTAAATTCCTTATGTGAAGGAGACATGTGGTGAGTCGTTACTCAGGAAGAAAAAAACACTTTTACTATTTGGTTGGAAAGAAAGTCTCACGGCTTTTAAATAAACGTGATTAGCTATTTCCTTCAATGTAATGTTATTGAACTTGTTGCTGCATATGTATAAAGGAAGTTCATTTACCAGTATTATTCTGTTTATCATGCATCCTCTACGTCTTCTGAATCATCTCAAAGGATCTCATTTGGGTCCCTTCTACTGTAATCTGAAGTGAAATCAGCAAAGTCAAGTCACCATGTCTGTGTTGCATTTGGTGATGACACAGTGTCTCTGAATGAACAGCACCAAATGGATTCAAGCACTTTTGTGAAGGTGACAGCAACATCAAAGATCGATTTTGTTTGGGAACGCCCATCAGTGGTGGATGATGGACATCTGCAGAGGGTGTTAAGCCTGATCCATATCAAACTTCATGAGAACTAACAGCAGTCCTGGGGAAATTCCTGTTGACTATTATCGAGCACATGCATGGCATTGGCAAAGTCAGCAAGCTGGATCAATGGGCATCCCACAAATTGAGCAACTTTCACCATCATTGATGAGCCAAGATGGCTGCTTTGTTGCTAGCCTACTATAATACTACTGCATTACTTAACTCCAGTGGTGCCTGTACATCAGCTAAAAGCATAGATCAAGTATCATCTTTTTTGGTCCATCATCCACTGCTGATGGCCAGCCAAACAAGATTGATCTTCAATGTTTTTGTCACCTTTACAAAAGTGCTTGAATCCATTTTTTGTTCCATTATTATTATTATTACTAAGGGTTAAAATTTTATTAGTCTTTTGTCTTATGGACTGCACTGATAACTTTACAAATTGATTTGTTCCCTTGTTGAACCTTAGGTTATGTGGAGATGCTGAAATGTTCTCAAATTCAACCCACTTGGTAGGTTCTAACCAAATATCAGAATTTTTTAAAGTCCTTTCTTAGGTAGGCCAAGAGCTTTTCAGCACCCAAACTGATCTCAATCATGGTATTGTATTCTTCATGCCATTGATCAAAACTGAAAATAGGTACTTGGTTTACAAGATGTTATCTTTGTGTGTTTTATTGGACCTTTACAGTCATCACACATTCAAAATTTCTATTTTTGTTTCAGCAGTTTGATGTTCAAGTAACTTTAACCTTAATTTTTTGTATCTTATATTTAACGCTTTGCATTTGTCTGCAAAGAGAAGATCCACATACTCTTAATTCTGAGATTTATTATTTTTTTTTTCTCCTAATATCTTTGTCAGTGTTCTTTCTGTCACATTCCTTTGGTTAGTGCACTCCCATAAAAAAAAAAAATTCTCTTTAGATCAGATCTGCACCTCAGCTACGCAATTGTGATGCAAAAAACAAAGAAAAGGATATTAGTAAGAAGACACTGAATGGTAACCTTTAAATAACCATTAATTCCCTTTGATTAATTGCAGAATCTTGATAAAACTCTAAAAATTACTCTGGGTAGATAATCATATGCAGCAAGCATGCATCTATATTATGTGCATTCAATATGCTGTTTTGTTAATTGTGTTTAGTATTTCAATATTACAACTTTACGGTAATGTAAACCTTTTTTGTTACTCTTTTGTTGATTTAACAAATCTGACTTTAACATTAACTACCCGTGACCGATTGGGTAACTGACAGTTCAGGTTATAAAACATTGAAGTTGGTTTCAAAATTAAAATATTGTCTGTTTGAAGAAAGTTGAAATAAAAAAAATGGTTACTGCGTTCCTACATGATAATAAATTTATATCTTTCTTTCCCCCACTCTCTATATATGACTTTGGGTGCATGGTGGTAAACACACAAGCAAGCAAACAAAGTTCACAGAGTTTTAGTATTATAAAGATATTGAATTTTGTACTTCACTAATAACTAAATTATTTAATTATTGCTGTAAGTTTCTTATATATGAAGTTTTGCTTTACTTTCTTTTCATTGTTCTGATTAAATCTTTCTTCTTATAACAAAAAACTATCTCCTTTCATTGTCTGTATTTCTGTTTAGGATTTTTATAAGCTCAGTTCTGTATTTTAATTATTGTATTAAGACTTGTTGGAATCTTAAAATATAAGATCCTATATAACTGTATATCTCTGGTGTAGCTTTCACTAATATCAATGCAAATTTACATATAAGGTTCTGCTCTCTGGGATGAAATATTGAAATGTACATTCACATTAATTTTGATGTACTGCATCAATGTGGATATTACAAGAGACAACACTATATGTATTGCTGCTGATATTATTGCAGTTTTGTTTATTCTGACATCAAGTCAAATAAAATATTTCAAGCTCCAGCAACTATCATTCGTTATACCTACCATATTTATAACCTATCAAAGATGGAGAAACCTACAAAAATGAACACTACCTAACAATTAAGCAATCCATTCTTGTAAGATAAGAATATTTACTCAGTTTCATAGAATGTAAAAATATCTTGAATTTGATTTTGGTCATTAGAAATGAATATGCAAGATGTCATTTTGTTTTTTACATTTGAAAGATGTTTATATTTAATGTCACTTTACTCTGAAATATAAACAGAAATGATGTTTAATGAAAGAGAAATTTGATCGACTTTTATATAAGGTGTCTGCATTCTAATAAAAAGTCAGTAAATTGTCAAAGTTGTATGGATGATAGTGTTAAAATTTTATTCTATGCTAATGATTAACATGAAAAGGATCCGATTTCTCTTTGTTACCATAACACAACAAAAATGATATGTTTGAGTCTAATTTACTGTTAAAACATGAGAATGAATTTTCAGTCTAATTGGGTTTCTAAGCAGCTTTTTAAATAGTACTATAGACCACCTGTGACCCATTGGGTCAACTTCGTATTTACTGTTTACATTTAGTTTCATGATGAACTTGTGAAACTAGAGATATTTTAAAAATACATTTATTTGTGGTTATTGAAGTTGCTTTCAACATTAAAAATTTGTCTGTTTAATTATCTTTTGAACAATAAGAGCTTGGAATGTCAACATTCAGTGTTGGGATTCGATACAATAACATAAAATATTGTTGTGGTGCTGCACGTAATTCGGCCATTTAGAATAATCAAACAATTTTCATTGAAAGAATAAAATTCAGTAGAAAAGACAATGTAGTTGCAATAAATCCAATCAATTGGTCATAGATCGGAAATTAATGTCTTTCTGTTTGGGTTAATAAAATTCTGAAATAAAATATAAATTCTCTCTGTGTATATATGTGAGAAACAATGAAATGTTATATGTGTGTTTGTGTGACAAAATTGACACATGTGCATCGTTTATAGTAAAGAGAATACAAGAGATAGAATTTGTTTATCACTGTTGGTGGTGTTGCTGTAGTCTGAAGTGGTCTCTTTGAAGTTTTCCAGCGCTGTCACTTTTAGCATGAGGTCATGAAGTTCACAAGTGAGAGTAGCATGGACCTTGATGACAGCTGTGCGTATCCTGTTTGGAGCCGGATTTTATGTGTTTTATACACTCCTTACACGATAATAAATTTACATCTTTTCCCCCACTCTATATATATGACTTCTGGCAAACATTCACAGAGTTTTATATAGTAACGAGATAAAGGAGATAAATCCAAGTGTATTAACTGCTAATTTTACTTTAAAAAATAAGAGGGATAAGCAGGTAAGAATTTTTGACATATCTGTACTCTACTCCATCAGCTATAATAGCCTACCAGTGAAGATACTATAATAATAATAATATAGCTGAATGATATTTAGTATTTGAAAATAATATGAAATTGATGAGCAACAGATACCAAAGGCAGCATTTAAATGAATAAATATTGGCTTCATTGTTTATTAAAACAACACTTTTGTTTTTCATATTTTATAAAAGAAAGATTACAGAAAATAATATTGATATATGCAAATTTATTGGAAACTTACATCACAAATCCAAATCCACATTGAGGAATTTTATAGATGGTGATAACTCCTTTTTGTGATTCTAGACATATTATGTCCTATTATTAGCATTCATAACCCTGAATTTACTACAAATCCAAGCTTAACTTCCTCTGAAATTGACATTTTTTTTTTGTCTAAATGTTTTCTAATGCAATTTTTATTGTTTACAGGCAAACAACCTTTCATAACTATCTTCTGTTCTATAGAATGTATACAATTTTTATATAAGAATGTTTCCCTTTGACAATAAAATATATTTTTATACATCCACCTCAAGTGTCAATTTCCTTCTACAACCTTTTGTTTCTAACTACAGTATAACAACATTGTATTAGGTGTTATAATTATCATAGTGATTAATTAAAGATGTACAGAGGTTGTATTCAAATATTATACAATTTTATTTAAGGCACTTGAGCATCCTTGAATTTTAGCCATATTTTAGTAGATTTTCAGTTAATTTCTAAAACCTGTTTTCCCCATAATTTACATCTGAAATAATGACTGATGATTTGAGTAATAAAAAAAAAAAACAAACGAAAATCTTCTGATAAGATTTTTCTTTTTTGAATAACTAATTTCTCTCCATTTTTGTCTACTGGTCTGTGCATTCAAGACAACTTGAGAAAATGTGCTATCTGGCAAGATTTGAACTTGAAATAAAAATGATGGTGTTACTCTGCAAAAGGTTTTTGTTCTGGGAGAACTATTGTGTACAGATGAAATTATCCTCTTTTCAGATGAAACTGTGTTGAGTTAAATTTAAGAACGTAATAATACGATTTACAATTTAAAAGCTGAAATATTTTTAGTTTGTGTATATAATTTAATATTAAAGCAAAAATAAGCATAAAAACTGCCCTTAAAAATACATACATTTAAAAAAAAAAACAACCTTCATATACTAGTTAAATAACCTCAAATATAAATAAAAAAACTAACTTCCAACAAGATTTGAACTTGAACTCAAATCTTATTGGAAGCAAACACTTCATTTCCAACTTAATTCAATTCTCTCTTGCAGGTGAATATTATTATTGTGAAAGAAAGCTTTGATTTTTTTCTACAGCTTATCAGCCATTTCCAGTTTATTTAAAGCCAGAAAATATTTTTAGATTATAAAAACTTTTGGGAGATAATGATTTACTGATACAAGTTCTACTAATTAACCCCTAGCTGGAGGAGAAGAGGTGGATTCATACCCTTTTCCAAGGGTATTTGCTCCTAAAGTAATATAACAAACCCGACTGCAGTTGGAACTCAGTTCTCCGATTTCCAATTCTGAGCTGATATCCATTACACCAACTGCACACCCATGCTTAAAGCACCTGGTATTTCCAAGCAATCACCCATCTAGGTACTGATGTTGCTTAACTTCAGTGATTGTACAAGAACCAATGTTTCAACAAGATATGGCCTTAGCCTGTGTTAGAAAACAATAATATTGAATAAAACTAGTAATAATATCTATCACGGCCAAAGAAGTTTCCAAACTTTGACTCTAAGAAGGCTATGAGTCCAGATAAAATCTTGGTTGTAATTAAGAACATTAGCCCTGAGTTATCTCCAATGTTGGCAAAAGTAAGAATTTTTAAAATGAGGAATTATTATTATTAATGCCTTACTATTTGGAATGGTTAAACCCATACATAGCCTTGTAGGTTAAAGTGTTATGTCTGGTTCCCAAAGAGTTATGTGTTAAATCTTTGGGGTTGATAGTGCTGACAAATCATATATAGCGCTTCAGTGAAAGAAATGGACAAAAGACATAAAAGTTTAGGGAAAATTCACTGATATGAAACATCCTCACAGCATGCTTAGAGGATAAGAACAATCTGCCCTCATGGGCTGAATAAAGGGGTTGGTTGAATAATTCTGGGAAGGTTACCAAATATGACAACAGACACCTGAAGAAGGCCAAAGAGTAGAACAGCTGAAACATTGTTGAGTATAACAACTAAGGTAAGTGTGTTGGTCTTGATAGAAAAACATATTTTAGTTTTATGCTTTGATAATAGTCAAGTAACAATCATCAGAATTACAAAAGGAAAATCCCTATTGTTAGAAATATTGGCTCTGAAAGGAATTAGGTTGATTTGCTCTGACCAGAAATGGAGAATATGAAGCTGAGATGAACCAACAAGAGATTGTCAAAGACAAACATCATTTTAGTTTCTATTTGAATTTCTGGGGTGAAGAGTTATTTACATGTACAAAGGGTATAAAAGGGGTAACCAACTGCTGTATAATGAATTAAAAATACTAGGCAGAGAAGAACAGAGGAGAATCACATGTCTGAAGAAATCAGTGCATATACTAGGCTAAGAGTGCCTCTTCAGTAGATCTAATATAGAAATAAATGCCATATGTGAGCTGTGAATAAAGAATGATAAACAACAGCAGAGAGAGCCAAGCTTCACAGTAAAATTTCAGCAGCATAGGAAAGAGTAGTAGTAGCAAAAGTCAAGCCTGATAGCAAGGCAGCAGCAGATAGGCAATAAGAATATAGTGCAACCTTGGTTCTCAAGCAAATCACATGTCGAACAAATCAGTTTTCAAACAGAATATTCAAGATGAAAATGCCTCCATTATCAAACGGAATTTCAGTTCTCGAACAATATTGCTGAACTGAGTTAACCTGAACAGAATCATTTCTTAGTTGAGTGCCATATTGTATACATTCATGTGTTGTGCTGTGCTTTTCTTTTCTAATTTTATTTGACTGTGCCTTTTTTTAGTCTTCATTAGTCCTTAGTCATGGCTCCAAAGAAAGCTAGCAGTGATACCAGTAAAGGAAAAAGAAAAGAGAAAAACAATTGTTGATGATATTGTCTCTTTCTACTTAGATTATTGATTTTGTTATATGAAACTATATACTATTCTTATAAATAAAGAGACAATCCTGTCTTTCCTTCCCTTTTCCAAACAATAACATCTCTTTACTTCCCCTTCCACTATCAACTCTCCTACTTACAGGTAAGGTAAAATTGAAATGTTCACCTATATTTTATCTGTTTAGTATAGGGTTTATTTATTTTTTCTTAGATTTAATGATTATCATCAGTTTTGTGTATAAACTTGTGTCCAAAGTACTGTTGTTAAAGTTTAAATAAGCAATCATCTTGAGGCCAAGAACAGATTAATCCATTTTACATTGATTCATATTGGAACAATAGTTTTGGTTTATGAATATTTCAGGTAATGAACAGGCTTTAGAAACAAATTTGTGAACTGGGGTTCCACTGTATTAGGTTTAAGGCTCAAAATTCTAGTTTCAGGATTGTTCACTCAGACTAGAGGATTAAAGCATTCGGTCATGAATTTGATGGCATAGGAATTGTGTGTTCAATCCCTCGGCCAGGTAGTAGAGATTCAGACTCAGTGCAAACAATAACTGGGCAGCTCTAAAAAAAACAAAACAAGCTGAGGCATCCCTGGGCATGGACAGTTAAACAAGAAATATCTACTACCATAGATTAAATAAAGGGTTCAGTTTAAAATTCAATAGAAACATGAAGTGAGCACAATGATTGAAGTCCAGTAATAATGAAGACAAAGATTTTAGTTTCACAGTAAACAATAATTTCTATTACTGCAGGAAATTTTCTCTAACATGATCCATGCATTAGAAGACAAAGACTCACTTTCAAAAGAGATTAATGCTATTTTCCTTTTTTAAAGTTCAGATTTGCCTTGTCTGAAGGCTTTTTTACATTTCATGGTATATGTAGAACAGTGAATTGTTTGTTTGTTTGGGTTTTATGGCATATCAACCACTGTGGGTTATTTAATGCCAAATCCAGTTTATATGAATTTTAAATGCTTATTTTGTATGGAATAAAAAACGTATAGCTGGCAACATTATGGTTCCTAAAACGTATAGCTGGCAACATTATCTTTTACAAAAAACGTATAGCTGGCAACATTATCTCTTACAAAAAACGTATAGCTGGCAACATTATGGTTCCTAAAACGTGTAGCTGGCAACATTATCTTTTACAAAAAAACGTATAGCTGGCAACATTATCTTTTATAAAAAAACGTATAGCTGGCAACATTATTTTTTACAAAAAATGTATAGCTGGCAACATTATTCCCTACAAAAAACGTAGTAGAACAGTGAAAGCAACACAATAAAAAATACATTTCAAAAAGCAATGAATGCCACAATGATAACCAACTAAAAAACAAGGAAATGTGGAATGCATTAATAATGTGTAAACTACCATATTTGACAGTATACAAGATCATTCCCTATTTATATTACATTTACAGTATTATGAAGTTAGGCTAAGTAAAAATATTGGTCATTGACTGTGTCTTCCAATTTTGCATATGAAACCTGGGAGAAATTTTTTGTTCATTTTTGGAAAAAAAAGAAATATCTTATATGCCATTAAATCATTTTGTAAAATAACCTCAAAATGTTAAGTAAAAATGATATAAAAACCAAGTTAAAGAAAGAGGCAACAGAAGTTGTTTAAGAAGTATACAGATTTAAACTTTATAGAACACAGCAATGTAATTTGAGTACAATATATAAATTATATCTAATTTAAAACCTATTTAATACATCTAAAGAGATATTTTAATTTCTTTACCACTTGTGGTCATTGCTTGAGTTTAAAACCTTTAGAATTCATCCCTGAATTTGATTTGTCATCACCATTAACTTTGCACTCAAACATTGCAGTTATTCTCTTTTATGCCCTCATGCAAAATGTAAAGTTGCATTCATAGTTCAGTTTACTAGGATAACATCTGCTAAATTGCCACTGCTGTACACTGCATATATCTTTTTTTTTAAACTGGAAAAGAATGGATCAATAATTCTGTAACCTAACACAGACTATCTAAACTTTGATCTAAAATTTTCAGTGTAATGTTTGATCTATATGATTAAGATATATGTATAGTAGTGGGCTTTGCAAGTGAACATTTGAGATTTTTGGAACATTTTTCTAGTAATAAATGTTATAGTCTGAATGTAGACAATCTTGGGATCCCAGAACTGGTCTAACTTTGGCCCAACTCAAGTATTTTGCAAGTTTGAAGTTAATCAAAACTTGCACATATATAATCATTTATATTTAGATGATTAGTTTTAGAATGTTTGCTTTTTCTGTTACTTTTTGAAAGGAAAGTCATTGGAATCGTGTTGAAGTTAAGGTTATAAATAACAAAGAAGTTTATTTTGATACTCTTTTTCAAAAATGACCTATATCAAATGAATTCTGGGAGTCTAAAACACAAAATTTTGTCAACACTATTTTTTGCTATATTTTACCTGTTTTTTGTTACAACAACTACTTTGAATAATGCTACCAAAAAATGTCTGAAACAAACTTTTTTTCTCCTTTTTAGTGTAAATTTTAAATATTAAAACAGATTAAATCTGACAAATGTAAGAAAATTGTTACAAAGAAGATATTTGAAACATACTCTGTACTTTTAATATGTCAAATTGATCACTACCCACTTTTAGCACAATATCTTAGGCACCAAATATCAATTTTTGACATCACTTTTCTTGTATTTATCAGAAAATCATGATCCAGACTATCCCTATGTTTTTGGGAGTGCTGAATTCATATTTAACACTGAAAGTCCTTCCAACAGAAATTGAAATGGATTCAATGTAAAATGAACCTCTTTTTAGTAATTTTGGCTTATCACTCTCCAGACAAGGGTTTTTAGAACTAAATATCAATTTTTTAATTAGAAAAACAATTTTTTTAAATCTTCCTCATACAAATAATATTGATACAGTTCCATAATTGAGCTGAATGCAAAAAAACAAAACAAAACCCCACAAATGTCCACTTGACTTCTGTGTGAGTCTACTATGTCATGTCCAAGATAAATATTATATTAATACAATGTAATAGTTGAGCTATCTGATTAATATTCACTATTGAGTTAACTCAATAGTGAATATTAATCAGATAGATCAAACATTAAGGAAGGAGATTATGTTGAAAAATATTTATTGCCTAAAATTTATTTTCGCTATTAGGTTATATACTTATATTCTTACAAATGCAGAATAGTGAACAGTTTTATCTTATTTTTTTTACTACAGATTATAAATCTATGCAAAAAGGAGATAATGGTACAAACAGTTCATATATCAAGATTAATCACTAAACTATCAACAAAATTCTTTATTAAGGCTATTGTTAAACTGGTGTATTGGTTTTCTCCACACTGAAACCTAGTTTCTAGGAAATTGTCTCAAGGTAAGCAATTCAATGTAGATCTACTCAAACATACCATGTAATTCACAAAGCATTAAAGGAGTTATGGCAAGAAATTTAAAGACATAATTCATTCTGCATCTTTTTGATCCCTCTATGTTATGGACTTGTATTTGTGAAAATAACTTACAAAAAATTGACAAAAACCTTTTGAAAATTTAAAGAAAACTTAATGAGAATAAACACAAAATACAGCATATGTATTATAACTTTGTCTTGAGAATAAATAACATTAATACAGAATTGAAAGTTAAAAGAAAAATAGATTAAATACAAAAGTATAGAAAACAAAGGAGAATCCATTTTGATAATGTTTCATAAATTTTCAGAGGATTGGGAGCTTTTTGGTTCAAAAGCATTGCAAGTCAGATGTTATGATTTAGACTGTTAAAAATAAAACCATTTATCATCAAAGATTTTTTATTTCATTTGCACTATAATTTGCATAGAGTGAATCATTTTATAAAGTAACATTGAATAAGCAATATTAATTCTCTATGAAAGAGTTCTTCTATTTTTCTAAGTTTCATGAAAAATATAAATCCCAAATGAGCATTTTTCATATTTTCATTGTTTCTTATACTGAAATATTACAAAGATGTTAAACTAGTTTCCCAATGAATAACTCTTTCTCAAATGCGTGAGTGCGTGTTTTTTAAGACTTGAACTTTGTGTAAATTCTGATCCACAAATGTTACAATGAAAAGGCTTTTCACCAGTGTGTATTCGCATGTGTGTTTTAAGGTTTGAACATCTTGAAAATCTTGATTTACAAACATTACACTGGAAGGGTTTTTCACCAGTGTGTGTCCTCATGTGCATCTTGAGATTTGAACTACTTGAAAATCTTGATTGACAAACATCGCACTGAAAAGATTTTTCACCAGTATGAGTTACCACATGTCTCTTGAGATATTTACTTTGTGAAAATTTTGCTCCACAGATCTCACATAGATGTGATTTTTCTGTGGTGTGTGTTTTCATGTGGCTTTGAAGATATGCTTTCTGAGCAAATTCTAACCCACAACTGTCACAGTGGAAGGGCTTTTCACCTGTATGGCTTTGCATATGTCTCTTGAGTTGGTAATTTTCTGAAAAGTTTGATCCACAAGTGTCACAGTGGAAAGGTTTTTCACCAGTGTGTTTTCGCACATGCCTTTGAAGGCGTGAATTCTTTGAAAATTTTAACCCACAAATCTCACAAGAGAATGGTTTATCTCCAGTATGGATTCGCATATGACTTTTAAGATCTGAACTTTTAGAAAATTTTGACTCACAAATTTCACAGCTGAAAGGCTTTTCATTTGTGTGCTTTCGCATATGTGACTTGAGGTGAGAATTCTGTGAAAATTTAGATCCACAGATTTCACAGTGGAAAGGTTTTTCACCAGTGTGTATTCGCATATGTCTCTTCAGATGTGAACTGTTTAAAAATTGTGACTTACAAACATCACACTGATAAGACTTTTGGCATTTAGAATGTGTTCGGATATGTATTTTAAGATTTGATTTTTTTGAAAACATTAACTTACAAATCTCACAATGGAATGTTTTTTTGTTGGTGTGTATACTTATGTGATATTCCAAGTTGATCTTATCAGAAAAATTATATTTGCATTTTTCACAATAAAAGGGTTTCTTTTTAGTATGCAATGTTACATCCATTTTTTGTTGGGAACATTCAGGATTATCAGAAGCATAATTTGTAAATTCAGAGTTTGTACCAGTCATTTTTTCCATGTCTTGATAACTATTGTAATTCTTAATCTAGAATTTTAAATTGTAAATGTTTTATTCTACATAGTATAATATTGTATTACCATAAATGATTCTTCCTTATGGCATTTTTTCTAATGTTTTATGATATGGATCTAAAATTTAGCCTTATTGTTAGAGAAACTCCTTTTGAGTCTTTCAACAACTGATGTTTCATTGGTAATTTCTTTCTGATCTTATGTATAGATTCACAAGGCTTACTGTTTTCTTCAGAAGGTAAAACCTGGAAGTAAACAAAAAATGCTGCATTAAAATTACAGCATAATCTTGAATTAAAATGTTTTGGGGAAAAGAACTGTATTCTGTAACTGAAGAATTAGAACAATTTCCTTCAAAGAATAAGGAAAGATTTGTCAACATGGACGAATTTATGGATTTTTTTTTTTTTTTTTACTGATAAGGAAAAAAAATTCCATTCAGTTAACTTTAAATTCGGTTTTACTTTTAAATACAGCAAAAAAAGTATTTTGATTATTTGGGAATATTAAATTTAAATACAGCAAAAGTATTTTGATTATTTGGGAATATTAAATTTAATAGCTTGGAAAATTCATTCAAAATTAAATTTGTTTTCATTTTCAGATTTTGGAAGAAAAAATAACGACAGATGAAATGAAAATAAGCAGATAGGTTAGAATAAAGCAGAAAATAAAATAGCATGCCTAGAATAATAGCACGTAGCCTAAAAAAAAATAAAATAAAATAAATAAATAAAAATCTAAATTTTAATAGCCAGACAGAGTCTATCTATTTTGAACGTGAGATGTGTATGTTTGGAACACTCTTTTAATGAGCGGGTTAAAAAAAAAAAAAAAGGTAGTCTTTTAAAGGGAAGTAATTCATGTAGATCATAATCATGTTTATTTTTTAGTGTAGCACCGGCATTACCTTTTCTTTTAAAAAAGCTATCAATAATTTTGAGAAAATGATAAATTTTAGCTAGTTAAATGTACAGTATTTATTACATTAAACTTTGAATTAATTCTATCAGTTGAACTTAAAAAATCAATATATAAGTTAGATAAATAAAACTAAATTATAAAAACTTAGATCGCATGTATCATCAGTGGCAAATAAATATGGTGACAATAATGGTCTCTAACTGTTTTAATTTAAATTTCATAACTGAGGAAAAAAAAACAAAAAAAAAAAAAAACAAAGAAACCTCATTATCACTTACTGTCTTGGAGATTTTTTTTTTTTATCGCCATCCGTTCACAACTTCACAGACTTGCATTTTAAACTAAAATTGAACAAAAAAACATTCTTGTCAAATTTAAAAATATGGCAAGAGAAACAGTTGTTACAATGCATTTTCCTCTTAGTAACCAAACGCGCTTAGAATAAAAGCGTACTTAATAAAGAAAGATGTAAATAAAATACGAAAGAAAATTTCAGGATTTTTTCTATTTTTTTTTTTTTTTTTTTTTTTTTTTGTGAGAGCGAAAAGAAATCGGTCTGTAAGAAATCCGGTGTATAATGATACTGGTTCCGTTTAAACTTTTTTTCCTGAACACATATTTTTACAAATTTGTTTTCAGAAAAATTTAGTATTCAAAATCAAGCCACAGTCTAGATTCGAACAATTGAAGGGATTGAGATATTTACTTCGCTATGTCACGGAACTCAATATCAAACGGTGGGGCAAAGCAACATTGAATGAAAACTAAAAAAACATGCGTCTGCTCTGCACGAGCATCGTCGTAAAAGGAAAAGTAAGTCTGCTAGAAACACACACACGGAAAAGATTTTTTTAGAAGTTAAATGAAATTTAATTTGTAGTCTTTTAAAACTTGATTGGTAAATTTTCCTTTTAACACCCGAGCGTCATTTACTGCTGAACTATTTTCTTTCAGAAATTAGTACGCGCTTCCGTAAAGCGATTTTTTTGTACTTAATTTAAGAATAAAGTTAACTTTCAAATATTATGTAAACATCGACAAATAAAAGAATAACAAAAGAAAAAAAAACACCTAACCCTAATTAGAAAGTTAACTTTCATCTTAGAAAAAATAAAAAATAAAAGAATAATAAAAAACAAACACCTAACCCTAATTTGAAAGTTAACTTTAATATACTCACTGTATATTTAACTAAATATACTCACTCTATATTTAACTAAATATACTCACTGTTTAATTAAATAAATGAAGCGTCTACTCAAATAGGAGTATCCATTAAGAATAATGTTAAATAATACATTGCACTATGTACATGCAGATCCATATTTGATAGTACATCCAACTCCAAGTATTAAATCATCTATCAAGATGATAAAATTTACATACTATTGATTATGACTGGACAAAACTTTATATAAAAAGTATAATAAAAAAGACACATTATCTACTGCCAACAGTAAAAATTAAAAAATACATAAACACATGAAATCTCCACAACAAACTTCGAAAATACTTTCGGTAAGATTTCAAACAGTTCATATCAATATAGTTGGTCCTCAACTGCAAACACATCACCCAAGTAATTCATATATCAACCCATGTAGAAGGTACTAAAAAAAAAAAAAAAAAAAAGGTTTAAAAATAAAATGCATTTTAAAGGTGAAAAATCTTGAAGCTTTTTTTAGTTTAGGTTCAATTTCATGTTAATAGATTAAATTTAATATTTGTAATAAGCAAAATACTTTGCCATATAACATTTTTTTTATTAGTCAGTAATATGAACTAGTTAACAATGATAATAAAAAGTGTAAATAACCAAATAAATGTTATAATCAGATTAGTCTTATACACATACAGGTTAGTCTTATACACATACTTTTTAGAGAAGTGTATTTTAAAGAAAACCAGACGGTTTATGAAAAATTGTTACATTTGTCTGTAAAAAATTTCTTTTTTTAGAATTGGTTGTAAAAGAACCACCAGAAATATTTTGCTCATGATGGATTGTTTGGTATTCATTTAAAAAAATCTTTTTAAATATATTCTATTTCTACTTATCCAATCAAAATTGTGGGCTTATGCCTACATAAATTTGAAGTTAAGACTCACTGGAGCCCCTTCAATTGTTATATAGGTTGTGACAGAAATGTCTCCTACATAATGGTAAGACATTAGTCGCATAGATGTCTTCATCTAGCCAATGTCTTACCATTATTTGGGAAGTATTTCTGCCACACCCTGTATAAGAGAGGAGCCAGCAGATAATCTTGAGAGGGTAATCAAATTTTTAAAGAAGAAAGTAATATATTTTTTCAGCCTGAATGCACTGTAATGGTCGGGGAAGAAGTAACTGAATTTTTCGACCAAGACAAAGTGACATGAAAATTTTGAACTGAAGGCAGAATGATAAGGACCCAGAAGGGAAAGCAATTTTTGGCTGCCACCTGAGAAACATATATAAAGAGAAACTGAAACCTGTGAATAGAACTGTGTTCTAAAAAAGATAAATTGTAAAAAGCTCCTGTGACACCAGTGGTTTGAAATTGCCAAAGCTCCTTTCATTCTGTGATTTTTTCATCTTTCTTTTAGGTGGATGCACCTTTTATTTTTTTTAAAGAGATTTTTTTCTACCTTATTCAGAGATTTTTTGAAGATTGTCTTGTAAATCTTTTATGTATTCTTTGATCTGTCATCTGTGTCAGAAGATGCATGAAGGCCCGTTTGTAAAATATTGTATTTTTATTGTTTTAATGTTTTGTAATAAATATTTGTACCTTTTAAATTTCACACGGTAGTTTTGAGTTTTGTTTATATGCACCTTTGTTAATATTTGTGATAAGAGAGAGGACATTCTGTTTTCTCCCATTCCCTCCCAAGGAAATAAATTCTTTTATTATTACAAACTGAATTTAAGTTGACTTGAATTTTTAAATTGCTAAATTCATCCACATTGACAAATCTGACAATATGACACAATTCGCTTTATTAAAAAAATCTTTCAAAAATAAAATAGTTTTCTGAAACTTTATTTGAGGATGATTAACTGATTTGATTTTTAATTTATCTGAATTAAAACAAATATTACTTTTAATTTAATATATTGCAGAAAAGCATATTTTTTTAAACTCAGAGGTGGGTGTTTTTATGAGGTGTTGAGAGATTTATCAATAATTTAATGTTTGGTATTTTTAAGTAAAGGGCCCATAACTGCACAAATTACTTGAATACAATGTGAATGCCTTTTTTTATATAATTTTTTAATGACTCAGCAATCTTAAAAATTTATGAAACTATTCTGATATTAAATTTTAGGTTTGTTGGTTTTATAGTCTTGCTTATGAATTTGCTTTTT
Source organism: Acanthosepion lycidas (assembly GCA_963932145.1). Taxonomy (NCBI): domain Eukaryota; kingdom Metazoa; phylum Mollusca; class Cephalopoda; order Sepiida; family Sepiidae; genus Acanthosepion; species Acanthosepion lycidas. The sequence continues at coordinate 39,084,899 of OZ010575.1, read as the reverse complement.
GAGGAAATGTTAGAAAATTACCAATTTTAAATTTACTATAGTTATCACTCTTATTTTCTGATAATGTCATGTATAGATGTCTGTATTTAGAAAAATTGGCACATTTATACACACACAAAAAAATTCAAAATTATTTTTAAAATACTGGTGAGGGGGCTCATTGAATTATAGTAAGCTTTTCCATTTATGATTAGAAAATATAGTTTTTACTTAATAACAATATCACCTAACCATTACCAATTAACACATCATTCTAAAAGATTTTAAAATTATTATAATTAAAATTAAAAATAATTCTTGTAAAAATACATCATTCATCAAAAAAAAATAAAAAATTTTTTCTCAAGACAATAGTGTCCATAATATATTTTCTTATTCATAAAAGCAATTAAAAGCTTTTCTAATTAAATAATATCTGAGTTTGTCTATATTTCTGAGATGAGGAACTATGTACATTATTTACATTATTTGGACTATTGTCCTCATCTTTGTCACCATATTTATCACAACATTTCGGCCGTTGTATGCTCCGGCCTTCTTCAGGTGGTTGGAATGTCGAACTGAACCCTTTATTTCGCTCACTGGGGTAGACTGTTCTAGTTCCACGTGAATTGTTTGATGGATGTCAGTTATCAGTTATCTTTTCCCTCTGAAAGTTCTCCACTGCCATAACCAGGTATTGAACACACACTCTTTGGGTCCTGTCACTGGATCTAACCAATGCCTTTATCCACTGTGCCATGTGTCCTCAGTGATCGGACCCAAAGAGTGTGAGTTCAATACCCGGTTAAGGCAGTAGAGAACTTTCAGAGGGAAATTAACAGGAGATAACTGGTAACTGACATCCATCAAACATGGCACATGAAACTAGAACAGTCTACCCCAGTGAGTGAAATAGAGGGTTCAGTTCGAAATTCCAACCACCTGAAGAAGGCCGGAGTGTACAACGGCCAAAACATTGTGATAAATATGGCGACAAAGATGAGGACAATAGTTCGAATAATGTAAATAATATCTGAGTTTTATTGCATTTTTTTATTTTACAATTATGAGCAGATTTTTGATAATTGGGGGGTCCTGTTTGATAAAAAAAATTAATGACTTAAATTCTCCAAGGACTTGTCCTTATAACTAACATGCTAAGCAGCGCAAAAATGAATTTCTTGAAATTTCTTATGGCATATAGATATCTCCTGATATGCATTGACCTTTCAACACAATGGACTGAAGCATAGCTAATGTAAGAAATAACTGCTTAAACTTCTGTGTGAATTTTGTGTTCTGCTACATAAATACTCAAAATATTTTGAAGCTTTACAATGAAGTAATCAAGAAACCAAATAGAGAATAGTGAAAAATGATTTTGTGTGTACACACCCAAACCCACACCCACACACACACAACTAATGATACTTCAATACAAAGGAAAATAATGCTTTTATCAAAACAAACAAGTCATCTTCAAATAGGAAAGTGACCTGGAGAAAACAATGATTTATGCCATAAAAAGGTTACAAGGGCAGACGACCTTTTCATCCCACCGAAAAAAAAAAAAAAAAAAATGGAAAAGAAATATGTTTGAATTCTTTAAGTGTCCTCACGCTCACTGTTTCTTCAGTTAGTTCATTCCAACTATTTAATTCTCTTTGAAAAGTAACAATAACATATTATATTTATTAAGGAGCTTGATTATTATTTTGCTGTGTTCTCTCATGCTATTAGGTTGGTGCAAAAATAATATCGTTTTTTGACGTTAAATACGTCAAAAAAACGATATTATTTTTGCACCAACCTAATAATAGTATTGTCTCTCAGTTTGAAGAATCTTTTATAACTTACAACAGTAAAACTGTTCAAGATCTTGAATGTTTCAATCAGATTACAACAATCTCTTTTACCTTCCAGTGAAAGAATGTCGCAGAGATTCAACCTCTTGTGTTACGTATACCTGTAAAATCTATCAATCATTTCGGTTATTCTTCAGTTTTTGTAAATATCTTTGATCAACCAAAGGTGCCAAGCCTGGTGAAGCATATTCAAATATTGATTTGACATAAGGACTTATTTTCATTACTAATATGCTGCTTCTAAAATGGGAACTTTTGTAGTGAGTGTATCATTTCTTGTGTTGAAGTCAGATGAAAACATTTGTCAAAATAAGTAAAATTTAAAAGTGATAACTTTAAATGCAACATTTTAAATAGAAGAGAAATAAAATATTCAAGAATAACCAATACATAGTTAATGTAATCAAGATTTTAGAAGTTAAATATTAGGGAGAAATGTTAGAATAATTATCCTCATCTTTGTTGTTGTTATCCTATCTTTGTTGTTTGTTATTTCAGCCATTGTGCCTCTGTTCTTCATTAGGTGTATGTCAGTTTGGGTAACCCACAGGAAATTCTGAAATGAACTGTTCTCGCTCTACTATTAGCACATCAGTGATAGACCTGGCAAAAAGGAAGCCATGTTTGTTTGTCAGAGAGTAGGTCATGATAGGTAAAATGCCTAACCACTTCAGCATTGAATAAAGCCTTGAATACTTTGCCAAAAAGTGGTAGGAGACTAATACAGTGATAGAGGGATCAGGAAGTTCTCCAGTGTTCTAAAGGACAGGAACTACAGAGGGTGACTTTCAACAAGCTGGAAAGCAGGAAGCAGCAAGGAAATAGTTGTAGAGTTTGGAGAGAACTGGATCCAGCTCAGGAGCACATTACTTTAGGATGATGGCTGGTATCATGTCACCTCCGCTTGCCTTATGGGAGTCGAGTCTAATTTAGAAATGATGTCCAAGACCAGTGATGGGGTTATGCACATATCACTAAGTAGAACCTCTGTCCTATTGGGGTAACTAGGTGTGGGTACTCCAAATGAGTAGAGTATTGAGTTGGAAGAGAATTTCTGAGCAAAGAATTCAACCTTATCTGCTGTAGATGTCAGGACTTCAAATTGATTGAAAAGAGGAGGAATTGAGGATTTGCTGTTATTCAGCACACACTTGCAAAACTGCCAATAATCTTTAGAACTGAACTTCCGAGATGCTATACGTTGTTTCGTTCTATCAGCAAACGGTAACTTTGTTTCTTTGAGGACATTCTTGCACTCATTACGAGCAGAGACAAAGAGACCCTCTGTTGCAATCAGACAAGTTGTTCCGGTACAGCCAGAAGAAGTGATTCCTGTAGGCTATAGCAACAGAGCCTGAAGGGGAGAACCAGGGAGATGGGTGTGATTTAACTTGGTATTTCTTTGCTGGCATGAAAGCATCGATGACAGCTTTCATTCAGGAGGAGACCTCAGGCATGCATTTTTGAACAGGATGTTTAAAAACTTCATTCCAAGGGACATCATGAAGGAAATCATGGAATGAGTCCCAATCTGATTGTTGATAACAGAAAGATATTCTGTTGGTAGGAGGTTCTTGGTTGGTGGGGGAGTGGAAAGAGATGTTTACAGATACTACCTCAAAGTTGCCAAGAGGGCAGAGCTGCATCGTATGACATGAGTCAGAGATAAAGGTAAAAAAGAGATCTAGAAGAGAAGTGTGTTATCACTAATTGCTTGAGAAGTTCAGGATTTGGATGCTAGTGAGGTCATTGACAGAGTGCTTAAGCCACCTGGGTTGGTGGGCATTAAAGTCACCGAACACAAATATATTTGCAAATGAGTGTAGGGAGATGGCCTTGTCTATATTATCAGAAATACTATCTCGCATGTAAAAGTCATGAGAGGAAGGGGAACAGTAGAGGAAGAAGAGATAGCTGAGTGAATTTAGTTGAGAGAGATGGAGACACATGTAAGAATGGTCTGGAGTTTCAAGAGAGAGCTCCCTAGCTAGTGGGAGATGTTTACAGACATAAATTCCCAGGTCATGTATGTGGACATTAAGTCCTTCCTAAAGAGAGGAAGATAGCCAGGAATTGAGAAATCAGAAGAAGGGATTGAAGAGTTAAGATTAGTTTCACAGAGAGCTAGGATGTCTGGAGACTTTTTGAAAAGGAAAAATTCCACACTAAAGAAGTTGGTACGAATGCCATGAATGCTGGAGAATGAAAGGTTTAGGTGTCTTTTTGGTGAGCTGGTTTAGTTTTATATGTTGAACACTTCATTTCATTTCACACATGACTGAAATTTATGACCTATTTACATATTCTAAAAGGTGACATTTCAGCATGTGTTTCTGTATGATCCATGTGTGGATTGTGAACTTTAAATGTTTTTACATTAAAAGTTAAAAATGGACGCAAATGAGCTGAATTTTCCTTATTTGATGCTGTAAAAAATGTTGTACAAACAGCAAAAACGATATAATGCCATTTATAGAGATAATGACACTGCTGAGATTACTGTATGTGGTTTGTTAAGTTCACAAGTAAAGATTTTGCTCTGGGAGACAGAAAAGGTTCCAGCAGGTTTGCAGAGGACCAAATCAATTGTTAGATTAAAAATAATCCAGATGACATGCCAAAGGACACTACAGAGATATTTCCTATATCTCATTCAAACTTTGTAAGTTTTTTTAAAGCATTTGGATACATGAATTAATATGACATTTGGATATTTTGTGATTTTGCAGAGAAAAAAGTTAAATGGACTTCATTTCCATCTATAATTCTCTGCCCAAACAAAACAAAAAAAATGATCCATGTAGAGCAAAATTATTGAGAAAATAAAATTAGTCATGTTAACCTGATTCTCTTAAGAATAATTAGAATATTATTACAATAAGAGTGAAAAATGGTTTTAAAAATACAAGTTAACCAGATATTTAAAAAAATTAATTTCATGACTGATTTGGTACACTCAAAGCCTGTGCATACTATCCACAAATAATAGAAGAGAGCTTGCTTGGGGACCCAAGCAGTGTTCTGTGACACTATTGTGACCTTCACTATCTTTTTTCTACCTATATTTATAATTTTATATATATATATATATATATATGTGTGTGTGTGTTACAATTATATATATATGTGTGTGTTACAATTATATATATGTGTTACAATATGTTACAATTATTTATATATATATGTGTGTGTGTGTTACAATTATTTATATATATATATATGTTACAATCATTATATATATATAACAATTATTATATATATATATATATATATATATATATATATATATATATATATATATGTTACAATTATTATGTTACAATTATTATATATATATATATTACAAATTAAACTAAGCACAACTATTATTAATTTAAATAAAAGCTGAAAATTTTTTTCGGATTTTGACGTCATTCTGATTTTTTTTTTGATTTTTTGTCCAAATCTATGAGTTTGTTTTGCTCGTTCTAAGTCTTGAAAAACACGACACAAACTCTTTTTTTTATATCCATAATGTTGAATTTTTGAATTGAATGTTAAAAATTGCCGCAAAGCATTGTTGATTTAAGATGAAATGAAAGACATGTCTAATTAGTATTCAGATTTTAGAGATACATTGTATTTATTTTCAATTCTTCTAGTTATAATTAGGTTACAATTAAGTTTCTATTTTACTTTTATGAATACTGCCTTTTAAAAAATGAAATGTAGTGGCCGAGGTCCACAATATACCCTTGCACCGGTCCTGGGTACACACTAATAAATGATAAATGGAAGAATAGCATATAAATTTCTATCAAAACAATGTTAGGCAAATGAATGAAGTGGAAAAAGTCTGACGCATTTCGTCCTCTAGAAAGTTCGATGAAGGTCTTCTAGCTCGAGAGGAAACACGTTTTATACAGAATTTTTAAGTTTGTCATTCATTTTTTTTTTTACCTAACACTAAAAAATGTCTTAATGAAGCAACTTGGAGTAATTTCCCTTTCATTTTAAAATTTTACCAACCAAAACCAAAAGACTGTCAATAAAAATAAAAAAATAAAAACATTTCGATATTTTTAAAACTGTTAGTGTTAATTAACGAGATATACAAAAAATGTAGCAATAAAACTTTTATTTTAAAAGTTATTATCCATATTGGAGATGGTGAGAAAATGTTTATTCATTTTTTGTATTATTGAATTGAACTATCAATGAGTTTTTTGCATTTGCTGTTTGTTTCTTAGATTTTTAGAGAAAGTTTTTTTTTTCTTTTTTTAAGTTGTAATTTCTACGACATTTATATTTCTCACAAGAAAATTACAAGGCTTTGTTTAGGACCTAGGTTTAATGTTTGATTTCGATAAAAAATATTTTGTAATTTATGTAATTAAAAAAAGATTTACAGTAAAAAGGTTATCTGGGTCGGAAGAGTCGCTTTTGCTTTTAGAATCTTATGTGGAATTTGCAATATTTGAGAAGGTAAAAACAAGTATTTCCTTTAGATTAAAGGAAGAATTTGGAGGCATTTGTACAGTAATTTTTTTTTTTTTTTTTTTTGCACCGAACACTGCATTCAAGAGAAAATAACTGGACGGTGATTAATGAGATTAATCCCTTGTTAAATAGAATTAAATAGAAACAATAATATCACCGCGGATATGGACAATTTCCCGTTGTTTTCCTTTCGTTCTGTTTTTGTTTTATCTTTGTACATTTTAAAATTATATTTCTTAGTAAATAAATACAACTGAATTTGCGTGGGAAAGGAGTCTATTTGTTTATACGATAAAGCATGATTTTCTTCCAAAAATAGTGTCAGTTAGTTTCTTTCTCTGAGTGGGACAGTTAGGCTTTCAGACTGAGAAATCTAATATATTGGGAAGGAATTTGGAAAAGAGAAAAAAATGTGTGAACCTTAAAGGATCTGAGAAGAAAGGTAGAGAAAAACGAAATGAAAAGCAGATGAAAGGAAAAATGAATCATATGCTTAGCAAAAGAAAGAGAGACAGACATAAATAAGCGAAATACTGAAGGCATTGAACATTAGAAATTAAAGCAGTGTAATAATAACAAATGCTGGCCATAGCTTTTCCATAAGAAACTATTGCAGAATGTGATATAGACGTTTATTTTCTGATTCCAAAAATGTTGCCCCACAAAACAGCCTTATGCAAGTCATAAAAGACTGAATTAAATAAACAACATGGGCAATCATTTGCAAGAGCAAGTCTACATATTCAAGGAGGTGAGGAAAATGAAAGAGAACAAGTCAGACAAAATTAAATTACAGGGTGGTCCGGAAGTCTTGTGACACCCAAAGTAATAAGAACAATAGAAATGTTAATGAAGTCATGTTGCACATCTTCCATAATGCACACAATCATGTGTCCATACATTTGCAAGCAGCCTCTTTTCCAAACTAGGAGCTCGTGTCAGCAATCTGGGGGGAAAAAAAAATAATATATATATATATATATATATATATATATATATATATATATATATATATATATATATTATGTAGGGGATGACAAGACTTTCGGACCACCCTGTACATTCTACAATGCCAACAACTTTATGGAACAGCAATACAAAAAAAAATAAAAGACTTCATTAACACAATTAATTAGAGTAAATATGTTACATATTAATTATTAATATATAACATATTTACTTTCCGGTGTCAGATATCTCGCTCCACGTTTGTTAATTTGGGGATTTTCTTTCGAACTCCACAGTGCTTATTAGAACCTGCCACTTATTAATTTTCTTTGACTATATACCTACTCACTCTACCTGTACAGTATTGTGTAATGTTGGAAAGACTATAGAAATATTTTTGATTTTATTTACTTAATAACATTGATGGGAAGTTAGTTTTATTTCTCCAAGGTCTTTTGTTAGAGATTGATACTTCTTGATCATTGAAAACTTTTTCAACAGCAGTGTGATTTCTCATCTTCAGCAACTTCATAAATATCTCTTCTTATCAGTCCTTTCGAAACCTGTGTTCTACTAACTTACAAAAGGGCTGCAGGTCTTCATAGCTCTTCAAAGATTTTATGGGGAATGATGTTTTAGTAACTCTCATTTCAATTTCAAACATTTTCTTCAATTTCAGTGGTTGTTAAATAAAAAATAATCTTTGAGAAATTTCCAAAACAAAACAGTCAAAATTTGTGCAAAAATAGGCTCAACCAACATAAAGAAATCTTTCTCAAATTCATCTCCAATTTAAATGTTTCAAGAAATCCTATTGGCTAAAAAATAAAAAATACAACATTTGCCCTTGCATTTTCTCAGAAAAATTCACAACAGCTACCAAGCCATGTTGGAGCCCACTTCGTTGTTAAGAAAACTATAAATAGAAAGAGTAAACAAATTTTTGTCACATTTGAGACTCACACATACAAAAGATACACACAGGAATTTATGAGAGATTTGAAAAATTTTACACAACAAACTTTTTCACTCAATATCTTTCATAGAAAAATCTTTTGTCTAAGTTAAATTCAACCTTTTTAGTCAAAAGCAGACAACTTTTAGACATTGAACATTTCTGAAACAGCAAAGAACTTTTTTCTCTATACCTTTGCACACATCATTACAAACAAAGAAATTGTAAATTGTGTATATAAAATTTAATCTGTTGTTTCAAGCATGTATTTTTTGTCATGATTGATGTGGAAAGGAAAATACAGGAACTGTTAGAGAAGGATTATAAAGGAAACTGGAAAGAATGTATCTGTCTATATTTCTGAGATGAGGTATTATGTACACTATTTGCATTATTCAGACTATTGTCCTCATCTTTGTCGCCATATTTATTACAACGTTTCGGACACATGGCACAGTGGATAAAGGCATTGGTTAGATCCAGTGACAGGACCTAAAGAGTGTGAGTTCAATTCCTGGTTAAGGCAGTGGAGAACTTGGAGAGGGGAATTAACAGGAGATAACTGATAACTGACATCCATTAAACATGGCACGTGGAACTAGAAAATAGTCTACCCCAGTGAGCGAAATAAAGGGTTCAGTTCAGCATTCCAACCACCTGAAGAAGGCTGGAGTGTACAATGGCTGAAACGTAATAAATATGGCGACAAAGATGAGGACAATAGTCCGAATAATGTAAATAGTGAAAAGAATGTATTGTAAGAAGATAGAATGTCTGGTTGTCGGCAAAAGGAAATATCCAAGATGCGAACTATGAATTGAAAATACCAAAATCAAGCAATTACAAAAATTTAAATATCCAGTTAGTATTTTAACAGATGAAGGAAAATGTGACACTGAAATCTGAAGATTCATTTGAATAGTGAAAGATGCCTTCTAAAAGCTAAGCAAAGTATTAAGAAACAGGAAAAATTTGTTAGAAATAAAAGAAAAGAGTACTGAACTGCTATGTAAAAGTTCTCTTCTATGGCAGCGAATGCTGCATAATCTCGTCACAAATGAAGAAAAGACTTTAGAGAAAAGAAATATGGTTTGGCAGAAGGATGCTGATCATTGATGAAGTTTTATGGAAAATGGAGACAAAAAGGACACTTATGCTTAGAAATTCCTCGGACACATAAATGAAGAAAGAGGGCTGGGAGAATTTAACACTCACAGGACATATTGAAGGCAAGAGAAATGGAGATAAATAGCAAATAACCTACCTAACAAGCTTGTGTAGATTGTTGGCAGAACAGAGATTAGGAGAGATAGCAAAAGGAGAAACACTACTAAGAGCTACAAAGGAAATTGTGGAGAGCCATGATCACCTACATCCTGAATTGTTGCAATCAGAGTAAATCTCTCTTTTCACAAAGTGACCTCACGAGGATCTGGAATTGCAATGGTCTTGCTGGGCCAAGTTCCTATTTTTATTTTCATGCGTAGGCACCAAAAATCCATTTGCATAGGAACATGTTCAATTGCTTGAAAACCATTTTGAGAAGTTGTAACTGGAAGTGATACATGGAATATCTTAGGCAGAAACTGGATTTGGTTCAGTTGAGGTATGCACATATAGTATGACTCTATAAAACAACCTTGGAATTATAGGGAGAGCTAAATATTCAGAAAAGGTCTATAGATCACATTCCAGAAAATACGTAAAAATGAGCAGTATTTTAAAGTGTATTTAAAATAGAAGCAGCAAAAAAGATGTTTACAGTTTACAGATGTTTACGATAATTGAAGTAAAAAAATATTAATTTTATGAGAGGATCAGTTAGAAAGAATTACTGAAACAGGAATCTTTAAAATTTAATATATAACTTTGCCTCCTCCCCCCAACTCAACATCTGGTTTAAATGCCTGACTTTTTATTTTGAGGAACTGTGTCTGCTAAAGGGATTCCTTTTTTTGTTTAATTTAATTGTAATAGTTTTTACTGATTAATTTCTTGAATGACTATTTTGATGTAAAAATGCACAATACACATTATTTTTTTATGTATGAAACAAATTAACAGCATAAATATTTTCAAGTTTTATTTTTTAATTAAAGTAATTATATTCTTAGAAATTGGCTGCCATATATGGTCTGGTACCCCTATTGTTTGCCTTGAGCTACTTGATAAAATCCAAAGAAGAATCAACAATATTATTGGTCCTGGCTCAGCTTTAGTCACTTTCTCACTGCCATAAGTTTGCCTCCGTGCCTTTTCTATAAATACTTTCATGGTAATATTTCGGATGAGCTCTTTGCAATGGTACCTAGACTTTTTGGATTTAAGTTTAGTACTAGACTGGCACCAAAACCTCATCTATTTACAATTGAGCTGGTTAGATGTAGCTGCAAGTTCTATGCTACCAGTTTCTTGTCTCATTTGTAGATCTTCCTTCTGGTTCCATGCTTTCCAGCCAACTTTAATCTGCAAGAATTTAAGTGCAATGTCAATCATTATCTACTGTCCTCCTGATTACTCTTTCAACTCATTATTAATTCTTCAACTCCCTGTAACCTGTTGTGTCTTCGTGTCGTTAATGCCTTACGTGGGGTGATACTGAATTTGTTGGTGAGGGCCTCAGACTCAACATGGATGCCTACATCAAGTGCCTTGAGGAGGTAGTGCTGCCCTGGGTCAAGAGAGTAGCTACTGGAAAACCCCATGTCTAGCAACAGGACTCTGCACCATGCCACACAAGCAGAAGAACCCAGTAATTGCTATCAGACAATTTCTGTGACCACATCAACCCTTACATCTGGACACCTAACTCCCCAGATTGCAACTCCCTTGATTATTATTTGTGAAGCAGTTGAGCGAGAGACCAACAAAACTCCTTGTAACACCAAAGATGAACTGAAGGCAAGGATTATGGCAGCATTCACCAAATTAAACAAGGAGATCATTCAGAAGAGTTGCAGGAGATTCCAAAGTCATCTAGAGGCTGTGGTTTAAGCCAATGGCAATTTTATTGAAATAAATTTACTCTATAGTATGTCAAGACATTTTTGTGTAGTTTTGGTAAATATATCTGTTAAAATGAGATGTCAGTGTTAGTTTCATTTTTGTGTAATTTAGATGGCAATTTATCCATCGCACCCCGTATATTACATTTTATAAAGCAAGTCAATATTTCCACAACAAAATTGGTATTAACCAACAGATGCTAGTAAAACTTGTACAATATATTCATATATATCATGTGAATTTCAGCTTAAAATATGTTTTTATTAGAAATATTAACAAAAATGGAGCCATGGGCCTGCTGTTGAAACAGATACTACACTTTGATTCTAGTCTTTATTTAACATGAAAATAGATGTTTGTGGCACAAGACCGTAGGTGAAGTGGGGAAAAGCTGGTTATCACTATCGTAAACCCAGCTGATTCATGACCCATGCATTCTTACAATTAACTCATTCACCATAAGAACACATCCTTCTTCACCCAAACCATCATTTACCAAATTACCACATATTCTCCAGGGAACCTACTCGGGAAATCTCCATGATATAAAAAGTGTGATATGTAAAATTGTTATTTTTTTTTTTTTTTTTGTCAGTTTTTTTATATGTTGAACAAGTTTTACAACAGTATGTGTACTAAAAATCAACCTAGACATTTAAACATTTATTCAAGGCTAACATTTTTAAATAGTAAAAATAAAATTTTTATACTTTAATCAAATTGGTCAATGGCAGTGAAGTAAGTGTGGAATTGATCATGTATCAATAAGGGAGATGGATGGAATAGTAAAAAATTACCAAAAGTAAAATGAGAATGATGAAATGCATTGCAAAGTCTGTGGAGTAAATGTAAAAAAAAAAAATCAAGTCTTTAAAAATGGCTTTACATATTTAATGTAAATTTTTTTTTCTTTTTCTTCAGGAGTGTTTCATAAAATGACTTATCTCTTTCACTTGAAATTGAAAAGCAATATATCCCAGTTCATTGGTTGTTTATGTTGTCCAAGTAAAAGAAAGAAAATTATTTGATGCAACATTTTTTAATGGCAAAATATAAAATTTATTTAAATTTTGGAATACATTGTGCAACCAGTAATTGAAATTTGAGAATGTAAGTTTTCACGAATGTAAGAATTTGAAAGTTCTTGTTTATGAAGTTATTTAAACAAAAATACAGTCAAAATGGTTTTCTTATATTTTTTTTTTCTTGAAAGACTCTAAAAATGAAACAATTTAAATCATGCTTTAATGAGTTTACATCATTATTTGATTTCAATTTGTGAAAAGCAAACAGTAACCTTATAAAAAATGGCAATATTTCAAAAGCAAACAGTAACCTTATAAAAAATGGCAATATTTCAAAACATCCTATCCTTTTCCAATAAGAATTATTTTTATCCAAGATCCAATCAAATTACACCAGAAATGATTTTCACCAATTTTCTTTTGCTCTGGAAAAAAAGAGGAATTAATTTTCTGATATGTATGTGTTATTTGAAAATGTTACCAACTGGGTCGTTTCCATGACCAAAGATAGATTACTAAGATATATCCAACCTTTTGAAGACTTTAATAACAAATAAGTTGTAGTGAATCACGCTCATATTCACCTGATGAGATAAATGTTCTACTCAAGCAGGTCTTCCCACAAACCACTTCCTTTTGGAACCAACTTCTAAGAGATTGCTTCCCCAATCACTAAAATTTTAACCTGTTCAAATCTAGGGTTAATAGTTATCTTCCACACCTATCCATACAAGATGTGCCTCTTACCCAGTAACCCTCTACCTTGAGTGGCCTCAGGGCCTTGTACAGAGTGAACAACACTAAAAAAAAATATTGAAAAATCTGATTAGAATTCTAGAAAGATATACCTTCATCATGAGAAGAATCATTGTTCATAAGAACATTATCATTTCAGGCAAGTGAATACAAATTGTAATAACATGAATATTTAGATTTGTGTTTCATAATTAAATATTATTTATTCAAAGGAGTTCAGCAAAGGGATTAAAATACAAATCCCAGAAATATAAAGCTGAATGTAACAGTTCAAGAGTTTCAGGATTTTTCATCGGGAATTGTAGTTTTAAGGAGAGATATTTTTTTTGCCATCACCAAAGTTACATCATCATGTAAATATGAAATATCATGATTAAATTCCTCAACTATTATTAAAAAAAAAAAAAAAAAAAAAATGGGAGAGAACTCTTTCAAATAGTATAAGACTGTGTAGTATTATGCTGGAATAGGCTTTTCACTCAAAGTCACATCAGACCATCAAAGGAAGCTGGGTGCATAGTTGACTGGAGATGATCCCAGCTGCAGTGGAGAGATCCGTGATTCACCTGTTGTCAGCTGTGACTCTAGAAGTGAACACTTACGAGCTCGATATGTACCTGAAAAAATATTGGACAAATGGATATATAAGCAACCACCTGAGAGAAGGATTGGAGCAGTCTCTCACCAATCACAGACGGAATATTAAGGTCCACCTATCGAACCCAGTGCTACAGGGTTCATACCACAGACTAGCCAAGAGTAAATAACAAAGTATTGGAGGAAATAAAATGATGTCCTTCCTGTTCATAGCACATGTTCAGAAATAAGTATTTGGTTATAAATTATCTGAAGTAAACTATTTTATTAAAAAATCTAGATGGAAAGATAGACGTCTGATATTAAATAGAGGTTAATAAAAAAAAAAACAAACAAACAAATCTACTTAAGTTCTTTTCTTTAGTGCAATGTATCAATAGATTGATAATAGACCCTTTTACTTTATAATCTCATTCTTGTTTATATGAAATCATCGTTTCTCCTTTCAATCAACATGTAATAATATTTTAGTTTGTGAAACGTCATCTCAACTACTTTATATTTTTTATGTTATCAGTTTAATAATCTGCTTCATTTTCAAACTTCTTTGTAGTTTAGTGATCATCACCTTAGTGGTAGGACTGCCGAAATACAACTTGAATATTTGGCTGTTGTGTTCTTACTTTATTTAGGATTTTGGTTAGAGAGGGAATGAGAGGTTGAACAATGAATGTCTACCATATGGCTGAGAGGACTAACATGATTTCTTTCACATTTCTGCTGATGGTGGCACAAACCTGGTACTGTCTGTTGTTGTTGAGTGTTGACTGTTTGAATGGTGAATAATCTGGCATCAACTGATTCCTGAATCTGCATGGCTGAGTATCCTCTTTTAGATGAACATATTAAAAACACTTTAATTACATAGAATTGATGCCAGGTTTTTTCATCGGACAATATTTGATCTGAATCATAGATCCTATAAAATGCTGTTGAATATAATGCATATGTAATTTTATTCATCAGTATCTAAGTGATCCAAGGAGAGCCAAAGAATACTGTGTCAATAAAATTCATATATTGGATTTTGTTGTGTTGAAATTTTTGTTCAAAATTTGAAAGAAATTACACAAGATTAAATAGCCATTTGTTTGTGAGTGTCATCCTTACTTTAAGAGTTAAATATGAATTAGGGGGAAAAAAAAAAACTTGTTGAACATCACTCTTTCTCTCTCTTCCATAATTGGCAATATGATCAAATGTGTAGACTGGTGGAGTCATATCCCTTCCAAAAGAAATTAGCATAAAAGTCTCAATTAATTCAAATGATCCATTCCATTTTTTGAACTGTGAATTGGTGTTTGTTGATTCCAATTTTGACTAGGAATGAGTAAATTTACAAAAATTGTGGTACAAAGCCAAAGGGGAATTGGGATAAGGCTGGTACTCAGTAACTATCCTAGTTAAACACAATCATTCATTCAATACAATGTACTCAATCTCCACAAGAACTTGTCCATCACCTCTCAATCCTACATGTACCATAATACATTTTGACTAGGAATAACTGCAAAATACTTTCCCCTCCCCATTTTATAGGTAGAACCACACAAATGCATGCTGGGATTTTTTCCTCGTCAATAAAATAGGCCAGTTCTCAGTTTTGATAGACGCATTCCTGATCTGTTGTCTTGAAGTCAGAACGCTATGTACACTTGTCCGAATTTGTTTTTGTGTGTTAATGCCAATTTTTAGTTTGTGAACTTTTTACTATATTACTATTAATTTGTATTATTATTATTATTATTATTAATTTGCCATGCATATATTATTTGCTTGCCCTGTTCTTTTCTTTTTCTTGCTTATTGCAAATTTAGTCAATTCTGTTTGTTGGACATTTATGTTATTTATTTTGCATTTGACTATGGCTACTCACTCCACAGTGTTTTTATAGAAAAACAAAAAAAAACAAAACTAAATTGACATTCTGGCTCAATGCTTGTATTTTTACTTGGTTATTTTTATAACAGTCTATTTATAAAACAGTTATATTGAATTCAGTTTGTAAATTGAACTTAGCAGATTAAAGAAAGTAGTTAAATTAAAAGTCAAGTGGCAAAAAATATAAATTACAACCTTGTGTAAAGATGGGACAATAGCTGAAATATTTTTGATAAGAACAATGAAGATGTTGCTCTATTAGAAAAACTTACGTTGAAAGCTTTTTATGAATGGAAATATTGTACATTTTTTTCCTTGATCAAATTCCATAAAATATTCCTAAATAAAATACCGATGGTGAGAGACATAGTCAGCAGAATTCAGTATAATTCTTCTATTAGGTTGGTGCAAAAATAATGACGTAATAATATCGTTTTTTGACGTATTTTTTTAACGTCAAAAAACGACATTATTACGTCATTATTTTTGCACCAACCTAATAGTTGAACAGTGATATACACACCAGTCCTTTATGTAAATGGCTGTAATTGCAACAATAAAACAAAGCAAACACAGTTATTAAATGTCTAAAGTGATGGATAACAGGAGAAAGTTTTGTCTTGATATTTATTAAAGGTAATATATTAGTTTTTACATGTTTCCATTGATTATGCTTTTTAAAGAAAAAACAAACATTTCATGCTGAAGTAAATTTCCAGATTTTTTTTTTTTTTTTTTTTACAATACATAGCACAACATCACAAATTCGGTAGACAAGTTTGAAAGTGGCTTAGCACTGTAGATACCAAATGTACTTTTTGAATGTAATAAAAATTGCAAATTTTATTCTGTATTAAGGATTAAAAACAGAAGCCAATTAAACTTACAACTTTTTATTAAAATTTCTGTCACGAAAATTATCTTTTTTTATTGCATGCTTAGAACAGCTTTGATGCATGCAATAATTTCCACAAATGGCAGACTTATGCTGAAATGGACACATGGATATTGATGCAGAGAAAAGTATGTTTTATTAAAAATAAATAAATTTAAAAATTATATATGTGAATATCAATATATAAAAAATATGAATTTTTAAATAACTTTACAAAAGGTTCTGTATTAAAGTTTCATTTCAGTAATCATTTGTATGAAAATATATACAATTTAATAAGAAACATTTTCTTATTGTCAGAACAGAATTTAAATATTACAGCTGAATACTTGGTTATTTCAAACAGTGAATAATTCTGGAGGTTCTATTGTTTCTCAATCTCTGCAATGGTTAATTCAGTTATTTTCATATTTTGGATTGTGTTTAGTTCAGTAACTAACTGAAAAAAAATACAATGGATTTGGAAAAAATCATTTAAACATTTTGGTACTTTTTTATTATTTGAAAAGATGATGAATATTTTCAATTGCCTAATCTCCACTTGAATTTGTTTTTCTCTTGTTTTTATATTTTATTAAAAATCTAAATGTGTGTAAGCAAGAAATTCAAAACTTATGTACTTGAATCAAAAAAACAAATTTAAAGATATGACAGAATTCTAGGGCGAAAATTTTTCATATATATTTTTAATGTGCTGTCATAACACTGAACATACTTTCATAACGTTTCTCTCTCTCTCTCTCTTATATTCATGTTGCACTTCTTACATATCCAAGTGAAATACATGTAGCAGAATGGTTTTCAGTTGAATTGGTACTGACAAGAAAAATATCACCATTTACTACTGTCCTCCAATCCATTCATTCATTCACCATCATCTGTAATAACTTGGAAAGGTGCTTAAACTTAGAAAAAGGTTTTTGCATGATTTCGCAGATGAGGACAATAGTCCAAATAATGTAAATAGTGTACATAATACCTCATCTCAGAAATATAGAGAAATACTGAAAATATCACGCAAGGAAAACATTTTGAGGGAACTTGAGGTCAAGTAATACCATAAATATTTGGAGTGGAATCAAAATCACATTTTGCAATAATAGTTTTAGTCTACTTACATTGGTACATTAACCTTTATCACTCTGTATACTGAATCTTATTTTCATCATATGCTCACACATTAGATTTTATGACTGCCATTCAATTGAAAAGTCAATTATCAATTTTTATTCATTTATTAAATATTCAAGAATGAAACAACAATTGATGATAATTAAATTCAATTACTAAATTTTGGTTGGACATAGGCAAGAAACAGTTATCTACCAATAACATCAAATGCAATAGTTCAACTAATCAAGAAATACATTTAGTCTTAGCCTGTGATGAATAAATAACATGTTAAAATCAGTTCAGTTTATTTTCTCCTCAACGTTCTAAATATATATTTAGAGATAAAAATAATACAATTGAATGTGTCACTTGTAAAATATGAATCCAGTTGTTGCTGTTACAAAAACAAAACAAGAAAGCTCATAAAAAACTATTACATATTTTCCAAGTTTTACTATTATAATAGTAAACTATATATTATAGTTATTATAATATTATTATAATATAATATCAAGTATTAAGAGTTATTCATTATCAGTTCTAGAAAATATTTACATCAAGGAATTACAAAAATATATATAGAAGCATAGAAAACAATAATGTTTCAAATTAAAAAGACTAAGATGGGTTTTAGTAATTTTTTTTTTCTATTTCCAGTGAAATGTTTTCCTCTCAATGTAGATAATATATATAAAACAAATGAACTTCAAGACTCTTTGGCTACTTCCATTGAGTGTCTGGTTGAAAAACTTTCTCTGAATTCATTTCAAATCTGGGTGTGACCAGTCTGCTTCAGCTCTACTGCAACTCTACTCTTGTCAGCAAAGTGTTACCCCAGCCAATTACACAAAAGTATACAAGTAAACAGTTCAATACTGATAATTTAAATGTGTTTGTGCCAATTCAAATTCAAAATGGCAAAGAGTAGCATCCTGAATTTCCACAGCACAATAGTAGATTATATCAGTATAAAACCTGACATGTTTCTGACAGAGTTGATCCTGTGTTCTGTTGCAAGGTTTCCTAAAATAAAAAGAAAGAAATCATAAATTGCATTTCTTGTCATCCATACATGTATTCTAAAGTCTACTTTTACATTTCTATTTCTAAAAACATTCTCAAAGCACAAAGAACAGAAACAACACATTTTATTGAATAATTGCGTACACATTTTTCATGCACATTGAAATTAAAAAATGTTTAAATATTTAGTATATTTACCATTATGGAGAATATTTAATAATAAATTTAATTTTACAATCAAATTTTTAATCTGTAAATTTTGATGACAAAAATAGATGGCAAATTAACATTTACATTTTAATCTTAATATATTTAATTTTATTATTGTTTGCATGTCTGTGTTGAAAGGAATTTTAAGCTACAGATAATGGTAAAAAACATGAAGATAGGGACCAGATATAGACCTTTTTTTTAACCCTAAAATGAAAATCCTTTCTATGTTGAAAGATATGGAGATCACTGTTACAATATCCTGCTAAGCTGAAAATATATTTATCAAGTCATCCCATACTTAATGTCCAAAATCTGATAGTGATAAACTGAATGATATTTTCATTATTTTAACATGACTAAACAATAGCAATACAAACTAGGACGTGTTCATACAATTTTAAATAAGTTATATGCCAGTACAAGTAAATTAGTAATATGTCTTTCCTAAAGATGGATATGTCTCTATGAAGCATATGGACATGCTCTACAAGTTTAGAAACAATCTGACATATTCATAGTGTTCATGTGATGCTGAAGATAGTTTGAATGGGACACAATTAGCTCAAAAGATTCACCACAAACAGGTTAACCTGTTGACATAAACAATGCCATGTCCTCGACAGAAATAGTAACTGTTGAAGAATTAGCTCAAACATGGACTCCAATCCATTCATTCGTTCACCATTATCTGTAATAACTTGGAAAGGTGCTTAAACTTAGAAAAGAGTTTTTGCATGATTTCACAGAAGTTAATCATAAAGCAAAAATGGACATCTGCACTTCTTGGCATTCTTGCAAACAAATGTTGCCATTCTACAGGGTGTCCCTAAAGTCTTGACACACAGGCAAAAAATGCATATTTTCAAGAAATGAAATTTTCAACATTTTATTGAATTGGAATATTAACAATAACATCTTCAATGTTATTTCCATCATTTGTGATGTGCTTTGCAAGATTCACATGAACTCAATGCAATAATGCCACATTGCATTCATTCTTTGTGTGTTCAATCAGGTGTGTTGCATCTGTGATTTTCACTGAGTACATTCCCCAGAAAAAGAAGTCAATTCTTTTTTCTTTCGACAAACCCATGTTTAATTTGTGGGGGTAAAACAAAATATATAGTCAATGAGATTTCTTGTGTCCCAACTTTAGAGACAATCTGTAGAACAGATTCAGAAGGTGGAGAATATAAAATAATATAGACAATGTTTTGGCAGAGGTTAACAGCACAACAACATGAAAAAGATCAATCCAGGGAAAGTTTTGTTAACTGTTTGGAAGGATTGTGTTGGTGAACTTCAGTCTGAGTTGTTACCAATGTTAGGAATGCAACACACACTTATTATCAGCAGTTAGAATATTTAAACATTGCATTCAAAGAAAAGAGGCCCAATTTAAATAAATGTAAATGTATGGTGTTCTAGACAACAAAAATTGCATCGGTAAAGATTGAAGTCAACAATCAGGAAAAACTTCCGCAACCATCCTTATTTTCCATAATTTGTCCCATTTGATGATATTTAGAGAGCCATCAAGACAGCAGAGTTCTTCAAAAACAAGATGAGGTAAAAAGTACCCTCTTGACATACCTTTTCATCAAACCAAAAGACTTTTACAAAAATTCTATTATGAAACTTGTTCATTATTGAAAGAAGATTATTGAAAATGATTAAACATACATGCTTGATATTTTTCTGATGCTACATCTGGAATTTATTTACCTTAAGAAATCAATTCTGACTTTGTATTCTTTATTTATTGCAGCTCATTTCAGTTTCTGATAATCAGATTATTACGAATCACACTCATTGCAGATTATCCAAGAGGAATACAGATACGAATCCTTCACTACAAACATTCATGTCCCCTGGGTAAACACAGACAGTTCCAAGATGGTTGTATAAAGTAGATGTTAGCCCTAACTCTAACTATAGGCAGTGGTCTACACTGGAGAATAGTGTAGTCGATAAATGCATGTCTGATACCCAGCTACAGTTATATAATGTTAAGCCAGGCACTGAAACAGGTTTGCTCCAGCAAGAACAAGCAGATACATCAGTAGTAGAAAGTTAAAAAATAGAGGTGGAGGAGAACAAGGTTCCAATGTGATGCAACCAACATTACAGACATTGAGATTAGAAGAAAATTCATCACACAATACACAAAAGTTTGAAACTCTCCCTGATTCTCCAAGATCTATACACATAGATTACAGTAAATAATGACAATGTTTTGAAAGCATTTTATTCAAATTCCCATTATTGTTTGGAAATTTGTTTTTATAATTTTAAATAATATTTTTGCAGACTTTATTTCATTACATGTGAATAAAAAATTTACTTTGAAATTCAAAAATGATTTATTTTTCGTTTGCTTTCATTTCAAATTTAAATCCTACCTAACTTGTATGAAGATGTTTGTAAGAAAATGTGAAACAAATTATTTAAGTTAGAGGCTCCACTATTTAGGCAATATACGGATTGTTGGTAAAAGATAATTCTCTTTTGTTTAGTAATCTCTGAATAAATTTACATGGGAAAATAGAATAAGATTAAAAGTGAATTGAATAAAGTTAAAAGTAAATTGCCACTGTAGTTGTAGAGAAGGGAGAAAATACTTGCCTTTCTCTTCTTGATAAATTTTATTCTTTGTTAAAATCAGTGTATCTAGCCGCCATGATGCATAGGGCAGACTTGATAGGACTGTGGCTTTCTTTTCTCTCCCACATCCACATATGACATGCACACTGTTTCTAACACACACATGTAAATACGTATATGTGTGTGTGTGTGTGCCAAGAGAGGGCAAACATTGTGTTCATACAATAGCAGCAGCAGTAGCAGCAGGGCTGTACACCAGGATACACACATCTTGTCTCGTCATACATTTGTGCTTCATCGGTACAACCTAGCAGGTTAGTTGATATTCAGATTTTTCCATTTGTCTTTTTTCTTTCATTTTAATCTACACTCTTTCATTTATTTTTATGGGCAGTTTTTTTGGCATTATGGCAAAATAGCAAAGTCAAACCAAAAAAGCTTTATTTAATTGCCTTTCTTGCTTAGAAAATTGAAAATTACACTCTGTTCATACACTCAATTCTTCATCTTGTAAGCTACACACAGAGAATATCTGAGTCATATGAATGTTATTTTCTTTTGTTTCTTGTAATGCCTAAGTTGTATTATAGTTTAAGAGATTTTATTGTGTTATTTTAAGGCTTAGATCATAGATATTCCATGTGCTAAGCTATCATAATGTTATTTCATGTCAAAGTTATTTAAAGACTACTAAAGAAACATGACTAATGATTCAAGTTGATTGAGAAATTGGAAAAAAACGATCAAATTCTACAAAGACAATGGAATGCACATCTATATTTGTTTATTGTAAATAAGTAAATCTATGATTATATTTTACTATATTTGTAGTAAATTAGTCTTTTGGGTGCACTTCATAACTTGCATTGATTAAAATAAATTACATCTTTTCTGCTGTAAATATAAATGTTAATATTGCATTATATTCAAGCATTTTCTATTAAATGATTTTTAATCAAATTGGTCATAAAACTAATTATTTAATGACATATTCTACAATACACTTATAAAGTAAGGAAAAAAAAAAAATGAAAAAAATCATAATTATTAACCTGGACGTATAATTCCAAAATTTACCTAAGACAGAGTGTCCTGCCTCATTGAGTAAATATGGAATGAAACAATTTGTATTACCTGGTAAAGGATAAGAATATCAAAAAAAAAAAAAAAACCCAAAAAACAACAAACATTTTTGCTTTTCAAATCATTATTTGATTAAAAAAAATGAAAACGTGTGATTTATTTTATTAATATTTCAATGTTTATTCACATCATCTTCAGAACTTCATGACATATATGGAGTCATTGCAGCCGGAATGATTTTTTATCTTTTGAAATTATCTAAAAGTTATGGATAAGGTAAATAGTGGTTTCTTTTAAAATTCAAGTAAAAAAATGAATTTCCCCATAATTATATCATATCTAATTATACTGTTATTAAATTTTTATGAATGTTCTTAGATTTTATATTTGAAACTTCTTTTAAAACAGTTTCAAAGCTGTCATTATCTTGCAATGTACATTGTTAAATCAAGTTGGTCAAATTTTTACAGTAAATTTGCAAGTTGATTTGAGATTTCCATTTAGAATAGATACAAAGATAAGTATAACTTTATTAAATTTGGAAAGTATGAAAAAAAATATTGATAAATGCATTTCCAGTATTTATAGGACTATCTTTCTCTGTCAATTATGCAATATGTATATGTGCACATGTGTAACCTGTAATGAAAATCTATGATTAGCTTTGAGTAACAATAAGTTTCATTTTCTTTCCTTCATTTGTTTGTGAGATCATTTTAAGCAAAATAATTGTCTGGTATCTCATAAACAGATTGAAACTAATTAGAATAAGAAAAGAAGATACTTGTTGAAAGATATTCAGTTATTTCAAAATGTTTTTCATTCTCTGTTAGTCTTTCTTGTCATATGGAATCTGGAGAGAACTTATTTAATAAATGGTAACATTAAATTTTAATCAGAAAAGAAAAGCAGTTGATCTCAGAAAATAAATCACAATATAACTGAAAAACTAACAGAAAGAAAAGTATATTGAATGGAAGATGCCCTGATGACTGCAGAAATTACTTTACTTACACATTGTGTTCATTAACAAAATCCACTGTGAAGAGACAGATATGAAAAAAATATTTCTATAATGTTTGTTTTATATTGTGAAACTTCTAGGAATGTAATAAATATAATTATTCAGTAGATATTGTAATTCAGGTATTTTAATATTTCAGGAATAAAAGAGAAAAAGTGTAATCATGCTGATGTTTATGTACCTGTGGTTTTCTGTACTACAATTCAGCCACAGTGCTGACCTGACATACAATGTAGATGAAGGAAAGAGTCCAGGTACCTACCTGGGAGACATTGCTGCAGATTCCAACACCATGGATGATGTTCCCTTGGAAAGCAGACGTCTGATCACATTCAACCAACTTCGACAAGGAATGGCAGGCACTTCCCAATTATTCCATGTCTCCCAGAAGAAAGGAAAACTTTTCACTGCTCAGACACTGGACGCTGAGTCCCTTTGTACCTATAATACAGAATGTTTCCAAATGGTTGATGTGGCTGTACGACAAGGAAAGACTTTCATGAAGATTATAAAAATCAAAATAATTATAAATGATGTAAATGATAATTCTCCAGAATTTCCAGAGAAACAAATTAATATGCATATTTCTGAAGGAGTAAGAGAAGGTTTTAAAAAAGCCATTCCCAATGCTGTTGATAAAGATATTGGAATAATTAATGCAAGAATTACATATGAACTTAAGAAAAATGATAATGACCCATTTTCTTTGTCTGTACATAACACACCATTTGGCACACCGAAATTGAGTATCTCTGTGAGTGGAAAGCTAGACAGAGAAGAAAAAGCTTCTTATGAGATACAAGTGATTGCCAAAGATAGTGGACATCACCCCAAACAAAATGTCTTAAATATTTACGTTGATGTTACAGATATAAATGATAATTCTCCAGTCTTTACACAGGATATCTACAACATTTCTATCAACAATAAAGAATATGGAGATAAACCACTTGTAGTTGTATCTGCAAGTGATCAGGATGCTGGAGAGAATGGCAAAGTGTCTTACCATTTTAGTCCACAGACAACCACAGACATCAAAAAACATTTTCAAATAAATGAAAACACCGGTGAAATATTTTTGCAGCAGAAATTACCATCAAATAAAAATAATATTTATAAACTTTTTGTAACAGCAGTAGATGGAGGTGTTTCCCCATTAAGCAGTTTTGCTGGAGTTCTTGTAAATGTTGTAAATACACAGAACAGACCACCCAACATCTTTGTAACATTCATGTCTGAATCAACAGACAATACAGCGACCATTTCTGAAGACATTGAGGTGGGAAGTTTTATTGCTTATGTCAAAGTGACAGACCCTGATGCTGGACAAAATGGAGAAGTGAACTGTGAGTTGCACCATGATAAATTCCGATTGCAGAAACTGAGATCAAAAGAATACAAAGTGACATTGAAGCACAAAGTTGACAGAGAAATGCAAGATCACCATGATGTTACAATTAGCTGCAAAGATGAAGGATCTCCTCCGCAACACAGTGATAGCAAATTCTCCATCAAAGTGAAAGATGTCAATGATGTACGGCCACAATTTGCAAAAGATACTTTTAAATTCTCTGTATGTGAGAATAAAAGTCCAAAAACACCAGTTGGTTCTATCAATGCCACTGATCCTGATCTTGGAGCTGGCAGTAGACTCACATATTCCTTGCTCACCAAAAATGAAGACTTCTTACCTTTCAAGATCACCAGTGATGGTTTGATTTCTACAATCATGTCTCTTGACCATGAGTTCAAAGACATTTATAAATTCAAGGTTTTAGTGAAAGATAACGGAAGCCCTCCACTTGATAATACGGTCAATGTGATTGTGGAGATTGAAGATAAAAATGATAATGCTCCATATTTTACATTTCCCAGTGTTAATCCTTACAATCTGGATGTGAAATATCATCCCCATCATACAAAGAACATCACGCTTCTCAAGGCTGCTGATAGTGACAGTCAAGAGAATGCATTTCTCAAATATGAAATAACAGCAGGTAACGATAAACAGTTGTTTGCCATCAATCATTATACTGGATTGTTATCTTTCAGTCGCTTACTTAGCCATCAAGATGCTGGCTCCTATCAGCTGGAGTTTATGGTCAAGGATAGCGGTAGTCCTGTTTTGTCTGCAAAGACGTCAGTGTTTTTGACATTGGCAGTTAGTAACAATACGGCAGACATGTTAAATGCTGCACATATGCATACTGATATCAAGATCCACCAGTATTTACTGATTGTCATTGTGTTGGTTGCAGTCACCGTTGCTATCCCAATTACTGCTGCCATTTCCATCTGCATCCTTCGTTGCATTGATACCAGAAGTGTTGCACATGCACATCCATTGGCTGCCGCTTCCAGCAAATATTATCCTGATCAGGCACATCCAATGCATCCATCTTACCAGACTACTTATTGGTCTGGTGTGTCTGTTGCTGTACGAGCAGAACAAGATGTGCTTTGTAGAACTCTACCGGGCAGAGGCAGAAGGCCCCAACATTGTGCAGATGTTTTGGATGATGGACGTAGAAGTTCAGCCCTTGGAATAAAAGTACAAACTGCTACTGAAGTCATCTATGAAGTAAGTACTGAATTTTTTTACTTTCTACAATTTTCACAATATAGAAATTAATTCATATCTATTGCTTTTTTTATCCCCTTAAAAAATTTATTAACAGTGCAAAATTTTCTACCATTTGTTTGCTTTTCTGTGTTGAAAGGAAATCCGAGGTGCAACTGGTGGTAAGAGACATGACGAAAGAAACTGTATGGCACAAGCCTGTCACCCTGACATGGAACCTTCTTCTCACCCTGACAAAGAAGATCCTTATGCTGAAAGATATGCAAATCATTGTCAGAATGTGTCTGGTAAGTTGGAAATATGTATTATTATATATCACATATTATTATTATTATTATTAATAATATAGAACTTGACTATTATACAATGAAGGTTTGAAAATGTGATTTCTTCACATTAAAAGAACAATTCTGACTTTGTTTCCGTTGTTCATTTCTGCTAATTTCAGTTTCTGATACATCTGATTATTATGAACCGCACTCATCGCAGAGTATCCAAGAGGAATACACAGATATGAAACCTTCACTACAGACATTCATGTCCCCTGGGGATACAAGAACTGTACCAAGAAGATTGTACAAGGCAGATGCTAACCCTAGTTGTGATTATAGGCAGTGGTCTACTCTGAAAAATAGTACAGTTGATAGATGCACGTCTGACACCCAGCTTCAATTACACAATGTAGATGCAGACAGTGTTACATGTGAGGCCCAACAAGAACAATCAGAAACAGCAATAGTAGAAAGTCAAAAAATAGAAGGGGTAGGAGAACAAAGCTTCAATTTGGAGCAGTCAACGCAACAGACACACATATTAGAAGAAAATTCATCCCACAACAGACAAAATGATGAACCTCTCCCGGAATCTCCAAGATCTATACATGCAATACACATATAAATTAATAAATTACAGTAAATGAAGGCAATGGTCTTAAAGCAATTCAATTCTAAGCACTTATTTAGAAATCTGTTTTTATAATTTGAAATAATATCATATTTCAGGCTTTATTTCATTGCATAGGAAGTTTGCTTTCATTTGCAAAATGATTTCCTTTTTCATTTTCTTTTATTTCAAATTGAAATCCTATTTAATTTGTATCCCATGCAAGTCAAATCAGGAAGAAAATACAAAACAAACTGGAAGAAAATGTAAACCACACTGCTTAATTTAGATGCTTCAATATTTAAGCAATGTATTGATTGTTGATAAAAGATCCTCTTGAAGACACTGTTTTTTTATTAGTTATCTCTGAATAAATCTACATAGAAAAATAGAATAAGATTAAAAGTGAATTAAGTAAAGTTAAAAGTAAATAGCCATTGTAGATCTAGAGAGGGAGGAAAATACTTGCCTTTCTCTTCTTGATAAATTTTATGCTTTGTTAGAATCAGTGTATCTAGCCGCCATGATGCATAGGGCAGACTCGATAGGACTGTGGCTTGCTTTCTTCCACTTCCATACATCTACACTCTCCCACATCCACATATAAACATACACACTTTGTAAAACGCATGTATATGTGTGCATGCTAAGAAAGAGATTGTGTTCATACAACAGCAGCAGTAGCAGCAGAGCTGTATGCCAGGACACACACATCCAGGCTTCATCGATACAACATTGCAGGTCGGATTCAATTTTATTTTTATTATTTCAATCTACTTCCTTTTATCTCCAACTGTTTTATTTTGTGATAGATTAGGAGAGAAAAATAGAAAGAGCTTCATTAAAAAAACTAATTTGTTTTCTTCATTCTTAAATTATAAATCTTTCAATTTTTTAATGTGAACAATACACCATTTTAAAGTCCATACACAATAACTGACTCATTCTTTTGGTATGTGTCTGTCTTTTTTGATATTTCAGTATAAAAAGGTTTATATCTTTTTGAATTTGGAGTCTTCTAAATTCAGCAACATATTAATCAAATTTTTTTTTCTACATCAGACAATTCCAACATAATTTTCTTTATATTTTCATTTCACGTAAACTTTACTTCATCACAATCAAGACAAATAAATACTGACATGCATACAGCATTATTAAGACATCTTTCATATTGATTTGTCATGATTAATAATAAATTTTCATTAAAGTTCTCTTTCCTTAAATGTTTTAAGATGATGTTATAATGTATTGTGTTAATGTGATTACATTTTTTCCTCCAATGTGAAGACTCATAAGATCAGTTATTATGACAATGGCATGAAGCAAAAAAGCATGCAAAAATAAATCCTGTCATATATTTTATTCTCTTTTTTATAAAAGATGCTTTTCTGTACAGATATTTCAATGATATATTTAATATAAAACAACAGTTTTTGTATCTTTATGTGTCAAGAGAAGTTCTCCCAATATAGTGAACAAATAAACCCTCCTCAAAACTGTAAAAAAAAAAAAGAAAACAACAAAAACATGTATATTTATCAGTTAAAATTTCACAATCGGACTGAAATTAAAATTCTGAATAGATATCAATTTCTTATCAAATAATTTTAAATTTAATGAAGATAAAAATATTTTATAAATTATCAAACTGTTTTTTAAAGGGAAAATAATCAGGCTTCATTTTAATTACAGAATAATAATCTATCTCATTAAAAGGGAAATAATTCCTAACGTGTCTTTATTTATAACAAAGGAAGTTATTCTTTTGAATGAATTTATTGACTAACCAAAAGAAAAAAGTATTTATTACAAAAAACTGACAGTATGGGAAAATTTTGTTTCAATTGCCACTATCTTAAATTTACAGGAGGAGAAACACACCTGACCAAATAATTATGTTCATAATTGTATACATATTGCTATCAGTCTTACAAGTATGCCTCAGTGCTGACCTGACATACAATGTAGATGAAGGAAAGAGTCCAGGTACCTACCTGGGGGACATTACTGCTGATTCCAACATCATGGATGATGTTTCCTTGGAAAACAGACGCCTGATCACATTCAACCAACTTCGACAAGGAATGGCAGGCACTTCCCAATTATTCCATGTCTCCCAGAAGAAAGGAAAACTTTTCACTGCCCAGACACTGGATGCTGAGTCCCTTTGTACCTATAATACAGAATGTTTCCAAATGGTTGATGTGGCTGTACGACAAGGAAAGACTTTCATGAAGATTATAAAAATCAAAATAATCATAAATGATGTAAATGATAATTCTCCAGAATTTCCAGAGAAAGAAATCAGCAAACAAGTCTTGGAAGGTGTGGGACAAGGATTCAAGATATCCATTCCAAATGCCAAGGATAAGGATGTTAGTCTTTCCAATTCAAAAATTACTTATGAATTAAAAAAGAATAAAAATGAACCATTCTCATTGTCCATTCAGAAAATACCATTTGGCCCACCAGAATTAAGTATTTCAGTTGATGGTAAACTTGATAGAGAAGATAAAGACTCATATATGATACAAGTAATTGCAAAAGATGGAGGCACTCCAACTAAACAAAGCCTCTTAAATGTTCATATAATAGTTGAGGATATAAATGATAACTCTCCAATTTTTACACAAGATATTTATAATGTTTCAATAAAAAACCAAGAATATGGAAATACGCCAATTGTGATTGTTTCTGCAACTGATTTGGATGCTGAAAAGAATGGACATGTTTCATATTATTTCCGACCTCAAACATCGGAAGAAATCAAGAATTATTTCAATATGGATAAGGAATCAGGAAAAATATTTTTACTTAAAAAATTACCCCCCAAAAAGCTTACATATAATTTGTTTGTAAGAGCTACTGATGGGGGTCCTTTACCGATGAGTGGCTATGCTGGAGTTTCTGTAAGTATCTTGAACACACAAAACAGACCACCCAACATCTTTGTGACTTTCATGTCTGAATCAACAGACAACACAGCAACCATTTCTGAAGACATTGAGGTGGGAAGTTTTATTGCTTATGTCAAAGTGACAGACCCTGATGCTGGACAAAATGGAGAAGTGAACTGTGAGTTGCACCATGATAAATTCCGATTGCAGAAACTGAGATCAAAAGAATACAAAGTGACATTGAAGCACAAAGTTGACAGAGAAATGCAAGATCACCATGATGTTACAATTAGCTGCAAAGATGAAGGATCTCCTCCGCAACACAGTGATAGCAAATTCTCCATCAAAGTGAAAGATGTCAATGATGTACAGCCACAATTTGCAAAAGATACTTTTAAATTCTCTGTATGTGAGAATAAAAGTCCAAAAACACCAGTTGGTTCTATCAATGCCACAGATCCTGATCTTGGAGCTGGCAGTAGACTCACATATTCCTTGCTCACCAAAAATGAAGACTTCTTACCTTTCAAGATCACCAGTGATGGTTTGATTTCGACAATCATGTCTCTTGACCATGAGTTCAAAGACATTTATAAATTCAAGGTTTTAGTGAAAGATAACGGAAGCCCTCCACTTGATAATACGGTCAAT
The DNA here is from genome assembly GCA_963932145.1 of Acanthosepion lycidas. Taxonomy (NCBI): domain Eukaryota; kingdom Metazoa; phylum Mollusca; class Cephalopoda; order Sepiida; family Sepiidae; genus Acanthosepion; species Acanthosepion lycidas. Next base: position 39,054,436 of record OZ010575.1, on the reverse strand, counting down.
GTGATTGTGGAGATTGAAGATAAAAATGACAATGCTCCATATTTTACATTTCCCAGTGTTAATCCTTACAATCTGGATGTGAAATATCATCCCCATCATACAAAGAACATCACGCTTCTCAAGGCTGCCGATAGTGACAGTCAAGAGAATGCATTTCTCAAATATGAAATAACTGCAGGCAATGATAAACAGTTGTTTGCCATCAATCATTATACTGGATTGCTATCTTTCAGTCGCTTACTTAGCCATCAAGATGCTGGCTCCTATCAGCTGGAGTTTATGGTCAAGGATAGTGGTAGTCCTGTTTTGTCTGCAAAGACGTCAGTGTTTTTGACATTGGCAGTTAGTAACAATACGGCAGACATGTTAAATGCTGCACATATGCACACTGATATCAAGATCCACCAGTATTTACTGATTGTCATTGTGTTGGTTGCAGTCACCGTTGCTATCCCAATTACTGCTGCCATTTCCATCTGCATCCTTCGTTGCATTGATACCAGAAGTGTTGCACATGCACATCCATTGGCTGCCGCTTCCAGCAAATATTATCCTGATCAGGCACATCCAATGCATCCATCTTACCAGACTACTTATTGGTCTGGTGTGTCTGTTGCTGTACGAGCAGAACAAGATGTGCTTTGTAGAACTCTACCGGGCAGAGGCAGAAGGCCCCAGCATTGTGCAGATGTTTTGGATGATGGACGTAGAAGTTCAGCCCTTGGAATAAAAGTACAAACTGCTACTGAAGTCATCTATGAAGTAAGTACTGAATTTTTTTTACTTTCTACAATTTTCACAGTATAGAAATTAATTCATATCTATTGCTTTTTTTATCCCCTTAATAAATTTATTAAAAGTGCAAAATTTTCTACCATTTGTTTGCTTTTCTGTGTTGAAAGGAAATCCGAGGTGCAACTGGTGGTAAGAGACATGAAGAGAGAAACTGTATGGCACAAGCCTGTCACCCTGACATGGAACCTTCTTCTCACCCTGACAAAGAAGATCCTTATGCTGAAAGATATGCAAATCACTGTCAAAATGTGTCTGGTAAGTTGGAAATATGTATTATTATTATTATTATTATTATTAATAATATAGAACTTGACTATTATACAATGAAGATTTGAAAATGTGATTTCTTCACATTAAAACATCAATTGTGACTGTGTCCGTTGTTCATTTCTGCTCATTTCAGTTTCTGATACATCTGATTATTATGAACCGCACTCATCGCAGAGTATCCAAGAGGAATACACAGATATGAAACCTTCACTACAAACATTCATGTCCCCTGGAGATACAAGGACTGTACCAAGACGGTTGTATAAGGCAGATGCTAACCCTAGCTCTGATTATAGGCAGTGGTCTACTCTGAAAAATAGTGCAGTTGACAGATGCACATCTGATACCCAGCTACAATTACATAATGTAGATGCAGGCCATGAAACATATGACACAGAAAAAGAACAAATAGAAAAACCAGCAGCAACCACAGAAACTACACTTGCAAATGAAAAGGGAGAGGGAGAACAGGGGAAAGTTGTGGGAGAGACAATTCTAGAAACATCCATTGCTAATAAAGAAAATCTACAGTGAAATTCTTTTCTATTATCATCTAAGCCAATATATCCTCTGTGCATACATGAAGTGCAAATATTAAAATAAATAAGTATAATAACTGATTTAAGGTATATCACAATATTCATGATATATAGAAGATATATATATATTTTATTTGATATATATACAAGTTAAATAATAATATATCACAATATTCATGATTTTAAATGGATGGAAAGTATGAAAAAATATAACTAAACCAACTTTTTTTTTTATTATTCAAAATAGTTGGAAAAAAGTTGATGTCTAAAACTACAAAAGTGAACAGTAATCAGTTTTGATAAAATTGGAAAAAGGGAAAAATTAGAAAGAATGAATATAGAAAACGTAAATTGATTTTAAATGCAGGGAGAGAAAATCATAGTACATTGCACAGTTATAAAAATATCCCAACGTTTTTATTTTGTTAAACTTTTATATTTTTGCCACCAGTAATACAATATAGGGGTAAATGTTAAAACTGCAGATTTTAACTTTAGATTTAAAATGCAAAAATAAAAAGGATGATTTTTTTTTCGATGAAACAAATTAATCAGGATTAGATCAGCTATAACCTATAATTTACAACATGAAAGATAATTCTTTCTTTCATTATTATATCTTCTTCAGCCCTGAATTTCTTTTTCAATAATTTTGAATGTATTCAGCTAAGGAAAATAAAGTGAGTTTAAATAAGAAGAGTAAGTTGCAGTTATGGTAGTGAAAGAGAAAAACACTTGCCTGTTTCTTTGTGGCAATTTTTTTGCTTTGTTAGAATCAGTGGTTCTAGCCGCCATGATGCATAAAGCAGACTTGATTGGACTGTAGCTTGCTTTCTTTCTCTTCCACATATGCACACTCTCCCACATCCACACATAAACATACACATGTGCCCAAAAGGAGACAGACATTGTGTTCCTACAATAGCAGCAGCAGAGTTGTACACAAGGACATAACACATCTCGTTTCACCATAAATCCGTGCTTCACCGATACAACATTGCAGGTTAGTTGAAATTAAATTCCTTCCAGTTCTGTTTTGTCTCTCCATTTCAATCTATTTTCTCTTATGTCTGTTTTGCATTGTGGCAGATAAATGTACAAAACTCAATTGGATTTCTTACAAAATTGTACATTTTACTGTCAAATAAAATGAATCCATCTTTTACAATCAATACACATACAAAATATCTGACTCATGCACTTGCTATGTTCACTTGTCTTTTATAGTTATCTATGTTTTTACAAATATATATATTCATTTAATTTGGTAGTTTTTCACACAATACAGAAATAAACATTTTTTTCATTCTTGATTCAAAATATTTATCTCTCCTAAAAACAGTTATTTTAAATGTTTCTTTATATTCATATCTTTTGTTACTATTATTTGTGAAAAAAGATAATTGGAGTTTGATATTTATTTTTGTCATTTATATCAATACTTCAGAAATTGTATATTTTCATTATGCGTTTGTTGAAGTTATTAAACATTTCTTTTATCATTATTCTTATACCAGAAACATTTACTTTGTATGTATTGCAATGAGATTTAGAGGCATACACGTCACTTTAAGTGATCTTTATCACACGAATCAAGTATTTATATTTTTGCATATAGAAATTGCATTTTCTTCTAATCAGCTTTTAAACATATTTTATTTACATATGATCTTTGTGTCTGAGACAATGACTATAATATTAGGTAGCATTTCATTTCTAAGCATAAAATCAATCCTCTTTAAGGAGTGAAGTTTTATAAGCATTGGATCATAGCAATGAATCAGACATGCTTTTGTTGTCCTTTTATCATCTCATCATTACAATTCAATGAGTAGATCAAGTCAAAAGATTTGTGTCTCTCAGCATTAAGAAAAAATATTACTAGAAGCAAAAGGTGAAATTCACTGTAGTCATTTTTGAAGAGCTTTAACCATTAAGCCATTTTACGTCTGATTAGATTAAAATAAAAAGTAAGAAATTATTACATATTAAAAGTGAGCAAACATTTTGTTATGCTTGAATTTTAATTTATCTTCATCTAAAATACTGAATTTTTATTTAGTGAAAAAAAAAAAAAAAAAAAAAAAAAGATTGAAAATTAATATTGCAAATATCTATGTTCAATGATACCCAAAGATATACTAGTGCCCAAAATTATGTTATAAACGTTTATATCTAATTATTTATAGAATATTCAGTATGAAAATAAATGTAAATTTTATTAAATAATCAATCTTTATTTTAAATTCATGGATATTAGGGAAAAAAAAAAAAAATTCTTACTGATGTATATCATTAAGATTATCTTTTTTTGGTTTCAATCTAGCAAGAATTATAAAATAAATGGGCATAGGTATTAGTCAAAAATCTATTAATAACAGTGACTAAAAAATGATACATGAACATTCATCAAAAAAATTCTTTTGATTTTAGGAAAAAGAAATTTGACGAATTACCATACACAAATGAAAAAATGGTGGCAGGTACATGCTTGTTTTTGTCACTTTTACCACTTTGCCTCAGTGCTGATTTGTCATACAGTGTGTCTGAAGGAAAGAGTCCAGGTACTTACCTAGGTGATATTGCTGCTGATTCCCATATCATGGATGATGTTCGACTGGAAAACAGACGCCTGATCACATTCAACCAACTCCGTCAAGGAATGGCAGGCACTTCCCAATTATTCCATGTCTCCCAGAAGAAAGGAAAACTTTTCACTGCCCAGACACTGGATGCTGAGTCCCTTTGTACCTATAATACAGAATGTTTCCAAATGGTTGATGTGGCTGTACGACAAGGAAAGACTTTCATGAAGATTATAAAAATCAAAATAATTATAAATGATGTAAATGATAATTCTCCAGAATTTCCAGAGAAACAAATCAGTATACAAATTTCAGAAGGTGCGAGGAAAGGTTTTAAAAAAGCCATTCCCAATGCTGTTGATAAAGATGTGGAAATTTCAAATTCACAAATTACTTATGAATTAAAAAAGAATAAAAATGAACCATTCTCACTGGCAATTCAAAAAATGCCATTTGGTCCACCAGAACTAAGTATTTCGGTTGATGGTAAACTTGATAGAGAAGACAAAGACTCATATATTATACAAGTAATTGCAAAAGATGCAGGCACTCCACCCAAACAAAATGTTTTGAAAATTCATATAATAGTTGAAGATTTCAATGACAATGCCCCTGTATTTACTCAGAATATTTACAACGTTTCCATCAAGAACAAAGAATATGGTAATGTACCTATTGTTATAGTGTCTGCAAATGATATGGATGCTGGAACAAATGGACAAGTTAGTTATCATTTCAGAACTCAAACGTCAGAAGAGATTAGAAATTACTTTCAGTTGGATAAAAAGACAGGAAAAATATATTTAAAGAAGATTTTACCTCCAGACCCAAAGTCAATATATGAACTTTTTGTAACAGCAGTAGATGGAGGTATTTCCCCATTAAGTAGTTTTGCTGGAGTTCTTGTGAATGTTGTAAATACACAGAACAGACCACCCAACATCTTTGTGACTTTCATGTCTGAATCAACAGACAACACAGCGACCATTTCTGAAGACATTGAGGTGGGAAGTTTTATTGCTTATGTCAAAGTGACAGACCCTGATGCTGGACAAAATGGAGAAGTGAACTGTGAGTTGCACCATGATAAATTCCGATTGCAGAAACTGAGATCAAAAGAATACAAAGTGACATTGAAGCACAAAGTTGACAGAGAAATGCAAGATCACCATGATGTTACAATTAGCTGCAAAGATGAAGGATCTCCTCCACAACACAGTGATAGCAAATTCTCCATCAAAGTGAAAGATATCAATGATGTACAGCCACAATTTGCAAAAGATACTTTTAAATTCTCTGTATGTGAGAATAAAAGTCCAAAAACACCAGTTGGTTCTATCAATGCCACTGATCCTGATCTTGGAGCTGGCAGTAGACTCACATATTCCTTGCTCACCAAAAATGAAGACTTCTTACCTTTCAAGATCACCAGTGATGGTTTGATTTCTACAATCATGTCTCTTGACCATGAGTTCAAAGACATTTATAAATTCAAGGTTTTAGTGAAAGATAACGGAAGCCCTCCACTTGATAATACGGTCAATGTGATTGTGGAGATTGAAGATAAAAATGATAATGCTCCATATTTTACATTTCCCAGTGTTAATCCTTACAATCTGGATGTGAAATATCATCCCCATCATACAAAGAACATCACGCTTCTCAAGGCTGCCGATAGTGACAGTCAAGAGAATGCATTTCTCAAATATGAAATAACTGCAGGCAACGATAAACAGTTGTTTGCCATCAATCATTATACTGGATTGTTATCTTTCAGTCGCTTACTTAGCCATCAAGATGCTGGCTCCTATCAGCTGGAGTTTATGGTCAAGGATAGTGGTAGTCCTGTTTTGTCTGCAAAGACGTCAGTGTTTTTGACATTGGTAGTTAGTAACAATACGGCAGACATGTTAAATGCTGCACATATGCACACTGATATCAAGATCCACCAGTATTTACTGATTGTCATTGTGTTGGTTGCAGTCACCGTTGCTATCCCAATTACTGCTGCCATTTCCATCTGCATCCTTCGTTGCATTGATACCAGAAGTGTTGCACATGCACATCCATTGGCTGCCGCTTCCAGCAAATATTACTCTGATCAGGCACATCCAATGCATCCATCTTATCAGACTACTTATTGGTCTGGTGTGTCTGTTGCTGTACGAGCAGAACAAGATGTGCTTTGTAGAACTCTACCGGGCAGAGGCAGAAGGCCCCAACATTGTGCAGATGTTTTGGATGATGGACGTAGAAGTTCAGCCCTTGGAATAAAAGTACAAACTGCTACTGAAGTCATCTATGAGGTAAGAAATCATTTTTTTAAAATTTTGTTACAATTTTCATGATGTAGAAATGAATTCTCAACGAGTGTTTATTTATCCACTTAATATATTTATGAAAAGTGCAAATTTTTTCTAAAATTTGTTTGCTTTTCTGTGTTGAAAGGAAATCCGAGGTGCAACTGGTGGTAAGAGACATGAAGAGAGAAACTGTATGGCACAAGCCTGTCACCCTGACATGGAATCTTCTTCTCACCCTAACAAAGAAGATCCTTATGCTGAAAGATATGCAAATCACTGTCAAAATGTGTCTGGTAAGTTTGAAATATGTATTATTATTATTATAGAACTTGACTATTATCCAATGAAGATTTGAAAATGTGATTTCTTCACATTAAAACATCAATTGTGACTGTGTCCGTTGTTCATTTCTGCTCATTTCAGTTTCTGATACATCTGATTATTATGAACCGCACTCATCGCAAAGTATCCAAGAGGAATACACAGATATGAAACCTTCACTACAAACATTCATGTCTCCTGGAGATACAAGGACTGTACCAAGACGGTTGTACAAGGCAGATGCTAACCCTAGTTCTGATTATAGGCAGTGGTCTACCCTGAAGAATAGTACAATTGATAGATGCACGTCTGATACCCAGCTTCAATTACATAATGTAGATGCAGACAGTGTTACATGTGAGCCACAAGAACAAACAGAATCAATAAAAGAATTTACCCATCCAAGTGAAGAATTAAACTTGGTGCAACCAGTACAAGATACACAAGACTTCAGCGACAAACAAAATATTGATGAAGATTGTTTACCAGACTCTCCGAACTCATTCACTATACATACAAACAAAGAATTACATAACTGAAAGTCCTTTACTATATATACTTTGAATCTTAGAAAATAATTATACTTAAGCTATTATGTTAAATATATATGAGTAATATTTTATGAATAATTATTTTTAATTTTATGGCCTTGATGGATAAAACTGCATAAAAAAAAAGATATGAATTTCTTGTTAACTAATAAGCTTTATTATTTCAAGAAAATTTGATTTTTGAAAAGAATCTCAAAAAGCAAAGGATTAATAATTAGCATAAGAAGTTAAGATAAATTTGAAATGTTTACAACCACTGCTTTGATTGCTGTGGGATGATTCTGAAATGTTCATTAGTTTTTACATTAAAGACATAAGGAAGTGATTAGTGTAAATATTTCAGAAAACAAGCAAGAAAAAATTATTTTAGGCGTAAATATAGATTTTTTTCAAATATACTTTTCAAGCACTGACATTAAATAAATTAATATATTTACAAAGGAAAATGGATATAAGATGCCTTTTGTGGTGTAGGGAGAGAGGGGGAAAAGAAAATACTTGCCTTTTGTTTTCTTAATAAATTGTATGCTTTGTTAGAATCAGTGATTATAGCAGCCATGATGCATAGGGCAGCTTTAATAGGACTATAGCTTTTTTTCTTTCACTTCCACATATGCACACTTTCCCATATCCACATATAAAAATACACACTGTTTCTAACATGTACACACGTATATGTGTGTGTGCCAAGAGAGGGCTTACATTGTGTTCATACAATAGCAGCAGCAGTAGCAGCAGGGCTGTACACCAGGATACACACATCTTGTCTCGTCATACATCCATGCTTCATCGATACAACATTTCAGGTTAGTTGGTATTAATATCTTTCTAGTTGTCATTTTTCCTTCATTTTAATCTACCTTCTTTCCTGTTTTGTTCATGGCCATCTGGTTTGTTTTGTGGCACATTAATAACAAAGTCAAATACACAAAGCTCTTTTACAAATTCAATCAGTTTTCTTGCCTACAAAACTGCAACTCTTACATTTGGATAATATAACTAATTCAGTATTTCACAATCAACACACAAATATCCAAAATGTCTGACTCATGCATTTGGTATTTTCATTTGATTCTGTAATATCAGAATATAATCACAACTTATTTATTTAGATTTTTAAAAAATCTATTAGTTCATCTGTAACAACCATAATTTAATTAACATTTTTAATCATCTATTTCATACATAAAAATAATATAAAGATGATGGAACACTAAAGCCATCATATTTTAGTATTTAGTATTTAATTGTTGGAATAATGATAAATTAATATGTACTCTTAAATAGTTTCTATTAATATATATGTCAATACTAATGGTTTAATAGTTCTGTATCTAAATAGAATTTAGTGTAATAAGGTGTTTATTATATTGTGATTAATTGTATTTGACTAGCTGTCTTTATTGAAAATATTTTATGATTCCGTTCAGTTCAGAATATAGGGTGTGTATAAATTAAAAAGATATTATTTAAATCAGATAATATTCTTCAAAATGTTTTTTGCATTTCAATTTAATGAACAATTAAAGATGCACCCAAAAAGATATTTGTACACACATATATCTGAACACGAAGCTTTAACATTATCTGCAGTCATATTTTTGTTCCAAGAAGCTATATTGCCATTTTATATTTTTATTTTATTTTAGTAGAACAAAAAAAAAAAAAGCAGTAAAACCTGAATGAGAGAATATTGACATGTGTCTATTGTGATACATATCAACGTTTTTATGTTTTTAATCAACCATACTTATTATCAGAAATCATTTTCCTTTATATAATATGTTTAAATGTGGTAGAATCTATAAAAATAACATCTTATAATTAAAATTTTTGACTGAAATGTGATGGATTTAAGAATTTCATGATAAGGATCACATGTTTTCTAAATTAATATAAAAAGTTTCTCACTTTTTTTGTAAAGTCTATTGAAACAACATTGTGTGAAAAGATATTGAATGAAGAGAAGGTTTGTCAGTTAAACATTGAATAAAAATCAAGGGAAATAACCATATTAAAACTATTTCTAAAAAACTGCTTTTTGAGAATAAAAGCAATAGTTTTTTTTTTTGCTTGAGAATATAAGTAATTTGTATTAATGTTTTTATTTAAAACATTGAGAAAAAATGTAACATTTTTTCATACGGATTTTTAAAACACAAATTCATTCTGCTTAAATTTCAGATTCAAGATTTATTTTGAATATTAACTAAAGCAGCCATGATAATAATAATATATCTATTCCTGCCTGCCTTACAACTATGCCTCAGTGCGGATTTGACATACAGTGTAGATGAAGGAAAGAGTCCAGGTACGTACCTGGGTGACATTGCTGTTGATTCCCACATCATGGATGATGTTTCCTTGGAAAACAGACGCCTGATCACATTCAGCCAACTTCGACAAGGAATGGCGGGCACTTCCCAATTATTCCATGTCTCCCAGAAGAAAGGAAAACTTTTCACTGCCCAGACATTGGACGCTGAGTCCCTTTGTACCTATAATACAGAATGTTTTCAAATGGTTGATGTGGCTGTACGACAAGGAAAAACATTCATGAAGATTATAAAAATCAAAATAATCATAAATGATGTCAATGATAATTCTCCAGAATTTCCAGAGAAACAAATCAGTTTGCAATTCATAGAAGGAGTTAGTATAGGGTTTAAAAACTCTATTCCCAATGCCATAGACAAAGATGTTGGAGTTGTGAATTCAAAAATTACATATAAATTAAAAAAGAATGAAAATGAGCCATTTTCTCTATCAATTAAGAGCATTCTATTTGGTCCACAAGAATTAAGTATTTCTGTTGAAGAAAAACTTGATCGTGAAAATAAAGACTCTTATAACATAAAAGTTATTGCACAAGATGGTGGATCACCACCAAAACAAAGTATTTTGGATATTTACATTTATGTGACTGATATCAATGACAACCCACCAATATTTACTCGTGACATCTATAACATATCAATTGAGAATAAGTTCTATGGAGATACACCAATTGCTGTGATATCTGCAACAGATCTGGATGATGGAGAAAATGGCAAAGTGTCCTATTATATAAGATCACAAACCCAAGATACAGTAAAAGAATATTTTGATTTAAACAATATAAATGGAGAAGTTTTACTGAGAAAAAAAACAATTTCAAATCAAAATAAAATATTTAAACTGTTTGTTGGAGCAGTAGATGGGGGTCACCCACCACTGAGAGGTTTTGCAGCCATTCTAATTCAAGTAATAAATGCTCAAAACAGACCACCTAACATCTTTGTAACATTTATGTCTGAATCAACAGACAACACAGCAACCATTTCTGAAGACATTGAGGTGGGAAGTTTTATTGCTTATGTCAAAGTGACAGACCCTGATGCTGGACAAAATGGAGAAGTGAACTGTGAGTTGCACCATGATAAATTCCGATTGCAGAAACTGAGATCAAAAGAATACAAAGTGACATTGAAGCACAAAGTTGACAGAGAAATGCAAGATCACCATGATGTTACAATTAGCTGCAAAGATGAAGGATCTCCTCCGCAACACAGTGATAGCAAATTCTCCATCAAAGTGAAAGATATCAATGATGTACAGCCACAATTTGCAAAAGATACTTTTAAATTCTCTGTATATGAGAATGTAAATCCAAAAACACCAGTTGGTTCTATCAATGCCACTGATCCTGATCTTGGAGCTGGAAGTAGACTCACATATTCATTGCTCACCAAAAATGAAGATTTCTTACCTTTCAAGATCACCAGTGATGGTTTGATTTCTACAATCATGTCTCTTGACCATGAGTTCAAAGACATTTATAAATTCAAAGTTTTAGTGAAAGATAATGGAAGCCCTCCACTTGATAATACGGTCAATGTGATTGTGGAGATTGAAGATAAAAATGATAATGCTCCATATTTTACATTTCCCAGTGTTAATCCTTACAATCTGGATGTGAAATATCATCCCCATCACACAAAGAACATCACGCTTCTCAAGGCTGCCGATAGTGACAGTCAAGAGAATGCATTTCTCAAATATGAAATAACTGCAGGCAATGATAAACAGTTGTTTGCCATCAATCATTATACTGGATTGTTATCTTTCAGTCGCTTACTTAGCCATCAAGATGCTGGCTCCTATCAGCTGGAGTTTATGGTCAAGGATAGTGGTAGTCCTGTTTTGTCTGCAAAGACGTCAGTGTTTTTGACATTGGCAGTTAGTAACAATACGGCAGACATGTTAAATGCTGCACATATGCACACTGATATCAAGATCCACCAGTATTTACTGATTGTCATTGTGTTGGTTGCAGTCACCGTTGCTATCCCAATTACTGCTGCCATTTCCATCTGCATCCTTCGTTGCATTGATACCAGAAGTGTTGCACATGCACATCCATTGGCTGCCGCTTCCAGCAAATATTATCCTGATCAGGCACATCCAATGCATCCATCTTACCAGACTACTTATTGGTCTGGTGTGTCTGTTGCTGTACGAGCAGAACAAGATGTGCTTTGTAGAACTCTACCGGGCAGAGGCAGAAGGCCCCAACATTGTGCAGATGTTTTGGATGATGGACGTAGAAGTTCAGCCCTTGGAATAAAAGTACAAACTGCTACTGAAGTCATCTATGAGGTAGGAATCATTTTTTTTATTATTTCTCACATTTTGATAGAAATTAATTCATGGAGAAATAAATATTCTTTTTCAACTTCCATACATGTTTATTAAAATTAAAATTCGGTAAATATCATTATCAATTGTTTGCTTTTCTTTGCTAAAAGGAAATCCGAGGTGCAACTGGTGGTAAGAGACATGAAGAGAGAAACTGTATGGCACAAGCCTGTCACCCTGACATGGAATCTTCTTCTCACCCTGACAAAGAAGATCCCTATGCAGAAAGATATGCAAATCATTGTCAAAATGTTTCTGGTAAGTTGGAAAAATATACCCTAATCCTCATGCAATGAACTTTACAAAAGATTTATTCTCGTTAGAATCGATTTCAAATTTAGCAAAAATCACATTTGTAAAAATTGAAGACAACGATCAATAAAAAATTCTACAACCATCATTATTTTCCATAACTTGTCACATTTGATGACTTTACAGAGCCATCATGTTGGAGGAGTTCTTTAAAAACTATCCTCTCGACATACCTTTTCATCAAAGCAAAAGACTTTTACAAAAATTCTATTATTAAGTTTGTTGACAGATTATTGATAATGATTAAACATGCATTCTTGAAATTTTTCTGGTGCTACATCTCAAAGTTATTTACCTTAAGAAATCAATTCTGACTTTGTATTCTTTATTTATTTCTGCTTATTTCAGTTTCTGATACATCTGATTATTATGAACCGCACTCATCGCAGAATATCCAAGAGGAATACACAGATATGAAACCTTCACTACAGACATTCATGTCCCCCGGAGATACACGGACTGTTCCAAGACGGCTGTATAAGACAGATGCTAATCCTAGCTCTGATTATAGGCAGTGGTCTACCCTGAAAAATAGTGCAGTTGATAGATGCACGTCTGACACCCAGCTACAATTACATAATGTAGATGCAGACAGTGTTACATGTGAACCCCAGCAAGAACAAACAAAAGCTGTAGCATCAGAAGAGCTTATACAGGAAAAGGAAGATGGAAAATTTAGTTTAGATTTAGTGCAACCAGTGGAAGATGAACATAACTCACACAACAATGAAGATACTGAAGAAGCTTTAGCACACACGTCCAGTTTAATAGTGACATGAAGAAAAACAGAAATTTTCCACCCCTAATTAGAGAAACTTAGTAATAATAGTTATGATACTCTCTCAAACATCTTTAAGAATGAAACTACAATCTGAATAAATGATTCATTGAATAAAACTGAAATACTAATAAACGCACCTTCTACCAGCAAAGATTATATTTGAAAAGATAACTTGTGTCCATTGAGTATTGAGGCCATGATTCCATTAATAACATTCTGATAGAATAAGTCTAGAAATTCCTGAAAAAATTTTTGACAAAAATTCTCAAGTATATTGTAGAACTGATTTAAGTAACATCAGAAATAAATGTAAGAGTATTTAACATTGAAACCAATAAAAGATAAATTTTTAAAATTTTCTTTGAAACAAAATACAAACATCCATATTTAATTACTAAAAATGACCAGCAGAGTAATAACTTGAAAACATTTTGAATTATTTAAATATGATCAAATGATTACTATAAATTCAAGTAAATTTCTAGATTATTGCCAAATGCATTTAAAATGTTACTATTATCATCAGTAGGCACTAATTTGATTCGTATTCTTTAACATTGCACACACTGAGTGAGTATATTTTTACTAGTTTTTTTTCTTATCAAAGCAATTCGGATAAATACATCAAAAATTTGTCAGTTTTTATGTAAAATAATATTTTAAACCATTTTCCAATGTAAAAAAAGCCTTTCCAAAAATTTTTATTCCCTTTATATGCGAAAATGAAGTAAGATTAAAATTTAAATACAAGTCACTGCTGTGATGGTGAGAAAGGAAAAATACTTGCCGTTTTCTTCTTGATAAATTGTATGCTTTGTTAGAATCAGTGGTTATAGCTGCCATGATGCATAGGACAGACTTGATAGGACTATGGCTTTCTTTCTTTCTTCCACTTCCACATATGCACACTCTCCCACATCCAAACATAAAAATACACACTGTTTCTAACATGTACACACATATATGTGTGTGCCAAGAGAGGGCTTACATTGTGTTCATACAATAGCAGCAGCAGTAGCAGCAGAGCTGTACACCAGGATACACACATCTTGTCTTGTCATACATCCATGCTTCATCGATACAACATTTCAGGTCAGTTGATGTTAAAATCTTTCAATTTCACTTTTTTTTCTTCATTTTAATCTACCTTTTTTTCTGTTTTTTTCATGGCCATCTGTTTTGCTCTGTGGCACATTATTAAGTCAAATACACAAAAGCTCTGTTACAAATTCAATCAGTTTTTTTTGCCTACAAAACTGCAACTCTTACATTTGGATAATATAACTAATTCAGTATTTCACAATCAACACGCAAACATGCAAAATGTCTGACTCATGCAACCATTATTCTTTTGTAAAACATAAATATTCCAGCTATTTTCTAAAATCATTATTTTACCTCATTACTAATTTATGCATTTTCACAATTTAGAAATTTTTCCCCCTTTTATTTTAGCATCTTAATAAATTACATAAATCTAAAATATTTCAATTTTGAGTTTTCAAAACTATGTTCATTTTCCATATAATTGTAACTTTTGAATGTTGAATAATTTTATTAAATTCCTAAAATGATAAAAATATTTTAATAAGCTTATTTTCATATACAAGTAAATTATCTTTGCTTCTGTGTTTTTTTAGTATAAGAACCATTTTAGGAAAGCAATTTATTTTGTTTTACTAAAAACATTTTACATTTGCTTAAAAAAAATTCACAATCAAAAATGATAAATCATTTTAAAAAAGTAATATTTATCCTATTTTTTTGGCTTAGTACATATATTTCAGGCATTAATAAAATATGTACACGAGTCGAAAATATTGTCAATAAGACTGTATTTTGCTGATTATTTCATATTCTCATTTTTTAAATATTCTTAATAAGCAATAATAATTTATAAATGTTACTCATGAGGTCATTTGTACATGAAATGCATACAAAATAATTCCATTTAAACAAACAAAAAAAAACTAATTTAGAAAGGTGAGTAAGTGTATATTTTCCTACAGTAATATATTTTTTCTGTTTAACTGAAAATATTTAAGAAACAATTAGATTTTTCTTTAATTATTAGTAAGAATTAAGGTCAAAACAGGATATTTTGAATAAATAAAATGTATTTTACAGAAAACAACTAGCTTTTCAATTGTTATCCTTCATATTTGATTATAGGAGTAAAAATTGAGGAGTAAAACAAAACAATATAATTTTTTTCATCAACATGAAAAATAGGTGAGAAATAAGTCCATGATATTTGTTTAAAGCTACATAATTTTAACATTTTCAAGAGAATAGAATCCTTACCTTTTTCATTACAGGGGGAGACAACTATTATGTAACATTCTAAAGTACAGTGACACCTTGAGATATGAGTAGCTTAGCATACGAGGTTTTGGAGATGCAAGTGGTGGCTCGAGCCATTTTTTGACTGACATGCAAGTTAATTTCTGAGATATGAGTCATGCTTCGGGAAGCTGCTGCTAGTTGGTGCACGGGTAAAGCTTCTTGTTCTTTCTCACATGTTACCTGGACAGCAAAGACCTATCTCATTCATTGAAAAGTGAAGTGCCAAAAAGGCAAAAACAAGTGACGATTAAATGAGAAATTTATACAATACGTAATATTAAGTTCAGGTTTAGTTTAAGAAGGTGCAATTTTAGTTCATTTAATGTCAAGAAAGTGAAGTTTTAGTTTGTTTCATATTAAGAAAGTGAAGTTTTTGTTTATGTGTCTACAGTCTGCATCACCTCCTCCACCATTCATCCCCGTTAACTGCATATGTCTGTCTCTAAGGTAAGAACACAGTACTAGATAATACTTTTTTTCTTTTATTTCATATTTATATTAAGCATTGGTAAATTATACATATGTTTAATTAAAAACATGTCTTTTCCATAACTTAGGATGGTTTGCGGATGTTTTACAGGGCTAGAACGTATTAAATCTATTTCAGTTATTTTAAAAATGGGAAAAAATTTTTTTGACATATGAGCTGATTGACATATGAGCTCGGTTATGGAACGGATTAAACTCATATCTCAAAGTATTATTGTAATTTAATTCTGAGATGAAGTTATTTACCATATTGGTTATTAACTAGTATTATTTTTATTGCTTTTTATGAGATCTTTTTTTAGGTTGAATACCTTCTAAACATTTAAGTAGCATGAAGTAGAAATAAAGAGGTAGAGCTTTTGATGTAAGTGAAATCATATTGCAGATCACAAAAACTTGTTCATAAACAAATGCCTAAACTGATTTACACACATGGACAAAAGTACAAGTTGACAAGGGGATGCTCAAAAATTACTAACCTGACCAAGAAGCGCCCCCCCCCCCTTCTGAGAGAAAAAAAAAAAAAAAGATTCTGATGTTTGCTCATTTGATCAGACTTTGAGACGTGAGTTCGACCAAGAACATTTCGGCACCCACTTATACAGTTATCCTGCCAACTTATTGGAAGCTATTTCTAGCTTCATTCTAAGTAATTTAACAGTCAGAAGTAGTAATATGACTGTAGAGGTTGAATTGGTTAAGGCATTATCCATCACCACCAAGCAGACATGGAATTTTCTATAGTCATGCTGAGCCACCTGTACTCTCAATGAAGCTCCTTGCCTTTAATGTTTATTGGGAATTAAATTCATCATCGAACACAAGTGCAAATCATATAGTAATTTTCCAAGCGTAGCTTAGATGTGGCACAAGGCTGAAAGTATGGGACACCCAGTGAGGATCGAACTCACTACTCGGTCGTAACTGTCTTAGCAAGACAAGCTTGCTAACGATTACACCGACTCGAGGTGCCCAAAGTACAAATCATATATATGGCTTATTACTAATGATGCTAGAAAAATGGCCAGTTCCTGGTACTGCTACAGAAAGAAACTTTCTCTTCTTGCCATGTTCTATGTTTACAGGAATCAGGTCAGATCAAATATGGAGTATTTCTGCCATATTTAAATGGAGCTATTCAAACTCACTTTACAGCCTTGACAGAGTTTAAAAGCATTTATCCAGCTTTTTCAACTCTACAGCCCCCTTTCCCACAGATGAAACACTGCAGACCTATTGATACTCTGTTGCTATTTCCATGGCAAATGTTCAAACCATCTGCATTTGTTAGTTCAGACCTTTACAGCTAGGAACTATCATGCCACGTACTCAATATCAAATCCTCTTTATTTCTTTTGTATTCTGTTGGTAAAGATGAAGGTGTACTCAGCCAAATGTTTCCCTGAGAATCACTACTTTGTGGAATAGTCTCCCGAGAGAATGCTTCTCCAATCACTACAATCTTAACTTCTTCAAGAGTAAAGACAATTGTTATCTATTCTACATATCCTTATAATCTGCACTTACTTCCCCCTCTTATGCCTATACAACCTCATTCAGTAAAAATAACTGCCTTTAGTGGAACTTGGGCCTTGTATTAAGTGAACATTTCTTAAAAAATAAATAAGAACAATGAATAAAAAATGAAAGAGTGCCAGATATCGGTACTGCTAGATTAAGTTTTGTTAAAAGTTATATTGGTTCTTACTTTGTATAACTTTAATGACTAGAAGGTATTCAATCAAGAAAGTTGTGAAAAAAAACCAAAAACAAAAATTAAACAAAAGAAAATGTCTAAATAGCAATTAATATGATTTTCATTTGATATATTATTTTCAGGAAGAACAAAAATTAATTTTACAATGCTGATAGATGGATATATACTCCTGTCAATCTTCCACCTGTGTCTCACTGCAGACCTGATGTACACTGTAGATGAGGGTAAGAATCCAGGCACTTACCTGGGAGACATTGCAGCTGATTCCCACATCATGGATGATGTTCCCTTGGAAAACAGACGCCTGATCACATTCAACCAACTTCGTCAAGGAATGGCTGGAACATCCCAATTATTCCATGTCTCACAGAAGAAAGGAAAACTTTTCACTGCCCAGACACTGGATGCTGAGTCCCTTTGTACCTATAATACAGAATGTTTCCAAATGGTTGATGTGGCTGTACGACAAGGAAAAACATTTATGAAGATTATAAAAATCAAAATAATTATAAATGATGTCAATGATAATAAACCAGAATTTCCAGAGAAAGAAATCAATTTACATTTTATAGAAGGAGTCAGTAAAGGGTTTAAAAAATCCATTCCCAATGCCATAGACAAAGATGTTGGAGTTGTGAACTCACAAATTTCATATGAACTAAAAAAGGATGACAACATACCCTTTGCCCTTTCTATTTATAAAACATCATTTGGTACACCAAAGCTTTCCATTGTAAGTGAAGAAAAACTTGATAGAGAGAATAAAGATTCTTATATGATACAAGTGATTGCCAAAGATGGTGGGTCCCCACCAAAACAAAGTATTAAAAATATTAAAATTTCATTGACAGATTTGAATGACAATCCTCCAGTATTCACTCAGGATATTTATAATGTTTCTATTGAGAATAAGGAATACAGAGAAAAACCAATTGTTGTTGTGTTGGCAACAGACAGGGATACAGGCAAAAATGGAGAAGTATGTTATTATTTCAGTCAACAAACATCAAACAAGAATAAGAATCATTTTAAATTAAACAGAAGAACAGGTGAGCTATTCTTGCATAAAATATTTTCGTTGAATGAAAATACTGTTTATAAATTATTTGTGACAGCTACAGATGGGGGAGAACCACCAATGAGTGGCTTTGCAGGGGTTTTAGTAAATATTATTAATACGCAGAACAGACCACCCAACATCTTTGTAACATTCATGTCTGAATCAACAGACAATACAGCAACCATTTCTGAAGACACTGAGGTGGGAAGTTTTATTGCTTATGTCAAAGTGACAGACCCTGATGCTGGACAAAATGGAGAAGTGAACTGTGAGTTGCACCATGATAAATTCCGATTGCAGAAACTGAGATCAAAAGAATACAAAGTGACATTGAAGCACAAAGTTGACAGAGAAATGCAAGATCACCATGATGTTACAATTAGCTGCAAAGATGAAGGATCTCCTCCGCAACACAGTGATAGCAAATTCTCCATCAAAGTGAAAGATGTCAATGATGTACGGCCACAATTTGCTAAAGATACTTTTAAATTCTCTGTATGTGAGAATAAAAGTCCAAAAACACCAGTTGGTTCTATCAATGCCACTGATCCTGATCTTGGAGCTGGCAGTAGACTCACATATTCGTTGCTCACCAAAAATGAAGATTTCTTACCTTTCAAGATCACCAGTGATGGTTTGATTTCTACAATCATGTCTCTGGACCATGAGTTCAAAGATATTTATAAATTCAAGGTTTTAGTGAAAGATAATGGAAGCCCTCCACTTGATAATACGGTCAATGTGATTGTGGAGATTGAAGATAAAAATGATAATGCTCCATATTTTACATTTCCCAGTGTTAATCCTTACAATCTGGATGTGAAATATCATCCCCATCATACAAAGAACATCACGCTTCTCAAGGCTGCCGATAGTGACAGTCAAGAGAATGCATTTCTCAAATATGAAATAACTGCAGGCAATGATAAACAGTTGTTTGCCATCAATCATTATACTGGATTGTTATCTTTCAGTCGCTTACTTAGCCATCAAGATGCTGGCTCCTATCAGCTGGAGTTTATGGTCAAGGATAGTGGTAGTCCTGTTTTGTCTGCAAAGACTTCAGTGTTTTTGACATTGGCAGTTAGTAACAATACGGCAGACATGTTAAATGCTGCACATATGCACACTGATATCAAGATCCACCAGTATTTACTGATTGTCATTGTGTTGGTTGCAGTCACCGTTGCTATCCCAATTACTGCTGCCATTTCCATCTGCATCCTTCGTTGCATTGATACCAGAAGTGTTGCACATGCACATCCATTGGCTGCCGCTTCCAGCAAATATTATCCTGATCAGGCACATCCAATGCATCCATCTTACCAGACTACTTATTGGTCTGGTGTGTCTGTTGCTGTACGAGCAGAACAAGATGTGCTTTGTAGAACTCTACCGGGCAGAGGCAGAAGGCCCCAACATTGTGCAGATGTTTTGGATGATGGACGTAGAAGTTCAGCCCTTGGAATAAAAGTACAAACTGCTACTGAAGTCATCTATGAGGTAAGACATTGTTTTTTTTACTGTTCTATTTTCTTAATACACAAATTAATATATGATTAATATCAATATTTTTTTCATCATCAATATCTGTTGGTTTTCTATATATATATATATATATAT
The DNA here is from genome assembly GCA_963932145.1 of Acanthosepion lycidas. Classification (NCBI taxonomy): domain Eukaryota; kingdom Metazoa; phylum Mollusca; class Cephalopoda; order Sepiida; family Sepiidae; genus Acanthosepion; species Acanthosepion lycidas. The sequence continues at coordinate 39,034,067 of OZ010575.1, read as the reverse complement.
ATATATATATATATTAACAAATATCCCACTATCAAAATAACTGGTGTCAGTTGTTTTTTCTTACACTACGCATTGACATGTGGCTAAATGCCTCTTCTATCTTGACCAACTTGGCAGTTCTTCCTTAATGGAAATAACTTATTAAAATGCTTTTTGTATATTAACAAAAGAGGCTTGAATGGTAAAATGTAATTTTCTTGCCTATTTAAAATCTGTTTTAATTTTTTGTCTCAGATGCTAGGTAAATTAAAATAATAGAAAAAAAACAAAACAAAACGTAATTATATAAACATTATTTCAAATTTTTCTTTAGTTTCTGATGTCATTTGTTTTAAATGTTTTAGGTTTTTGATCTTGTTAATTATGAAATATATGTATATAAATAAGATTTATTTTAAAATTTTCAAACATTTACTATGTTATACATTTATTTAAAAAACAACACAAATTGTCCAAATATTGTAATCCTTTGAAAGAATATCTGACTGGAAGCATAAAATGATAATTACCTTAATTCAAGGGAAATTACTTTACTTTCATTCATTATGTTATTACTTCCTTAATTCTTTCATGTTAATTGTTGTGATGAACTTTCGTCTATGGTACCTAGACTTCATGAAGTTAAACAAAGTACTAGATTGGCTGCAATGTCTCATCATTTTACAGTTGAAATGGCAAAATGTAACCATAAGTTTTATGCTAACAGCTACTTCTATCACTCTTCCCAACATGTGGAACTTACTTCTGGCTTCTTGCTTCAGAGTCAACTTTGATCTTCAAAAATGTATATGCAATTGTGGTTTGTTAGAAATTATGTGTGGGGCCTGTCTTATTTTTGTAGAATTATAGTCATAAATAAGAAGGCTGGTGTTTTTCAGCCAGATTCAGTCTTTTCTTTTTTCTCCTCTTTTTATTTGAGGGTTGCCTTCTTGTTAGTTGAGAGAGAAGTTTAGAGAAAGAGAATGAAAGAGATAAGTCTTTTAAAGGAAAGCGCAAAGGCTTTATTTTAATTCTTTTTATTTTTGTTTATATATTTTATTTTTATCGGGATTCACTACACAATGTCAATCAATATTTTCTGTCTTCTTAATTCTTGTTATTTTATTGTCCTTTCCCCTTAATAGTATATTTTTCTCATATTCTCTATCACTCTTGCATCTTAGTTGCTTTATTGCCATACTTATGGGTGAAATGATAAAAAAAGGCTTGTGCACATTTCTTGAGGTTTATTATAACTTGCAATGTGAACTGACATTCTAGTTAGTTTACATTGCAAATATTTTAAGCCCCTAAAAAATCAATTTCATTGAAAATGCATGCATTTGTCATTTCAATGAAAGAATTTGAAAGAAAAATTTGGTCCATATATTCACTTAATTTTTATCTACTCAAAATATTAATATTGTTTTGAGTTTGTCAAGACCTGTTTGTTAGACATGAAGTAGTAAATGAGGAAATCTTAACGTTGAATTTGTTGATCTAATTGAAGAAAAACAAATTTGAAGTCATTTTAAGAAAATCACATTCTGCTAATATATTTTTTTAGAAATATAATGTAAAAATAGTTTAGCCATTACTTGACTTCAATTTAGCATAGTAAAAACTCTTATTTACTTATTGAAATAAGAATCAATTCTTATTTCAACATTGATTTTTTTTATATTCACCAATGTAATAGTATAATTACAATTTATGTTACAGTAATGTGAAATAAGATTCAAGACTGGAGTCAAATTTACATTCTGAAAACTTGACATGAGCTTTTGTACTCATCAAAAACACAATTCATAGAATTCTAGAACCTATTTTCATTTTTAAAATTTACTTAAATCATCACTATTCTCAATCTGACCTATTGATGAAGGTTCAGTAGTGTTGAGGAAACATTAGGTTAGCTAGTTTGTTGCAGTTAATTTTACTTTTCCAGTCTATTCTCACAGACAACATTGGGAATTCTGCAAGTTTAATATATTTATCAAGGAAATGAACAGTAATAATATGAAGTTAGACAACAGCAGTAAAATTAATAATTGATTACTTATTAATTAATTTTTTATGACTGTTTATACTTTTACATTGAAAGGAAATCCGAGGTGCAACTGGTGGTAAGAGACATGAAGAGAGAAACTGTATGGCATCTGCCTGTCACCCTGACATGGAACCTTCTTCTCACCCTGACAAAGAAGATCCTTATGCTGAAAGATATGCAAATCACTGTCAAAATGTGTCTGGTAAGTTGGAAATATGTGTTATTATTATTATTATTATTAATAATAATATAGAACTTGACTATTATACAATGAAGATTTGAAAATGTGATTTCTTCACATTAAAACATCAATTGTGACTGTGACCGTTGTTCATTTCTGCTCATTTCAGTTTCTGATACATCTGATTATTATGAACCGCACTCATCGCAAAGTATCCAAGAGGAATACACAGATATGAAACCTTCACTACAAACATTCATGTCCCCTGGAGATACAAGGACTGTACCAAGACGGTTGTATAAGGCAGATGCTAACCCTAGTTCTGATTATAGGCAGTGGTCTACCCTGAAGAATAGTACAATTGATAGATGCACGTCTGATACCCAGCTTCAATTACATAATGTAGATGCAGACAGTGTTACATGTGAGCCACAAGAACAAACAGAATCAGTAAAAGAATTTACACATCCAAGGGAAGAATTAAACTTGGTGCAACCAGTACAAGATACACAAGACTTCAGCGACAAACAAAATATTGATGAAGATTGTTTACCAGACTCTTCGAACTCATTCACTATACATACAAACAAAGAATTACATAACTGAAAGTCCTTTGCTATATATATATATACTTTGAATCTTAGAAAATAATTATACTTAAGCTATTATGTTAAATATATATGAGTAATATTTTATGAATAATTATTTTTAATTTTATGGCCTTGATGGATAAAACTGCATAAAAAAAAAGATATGAATTTCTTGTTAACTAATAAGCTTTATTATTTCAAGAAAATTTGATTTTTGAAAAGAATCTCAAAAAGCAAAGGATTAATAATTAGCATAAGAAGTTAAGATAAATTTGAAATGTTTACAACCACTGCTTTGATTGCTGTGGGATGATTCTGAAATGTTCATTAGTTTTTACATTAAAGACATAAGGAAGTGATTAGTGTAAATATTTCAGAAAACAAGCAAGAAAAAATTATTTTAGGCGTAAATATAGTTTTTTTTCAAATATACTTTTCAAACACTGACATTAAATAAATTAATATATTTACAAAGGAAAATGGATATAAGATGCCTTTTGTGGTGTAGGGAGAGAGGGGGAAAAGAAAATACTTGCCTTTTGTTTTCTTAATAAATTGTATGCTTTGTTAGAATCAGTGATTATAGCAGCCATGATGCATAGGGCAGCTTTAATAGGACTATAGCTTTTTTTCTTTCACTTCCACATATGCACACTTTCCCATATCCACATATAAAAATACACACTGTTTCTAACATGTACACACGTATATGTGTGTGTGCCAAGAGAGGGCTTACATTGTGTTCATACAATAGCAGCAGCAGTAGCAGCAGGGCTGTACACCAGGATACACACATCTTGTCTCGTCATACATCCATGCTTCATCGATACAACATTTCAGGTTAGTTGGTATTAATATCTTTCTAGTTGTCATTTTTCCTTCATTTTAATCTACCTTCTTTCCTGTTTTGTTCATGGCCATCTGGTTTGTTTTGTGGCACATTAATAACAAAGTCAAATACACAAAGCTCTTTTACAAATTCAATCAGTTTTCTTGCCTACAAAACTGCAACTCTTACATTTGGATAATATAACTAATTCAGTATTTCACAATCAACACACAAATATCCAAAATGTCTGACTCATGCATTTGGTATTTTCATTTGATTCTGTAATATCAGAATATAATCACAACTTATTTATTTAGATTTTTAAAAAATCTATTAGTTCATCTGTAACAACCATAATTTAATTAACATTTTTAATCATCTATTTCATACATAAAAATAATATAAAGATGATGGAACACTAAAGCCATCATATTTTAGTATTTAGTATTTAATTGTTGGAATAATAATAAATTAATATGTACTCTTAAATAGTTTCTATTAATATATATGTCAATACTAATGGTTTAATAGTTCTGTATCTAAATAGAATTTAGTGTAATAAGGTGTTTATTATATTGTGATTAATTGTATTTGACTAGCTGTCTTTATTGAAAATATTTTATGATTCCGTTCAGTTCAGAATATAGGGTGTGTATAAATTAAAAAGATGAACACTTAAAGACGCACCCAAAAAGATATTTGTATAGGCACACATATAGATGTATCTCAACACAAAGCTTTACATTATCTGCAGTAGTATTTCATGTAGTTGCAAGAATCTATATTAACATTTCATATTCTTATTTAGTGTAATATTTCTGAATTGAGAAAAATATCATGTGCAAAAAAATTTCCAGTGAAATAAACTTAAAATTAAGATATTTAATAAATATAACATATATTATCTTCTACATAAAACTTGAAAACATTTAGTAAAATTTATTATTATTGTGATTCAGTTGATAAGAAAAATTTAGACATTATTTACCAGTTATCAAGAGATGAAGATTATCTGAATTATTCTCTAATAATTTTGAAATATTTTGTGGTGAAATTTTCTTCAATATGATTTCAACCGTTTTTTTTTAATCGAAATCAAGGGAGACAACCGTTTAAATGAGGCTTCCATAAATGTTAATTACTTGTAATTTTATTCTTTTCATATTCATAACTCTCTACTTGAGGATTTAAATAGAAAGTTATTAACATTATTTTTCTAAACAAAAAGTAGGTATAATACTTGTACTTTTAGCTGATTAAAAAAAAAAAATCCAAATGATTTTGTTAAATTTCTTGATATTTATATCTTTTTATTTCCAGCTGTTAATCTTGATACTGACAGAAGTTGCCATGGTGATTATTATATATATATGTCTATCAATCTTACAACTATGCTTCAGTACTGACATGACTTACAGTGTTGATGAAGGAAAGAGTCCAGGTACCTACCTGGGAGATATTGCGGCTGACTCCCACATTATGGACGATGTTCCTTTGGAAAATAGACGCCTGATTACCTTCAACCAACTTCGACAAGGAATGGCTGGAACATCCCAATTATTCCATGTCTCTCAGAAGAAAGGAAAACTCTTTACTGCCCAGACACTGGATGCTGAGTCCCTTTGTACCTATAATACAGAATGTTTCCAAATGGTTGATGTGGCTGTACGACAAGGAAAGACTTTCATGAAGATTATTAAAATCAAAATCATCATAAACGATATCAATGATAATACTCCAGAATTTCCAGAGAAACAAATACATCTTGAATTTGTAGAAGGAAATAGCAAAGGATTTAAGAGCTCAATTCCAAATGCAATTGACAAAGATGTTAGTGTCATTAACTCAAAAATAACTTATAAAATGAAAAGGGATGAAAATGAACCTTTCTCATTATCTATTCTTAGTACTCCATATGGCCCACCAGAATTAAGTATTTCTGTTGAAGAAAAACTTGATCGGGAAAATAAAGACAAGTACAATATACAAGTAGTAGCGAAAGATGGAGGATCTCCACCAAAACAGAGTGTTTTGCGTGTTCATATTTCTGTAAGTGATTTCAATGACAACCCACCAATATTTACTCATGAAATCTACAACATATCAATTGAAAATAAATTCTATGGAGATACACCAATTGCTGTAATATCTGCAACAGATCTGGATGATGGAGAAAATGGCAAAGTGTCCTATTATATAAGATCACAAACCCAAGACACGATAAAAGAATGCTTTGATTTAAATAAAATAAATGGAGAAGTTTTACTGAAAAAAAAACCAATTTCAAATCAAAATAACATATTTAAATTGTTTGTTGGAGCTGTAGATGGGGGTCACCCACCACTGAGAGGTTTTGCAGTCATTTTAATTCAAATAATAAATGCTCAAAACAGACCGCCTAACATATTTGTTACATTCATGTCAGAATCAACAGACAATACAGCAACCATTTCTGAAGACATTGAGGTGGGAAGTTTTATTGCTTATGTCAAAGTGACAGACCCTGATGCTGGACAAAATGGAGAAGTGAACTGTGAGTTGCACCATGATAAATTCCGATTGCAGAAACTGAGATCAAAAGAATACAAAGTGACATTGAAGCACAAAGTTGACAGAGAAATGCAAGATCACCATGATGTTACAATTAGCTGCAAAGATGAAGGATCTCCTCCGCAACACAGTGATAGCAAATTCTCCATCAAAGTGAAAGATGTCAATGATGTACAGCCACAATTTGCAAAAGATACTTTTAAATTCTCTGTATGTGAGAATAAAAGTCCAAAAACACCAGTTGGTTCTATCAATGCCACTGATCCTGATCTTGGAGCTGGCAGTAGACTCACATATTCCTTGCTCACCAAAAATGAAGACTTCTTACCTTTCAAGATCACCAGTGATGGTTTGATTTCTACAATCATGTCTCTTGACCATGAGTTCAAAGACATTTATAAATTCAAGGTTTTAGTGAAAGATAACGGAAGCCCTCCACTTGATAATACGGTCAATGTGATTGTGGAGATTGAAGATAAAAATGATAATGCTCCATATTTTACATTTCCCAGTGTTAATCCTTACAATCTGGATGTGAAATATCATCCCCATCATACAAAGAACATCACGCTTCTCAAGGCTGCCGATAGTGACAGTCAAGAGAATGCATTTCTCAAATATGAAATAACTGCAGGCAACGATAAACAGTTGTTTGCCATCAATCATTATACTGGATTGTTATCTTTCAGTCGCTTACTTAGCCATCAAGATGCTGGCTCCTATCAGCTGGAGTTTATGGTCAAGGATAGCGGTAGTCCTGTTTTGTCTGCAAAGACGTCAGTATTTTTGACATTGGCAGTTAGTAACAATACGGCAGACATGTTAAATGCTGCACATATGCATACTGATATCAAGATCCACCAGTATTTACTGATTGTCATTGTGTTGGTTGCAGTCACCGTTGCTATCCCAATTACTGCTGCCATTTCCATCTGCATCCTTCGTTGCATTGATACCAGAAGTGTTGCACATGCACATCCATTGGCTGCCACTTCCAGCAAATATTATCCTGATCAGGCACATCCAATGCATCCATCTTACCAGACTACTTATTGGTCTGGTGTGTCTGTTGCTGTACGAGCAGAACAAGATGTGCTTTGTAGAACTCTACCGGGCAGAGGCAGAAGGCCCCAACATTGTGCAGATGTTTTGGATGATGGACGTAGAAGTTCAGCCCTTGGAATAAAAGTACAAACTGCTACTGAAGTCATCTATGAGGTAGGAATCATTTTTATTATTTCTCACATTTTGATAGAAATTAATTCATGGAGAAATAAATATTCTTTTTCAACTTCCATACATGTTTATTAAAATTAAAATTCGGTAAATATCATTATCAATTGTTTGCTTTTCTTTGCTAAAAGGAAATCCGAGGTGCAAGTGGTGGTAAGAGACATGAAGAGAGAAACTGTATGGCATCTGCCTGTCACCCTGACATGGAATCTTCTTCTCACCCTGACAAAGAAGATCCCTATGCTGAAAGATATGCAAATCACTGTCAAAATGTCTCTGGTAAGTTGGAAATATGTAATATCATACATTATTTATTTTTTATTAATATAGAACTTGACTATTATACAATGAAGGTTTGAAAATGAGATTTCTTCACATTAAAAGAACAATTCTGACTTTGTTTCCGTTGTTCATTTCTGCTAATTTCAGTTTCTGATACATCTGATTATTATGAACCGCACTCATCGCAGAGTATCCAAGAGGAATACACAGATATGAAACCTTCACTACAGACATTCATGTCCCCTGGGGATACAAGAACTGTACCAAGAAGATTGTACAAGGCAGATGTCAACCCTCACTCTGACTATAGGCAGTGGTCTACTCTGAAGAATAGTGCAGTTGATAGATGCACATCTGATACCCAACTACAATTACAAAATGTAGATGCAGACAGTGTTATATGTGAACCCCAACAAGAACAAATAGGCACAGCAGCTGTAGAATCCACAGAACATGATGATCAACAAAACATTGTGCACCCAATGAAAGAGATACAAACTTTACAGAACACAGAGGACCTTCAACAAGTTTCTCCCCCACACACACCAACATCAATACATTCAATGCATACATAAAGTCATATAGACTTAGTCAATTCTTACATTCCTTATACTTAACAGCTTTTTACACCAATTCTTCAACACTACTTTTCTGATTAGAACATGTCATCCTTTTAATAGATCAGTTGAAGTGAGAAAAAATAAATAAATAAATAAAAATCAATAAGATTGCATAGCCTTTGAAAGATAAACTATTTCTTCAGTTACTTTTCCTCCCTCATGATTCATGAAGTATTGCTGCATAGAAATAGAATCCTGTATTTCTCAGGATGAAATAATTGATAATCATCATTATTTTTATATGCATTGCAATTATTATAACATTTTATTTGTGTACGTGTAAATCTTTGAGGGAAAATTAACCATTTCTTCCTAGTATACTATTATATCCATTATAGTATGTGAATTATGATCCTATGTATAAATTAAGTCTGAAAAACTAGCTTCCTTGCTTTCTTTTTTGTTGATGAAAATTAATTTAGCGGATTAGATTGAAGAAGAGGCTCAAGACTGTGAAAAAAGTAAATAGAAATTAAAAATACATGCATAGTGCGTCTCTTTTCATTTATGAACAAAAAATACACAGAGTAGATAACAATCCATAAACTTTTTTAGAAAGCATATAATTTTCAAAATTCTTTGAAAAAGTTGACAATTCATGAACACATATTCATTTTACTTCCTAATTATGAAGACACATTTTAAAACTAAACCATTGTCAGTTAGGAAAATTCAAAGACTGAACCTTATTAGATTATACTTTAAAATATTGAATTCTAAAGTAACTTGTTAGTTATTTTGTACATTGTTACATTTTGTATAAAAATGTTAATATTTTTTAGTTTGTCATCACTGTCAATTGAGCAGAAGTTATTTTTGTTTATATTGCAGTAAAAAAGTTAAATAGATATTTTTTAACACTGTTGACATTTGAAAGTAAGCAAAAATGATCAGTCACTTTAAATTTATATGTTTTTAGAAATGAGATGTTAACAGAATTACTGAGAGATGACAATAGCCAAGAAAAGTATAAATTTGCAGCTATTTTTTGTATGAGATAATTATTATTTCCATAACTTCAAGGTTTTTTTTCTCAAATATTTTATGTAAAATTTTCAGAAGAAGATAAAGTAAAATTAAATATGAAAACAAACCATTGTCATAATTGTGAGAAAAAAAAAAGAGAGGAAAATACTTGCCTTTCTCTTCTTGACAAATCATAGGCTTTGTTAGAATCAGTGACTCTAGCCGCCATGATGCATAGGGCAGACTTGATAGGACTATGGCTTTCTTTCACTTCCACATATGCACACTCTCCCACATCCAAACATAAAAATACACATTGTTTCTAACATGTACACACATATATGTGTGCGTGTGTGCCAAGACAGGGCTTACATTGTGTTCATACAATAGCAGCAGCAGTAGCAGCAGAGCTGTACACCAGGATACATGCATCTTGTCTCGTCATACATCCATGCTTCATCGATACAACATTTCAGGTTAGTCGATATTAATATCTTTCTAGTTGTCTATTTTTACTTCATTTTAATCTACCTTCTTGGCCATCTGGTTTGTTTTGTGGCACATTAATAACAAAGTCAAATACACAAAGCTCTTTTACAAATTCAATCAGTTTGTTTTGCCTACAAAAAAGCAACTCTTACATTTGGATAATATAACTAATTCAATATTTCACAATCAACACGCAAACATGCAAAATGTCTGACTCATGCATTTGGTATGGTCTACTGAAATACCAAATATTCAATATTTTCAATAATATCAAGTAATATGAAGTAATATTTATGTAGATTTTTGTCTGATGATTACTGCAGATTTTATAAACTAAATCACAACCATGAGAGTTTGCTTTAATTTCAATTGAATGATTTTTCTTCTCATTTGAGAACCCATAGTAATTAGCCACATCAAGATGGCATTTTGTACTAAAAATGAAATATAGTTTTCTTGTCATAGACTATATCACTTAGAAGCCATACCTGCCTAGGATCATAATCCCTATATGTATGTAGATATTGTATTATTTCTATGAAAAGCTACCATTTTCTTAGAGCAAGTGTGTAAAATAGAATTGTATGGCTGAAAAAGCTTATTCAGAGGCTTTCATTACAAATGTTCCATTAATAATATTAAAAGGCTTTTGGTTGCAACAGCAAAGATTATAATGACAATTTGATAGTATTCAGAATCCACTTTATTAGTACTAAGCTTTACTTTACTTTTGTACAAGAACAAATGGCTTGATTTTAGTGTTGCACCTCACTACCAACAGGCAATGGCCTGCTTTGTCTGTCATTAAAATCAGCATGTAAAGTTTATTACCAGGGCCTGAACTACTGGTACGAGAACTAATATTGCTTGATTTTTAAGAATTTCCTGGAAATTAAAAATTCATATATGTGTGTATAGAAGAAAGTGTCTAAATCTGTTAAACATATGAAGTAACACTACATCAGTATTAGATTGTCATTACTAGACTCCATTTTAAATCTATACACACTGAATAAATAGTGAGCCTTATAAGTAATCTCCAGTAATATGAAAAGAAAAATGTTAGGAACTTATTTTTTTTTAAATATATTTTCTATATATAATTGTTTCAAAAACAGTTTTGTTAAAAAGAATCTAAAATCTTCTTAGTGACAACTGACTTTTATAAATATTTAAGTATGTTTAATACAATATTTTTATCTAGAAAAAGTTCTTTCCAAAAATTCTGAAAACATCTTAAGTTTCTCTAATTTCATTCATGTTTGTGAGAATGAAAATAAAAATGACAAGGGTGAAAATTTTGAAATGGTATTAATTTTTTTTCTTTAGATTTAGTTTATTTGTGATTTTGAAATTATATTTCATAAATTTGAAATTCATATAAAGTTACAATAGTTATCCAGTGCATATATATGTGTTTGAGTGTGTGTGAGAAAACACATGGCAATAACACTTTACCTAAAGTGTTTCTAATTATTTTCCAGGAAAACTATAGAACACTCAAAAATGAGAAAATGTTACCCTGGGATTAATATGTTGATGACCATGTACATCTTCATCTCTGTTATACATTTGGGCCAAAGTGTGGACCTGACATACAATGTAGATGAAGGGAAAAGTCCAGGTACCTACCTGGGAGATATTGCTGCTGATTCCCAGATCATGGGTGATGTTTCCTTGGAAAACAGACGCCTGATCACATTCAACCAACTTCGACAAGGAATGGCTGGAACCTCACAATTATTCCATGTCTCCCAGAAGAAAGGAAAACTCTTTACTGCCCAAACATTGGACGCTGAGTCCCTTTGTACCTATAATACAGAATGTTTCCAAATGGTTGATGTGGCTGTACGACAAGGAAAGACTTTCATGAAGATTATAAAAATCAAAATAATCATAAATGATGTCAATGATAATTCTCCACAATTTCCAGAGAAAGAAATACATCTGGAATATTTAGAAGGGGCTGCTAAAGGATTTAAAAAATCTATTTCCAATGCAAAAGATAAAGACGTTGGTGCTATCAATTCTCACATTACATACGAGCTCAGAAAAACAAATAATGAACCATTTTCTCTTTCAGTTCATAAAACTCCCTTTGGTACTCCAAAATTAAGTATTGTCGTTGAGGAAAAATTAGACAGAGAAGAAAAAGCCACTTATGTGATTCAAGTTATTGCCAAAGATGGTGGTTCACCATCAAAGGAAAGTCTTTTAAACATCCATATTTCTGTAACGGATATCAATGATAATGCACCTGTATTCAGCAAAGATATTTACAATGTTTCCATCAATAATCAAGAATATGGAGAGAAGCCTATTGTGGCTGTGTCTGCTACTGATTTGGATGAAGGAGAAAATGGTAAAATTTCATATTACATCAGTACTGAAACATCAGAAAATGTCAAAAATTATTTCACAATAAATAGTTTATCAGGAGAAGTATTTTTACAGCACAAATTGCCTTCAAACCCACAAACAATTTACAAATTATTTATTGGTGCAAGGGATGGAGGTCACTCACCACTAAACGGCTTAGCAGGTATACTAGTAAATGTAGTCAATACGGAGAATAGACCTCCTAAAATCTTTGTGACTTTTATGTCTGAATCGACAGACAACACAGCAACCATTTCTGAAGACATTGAGGTGGGAAGTTTTATTGCTTATGTCAAAGTGACAGACCCTGATGCTGGACAAAATGGAGAAGTGAACTGTGAGTTGCACCATGATAAATTCCGATTGCAGAAACTGAGATCAAAAGAATACAAAGTGACATTGAAGCACAAAGTTGACAGAGAAATGCAAGATCACCATGATGTTACAATTAGCTGCAAAGATGAAGGATCTCCTCCGCAACACAGTGATAGCAAATTCTCCATCAAAGTGAAAGATGTCAATGATGTACAGCCACAATTTGCAAAAGATACTTTTAAATTCTCTGTATGTGAGAATAAAAGTCCAAAAACACCAGTTGGTTCTATCAATGCCACTGATCCTGATCTTGGAGCTGGCAGTAGACTCACATATTCGTTGCTCACCAAAAATGAAGATTTCTTACCTTTCAAGATCACCAGTGATGGTTTGATTTCTACAATCATGTCTCTTGACCATGAGTTCAAAGACATTTATAAATTCAAGGTTTTAGTGAAAGATAACGGAAGCCCTCCACTTGATAATACGGTCAATGTGATTGTGGAGATTGAAGATAAAAATGACAATGCTCCATATTTTACATTTCCCAGTGTTAATCCTTACAATCTGGATGTGAAATATCATCCCCATCATACAAAGAACATCACGCTTCTCAAGGCTGCCGATAGTGACAGTCAAGAGAATGCATTTCTCAAATATGAAATAACTGCAGGCAACGATAAACAGTTGTTTGCCATCAATCATTATACTGGATTGTTATCTTTCAGTCGCTTACTTAGCCATCAAGATGCTGGCTCCTATCAGCTGGAGTTTATGGTCAAGGATAGTGGTAGTCCTGTTTTGTCTGCAAAGACGTCAGTGTTTTTGACATTGGCAGTTAGTAACAATACGGCAGACATGTTAAATGCTGCACATATGCACACTGATATCAAGATCCACCAGTATTTACTGATTGTCATTGTGTTGGTTGCAGTCACCGTTGCTATCCCAATTACTGCTGCCATTTCCATCTGCATCCTTCGTTGCATTGATACCAGAAGTGTTGCACATGCACATCCATTGGCTGCCGCTTCCAGCAAATATTATCCTGATCAGGCACATCCAATGCATCCATCTTACCAGACTACTTATTGGTCTGGTGTGTCTGTTGCTGTACGAGCAGAACAAGATGTGCTTTGTAGAACTCTACCGGGCAGAGGCAGAAGGCCCCAACATTGTGCAGATGTTTTGGATGATGGACGTAGAAGTTCAGCCCTTGGAATAAAAGTACAAACTGCTACTGAAGTCATCTATGAGGTAGGAATCATTTTTATTATTTCTCACATTTTGATAGAAATTAATTCATGGAGAAATAAATATTCTTTTTCAACTTCCATACATGTTTATTAAAATTAAAATTCGGTAAATATCATTATCAATTGTTTGCTTTTCTTTGCTAAAAGGAAATCCGAGGTGCAAGTGGTGGTAAGAGACATGAAGAGAGAAACTGTATGGCATCTGCCTGTCACCCTGACATGGAATCTTCTTCTCACCCTGACAAAGAAGATCCCTATGCTGAAAGATATGCAAATCACTGTCAAAATGTCTCTGGTAAGTTGGAAAAATATCTCATCTATCATGTATAATTTTATCATAGATTTTTCTTACATTGATCATTGTTGATTTGAAAATGATTCTTCATATTAAACGACAAATTCTGACTTTGTTTCTGTTGTTCATTTCTGCTCATTTCAGCTTCTGATACATCAGATTATTATGAACCACACTCATCGCAGAGTATCCAAGAGGAATACACAGATATGAAGCCATCACTACAAACATTCATGTCTCCTGGAGATACAAGGACTGTACCAAGACGGTTGTATAAGGCAGATGCTAACCCTAGCTCTGACTATAGGCAGTGGTCTACCCTGAAGAATAGTACAGTTGATAGATGCACATCTGACACCCAGCTACAATTACACAATACAGATGCAGATAGTCTTACACGCGAAGCACAACAAGAACAAATAGAAACAATAGAACATACACAGAAAGAAGATGAATGTGAGAGAGAACAAGTCTCAGACTTGGTGCTACCAATTCCTGAGACCACCAATTCCCTATGCAATGAAAATTTTGATCACCATCATCTTCCAGAATCACCAAATTTTAATCATACAGTAAAACATTTGACCAAACCTTAATTTATACATAAATAAAAACAATTCTAACAATATTGTCTTAATTTTAACAAATATTTAAGATGAAACATCAAATAAACAATCAATTTTAGTTTACTTCGTCGACCAGACATATTTTTACATTTTTTGAAATTATATTTCACTGAGAAAACTTCAATATGATTAAAAATTAAAGAATTGAGCATTACTTACTTCTTAGCAAGCATTATTAATATTAGAATAATGACATCTGATAAATGAGGAGATATATTATTCACCACAAAATATAACTTTGTTTTCCTTCTTTACTTTAAAGATTATTTTCATTGACAATGAAAGCAGTGATACTTTAAACACGTTCCATTGATTTACTTCATCAAAAGAGTGAGTTAAAAAATGTATTGTAGGAAAATTGGTTGATAATTTTTAGTTTTCCAATGTTATATTGTAATTGTTTTTTGTGACAGCCATGTTTAAATCATGGAACTTTCCATTTTTTATGACAGGCACCAAAAGGATATGAAAAGTAAAGACAAGTAGGATAAAATACAAAAGAAGAATTTTTTCATGACTACGGATTATTCCCATTATATACTATTTAACCTAATGTTTTGCAACATTTTCTATTTTGTGCTTATTTGCACAGAAAAATAGAAAATTAAAAGTAAATGTCTAATTGTGAGTAGAATATACTTGCCTTTCTATTCATGATAAATTATTTGCTTTGTTAGGATCACTGGTTTTAGCCGCCATGATGCATAGGGCAGATTTGATAGGACTATGGCTTTCTTTATTTCTTTCCCACATATGCACACTCTCCCACATCCATACATAAAAATACACACTGTTTATAACAGCCACATGTACACACGTATGTGTGTGTGTGTGCGCCAAGAGAGGGCTTACATTGTGTTCATACAATAGCAGCAGCAGTAGCAGCAGAGCTGTACACCAGGATACACACATCTTGTCTCGTCATACATCTCTGCTTCATTGATACAACATTGCAGGTTAGTTGACATCAAAATCTATTTTCTTTCTACATTTAATGTATTTTCTTTCATGATCTTTTCATGCCTATCTTATTAAGCATTTCTTGCCTAGAAATTTGCAACATTGTAACCTCAAAATTTCATATTCACCACATAATAATCAACACATACAAAGTATGAGTCACGTAAATGGTATGTTCAATTGTTCTTAAGTTATATTGAAAAATTGTGATTGCTGTTGTTTTTCTGTTTTATTTTAAACAACTTAATATTTACAATTTCTTTATATTATGCTATGTTATTTTCCTATTCTACATTTGTTAAATGATATTTGTCTATAGAGATATTACTGTGTATATATGATACATTAAATACAACTATGAAAAGAAACTTAAGCTTTTTAACTGAAATCTATTTACTTAATGAATGAGGTGTTAACATTTTTAATGTGTATTATTTTCTCTAATATGATAAAAATACTAATATTTGGCAATTAAATATCTTAACTATTGTGCTATAAAATCTTGATAGACTAATTTTATAAATGATTTAAGGGATTGTTGTGCCATTTTATCATGTGCATATTTTATTTTATTAATGTGTTTAATTTTTTATTCCTAAATATTGACTGATATTGATATTGGTGTGAAATGAATTGTCATTTAATTTTTGTAGTAAATGCAACATTTTTGTAAGGATTCATTTTCTTTAGAATTTATTAACACTAATCATCTTTATAGATTTTATATTTACTAGATTACCTGAATAAATTGTATGTACATATAAACAGTTTTATAAGAAATATTTATATGTACATATGATTTATACATGAATTGCAGCTTTTATTAATTTTTGATTAAAGCTTTAAAATATGGAATATTTTTATTGATAAAAATACAGAACTGAACTATTTTGAAAGTTCTGATGACTTCATTTTATTTTTAAGATTTTCTTTCAAATTTAAGACAATATTTGGTTATAATTTTGAAAAACAAAACAGCTCAATGTCACTATTTTTCTTTAAATTTTTTTATTTTTAATGTGTTTTTAAGCATTTGTTATACTTCTAGCAAATCATTTATTTTATATTTGCTTATTGTACAATTTTGGTTCTTTTCTTCTTATTTTTAGAACAGAGATGTCTCATTTAATACAAATGCAAATTAAAAATATACACACATACATGTTGTGCATATACTCATTTCGCAGTATCTTGATTCCTAATTTTAAGTTGTTATTTGCAGAGTAAAAAAAATGAAATTACTTTAACTAGTTAAAAATATTTATATAAATTAATAAAATGACTATAAGAAAATACAATTAAATCTCACAAGACTTAAAATACACTAAATTTTATACTTTCAAAAATTTTTTAAGTTAGCTATCTGTTTTCCATTTATATTTTTGTATAATGTTTATAAATTCCAGGTTAGTTCTTAGACCTCTACTTGATGAATAATTTTAAAGGAATGCAGAATCACACTCTTTGGAAGACTAGTACATCATAATCTGATCTTGTGTTGGACTAAGCTAAGCATAATAAATATCAATTTTATCAACCATATAAAACTAATATTTTCAATATTTGAGTCAAATAACTGAATGAGAAATTACAACAATTTTGTTATTATTACTATGCTGCACTAGATCTGTTTGGTGTTAGCAAGCATTCTAAGAAACATTTTCTTTATAATTTTGTTCTTACAATTTTTACTTTCTAAAACATACAAATTTTAATTTTTTTCAACACTTCAATGGTACAGGATTATAAAGAAAACGTTTCAGTCATAGTATTTTTCCTTACAAAAGGCCCTAAAAATTAGATGTCTTTTCAACAAATTAATGCTAACTGAATGTACAAGGGAAGTAAATCTTCAAATCCTTATGACAAGTATGAAGGAAAATTGGAAAAATATAGTCTCCAAATAACAAAATGCAACATTTGAGGAAGTTTCAAAAGTTATTTTGCTTCACACATAAAAATATTTATAAAATTCAAGTTTCAAATTATATCTCAATCATTTTATTTTTAATATGAAAAAAAAAAAAAAGTTTAATATGGAAAAAAAAAATGAATAATTTTAAATAAGTAAATATTTCCTTATTTCAAATGCAAAATTGAAAAAGGTTAAGAATAAAGTAAAAATAAAAGCAAATTTTTTTAGTAAATTTAGGTGGATTTTGATTTATTGAAAATATAGTTGGTGTGATTTTAATAATGAAAAACCTTTCTTCATATGAATTAAATTGCTCAACAAAATAGTTTAACACTTTTACAAGTGATGCAATTTGAAAGGAGTTAGTAAAGTTAGCTTTCTAGTCAAGATGGAACAAAGCATTTCAAATCAATTTAAAGCATTTATTACCAGTTGTATAATAAAGTTACAATAAAAACAGGAGCTACTTTATTTTATAGTAGCTAAAATAATATTTGACAAAATCTAAATTAAAAGAATTTAAAATTTTGTATTTCAGACAATAATAAAAATTTTCAAATAAACTATATTTCCTATTGTTATTAAATGGAAAAAAATCAAAAGATTTATAAGTGAACTAAATACATATAATCAGTCTAAAATACTTTCACAACATATAAAATAATTTTAAAAAAAAATTTAATTTTCAGTTTTCAGTTTAAATTTGCTACTAAATTAAGTATAGAGATAAAACTAGTAAAAGAAATCACAAAACCTCAACCAAACGAAAAATAAAAATCAAATAAACTGTTCACTCTTAAAAAAATTTTTTTTAAAAAGGACACAAAATTAATTTATTGCTTGGTGAGTTAAGGCTGCAGTTATGAAGCTTTAAAAATTGTTTTTTGAATAAAAATCAGTTTTGTGACTACAATTTTTTGGTGTATTTACACTTTTTAAACTTTCGATATCCATCATATACATGCAAAAATTATTAAAAAAATCAAATATTGGATTTTATTGATCTTTTGCAAGTTCTTCCTAAATTCTTAGTTAATATAAAAATCTTAGAAATTTGAAGTTTTACATTTATTTGTTAGCAGATTTCTTGGATTATTTTAGCAACCATTTACAAATGTTAGTTTCTGAAATGTTTGATAAAAGGACATGGCAGTTGTATGTCACTTGTTATATACTCTGAAATATGAAAAGAAACTTTAATGTTTGTTGGAATGACTACCAGTAATAGGACCATTTTGATCAATTATACATTTTTTATTTCATCAACATAATTGCATTAAACTGTAACATTTGATTCAATGATTTTTGATAGTTTATTTTGTTTTTAAAGATAAGATATATTTTCTTTCACAAAAATATTTGCACAAAATCTTTTTACAAAACATATTTCTTAAAAAGCTCCATTCAGTTGAAAAGTTTTAAAAATTAGACCGTTTAACTGAGGTGTAAATATTTTAAGATTATTGAGAATGAATCCATTTACACTGGAATCATCATCTCACTAATAAACATACCTTTACACAGTACACGTTCTGGTTATTTTATTGCTAATCCTATGAAAAATTCTTTGAATTGTAAGATGGAAAGTTATGATTAAATTATTATACTGACAATAAAAAGAGAACTGAGTGGTTTTATGTTTGTTAATAATGATCACTAAATTTCAAAAGAAAATTTGTTGTTCATAGAATCATTAAATGCTAGTAACTCACAAACTTATTAGTGAATGAATTAACTTTCAAGAAAATGTTGAGAGAAAAATTACATTTTTATACACAATAGATTTAATGGTTTCTTTTGGAATATGTATGACTTTTCCCAAACTGATGAAAAAATTGTTAATACAAAAAATACATCTTAAAATGTTTTTAATTTTAAATCTACATAACTCCTAAAATAAATAATGTAGCTTATTACTTAAAAAAGCTGTTCATTAATTTCTCTTTGAGAAAAGCTAGAAGTTCCTGAGGTTAATATATTCTTAAATTTATTGCAATGTATTTCACAGGATTTTATCATTTGATTATTTTCTATATCGATACAGAGATAAATGTTGTTTGTAGTAAAAGCTATGTTTTGAAATTATACCAAATTTAAGGCATCACATTAATGAGTTAGTATTTTTCTTTGGAATGCATATATATTCAAAGAAAAACAGTATAACAAAGACAGACAACCAGATTTAGTCAGTTAAAAGTTCTCAATAAATAAGCATAATTATCTTTTCAGGAATCAAAACAGAACCCCATCCAAAATTGGATAATGTTGATATCTGTATACATATTCCTGTCAGTCTTACAACTGTGCCAAAGTGTAGACCTTACATACAATGTTGATGAAGGAAAGAGTCCAGGTACTTACCTGGGAGATATTGCTGCTGACTCCCACATAATGGATGATGTTCCCTTGGAAAACAGACGATTGATTACCTTCAACCAACTGCGGCAAGGAATGGCAGGCACTTCTCAATTATTTCATGTCTCCCAGAAGAAAGGAAAGCTTTTCACTGCCCAGACATTGGATGCTGAATCAATGTGCAAACGTGATATTGAGTGTTTCCAAATGGTTGATGTAGCTGTGCGACAAGGAAAGACTTTCATGAAGATTATAAAAATCAAAATAATCATAAATGATGTCAATGATAATTCTCCAGAATTTCCAGAGAAACAAATTAATATGCATATTTCTGAAGGAGTAAGAGAAGGTTTTAAAAAAGCCATTCCCAATGCAAAAGACAAAGATATAGGTACAATTAATTCCCAAATCACTTATGAATTGAAAAAGAATAGCAATGAACCGTTCTCATTATCAATAGATAAAACTCCCTTTGGACCTACAAAATTAAGCATATTTGTTGATGGAAAACTTGACAGGGAAGAAAAAGATTCATACATGATACAGATAATTGCGAAAGACAGAGGGTCACTTCCAAAACAAAGCATATTAAATATCTATATTACTATAACAGATATGAATGATAATTCTCCTGTATTTACAAAAGATATTTATAATGTATCAGTTAAAACTCAAGAATATGGAGAGAAGCCTATTGTGGTTGTATCAGCTACAGATTTGGATGAAGGTAAAAATGGAAAAGTATTTTACCATTTCAGTCCACAAACTTCAAATGATGATAAGAATTATTTTGAATTAAATAAAATAACAGGAGAAATATTTTTAAAACAGAAAATAACTCTACAAGAAAACAACAATTACAAATTATATGTTATGGCTACAGACAGTGGAGATTCGCCACTAAGTGGCTTTGCAGGGGTTTTAGTAAATATTATTAATACGCAAAACAGACCTCCTAACATCTTTGTGACTTTCATGTCTGAATCAACAGACAACACAGCAACCATTTCTGAAGACATTGAGGTGGGAAGTTTTATTGCTTATGTCAAAGTGACAGACCCTGATGCTGGACAAAATGGAGAAGTGAACTGTGAGTTGCACCATGATAAATTCCGATTGCAGAAACTGAGATCAAAAGAATACAAAGTGACATTGAAGCACAAAGTTGACAGAGAAATGCAAGATCACCATGATGTTACAATTAGCTGCAAAGATGAAGGATCTCCTCCGCAACACAGTGATAGCAAATTCTCCATCAAAGTGAAAGATGTCAATGATGTACAGCCACAATTTGCAAAAGATACTTTTAAATTCTCTGTATGTGAGAATAAAAGTCCAAAAACACCAGTTGGTTCTATCAATGCCACTGATCCTGATCTTGGAGCTGGCAGTAGACTCACATATTCCTTGCTCACCAAAAATGAAGACTTCTTACCTTTCAAGATCACCAGTGATGGTTTGATTTCTACAATCATGTCTCTTGACCATGAGTTCAAAGACATTTATAAATTCAAGGTTTTAGTGAAAGATAACGGAAGCCCTCCACTTGATAATACGGTCAATGTGATTGTGGAGATTGAAGATAAAAATGATAATGCTCCATATTTTACATTTCCCAGTGTTAATCCTTACAATCTGGATGTAAAATATCATCCCCATCATACAAAGAACATCACGCTTCTCAAGGCTGCCGATAGTGACAGTCAAGAGAATGCATTTCTCAAATATGAAATAACTGCAGGCAACGATAAACAGTTGTTTGCCATCAATCATTATACTGGATTGTTATCTTTCAACCGCTTACTTAGCCATCAAGATGCTGGCTCCTATCAGCTGGAGTTTATGGTCAAGGATAGTGGTAGTCCTGTTTTGTCTGCAAAGACGTCAGTATTTTTGACATTGGCAGTTAGTAACAATACGGCAGACATGTTAAATGCTGCACATATGCACACTGATATCAAGATCCACCAATATTTACTGATTGTCATTGTGTTGGTTGCAGTCACTGTTGCTATCCCAATTACTGCTGCCATTTCCATCTGCATCCTTCGTTGCATTGATACCAGAAGTGTTGCACATGCACATCCATTGGCTGCCGCTTCCAGCAAATATTATCCTGATCAGGCACATCCAATGCATCCATCTTACCAGACTACTTATTGGTCTGGTGTGTCTGTTGCTGTACGAGCAGAACAAGATGTGCTTTGTAGAACTCTACCGGGCAGAGGCAGAAGGCCCCAACATTGTGCAGATGTTTTGGATGATGGACGTAGAAGTTCAGCCCTTGGAATAAAAGTACAAACTGCTACTGAAGTCATCTATGAGGTAGGAAATCATTTTTTTTTATTTCTTCCATTTTGTGAACATAGAAATTAATTCACAAGTTAACAATCTTCCTTTCATATTTATTAAAAGGAACAAAATTTATTAAATAATTTGTTTGTCTTAATGTGCAGAATTTATCTCATTTCTGTTTTTTATGTATTCCTTTAATATAATTATTAAAAGTGAAAATTTTATTACCATTTTTTTGCTTTTCTGTGTTGAAAGGAAATCCGAGGTGCAACTGGTGGTAAGAGACATGAAGAGAGAAACTGTATGGCACCTGCCTGTCACCCTGATATGGAAACCACTTCTCACCCTGACAAAGAAGATCCCTATGCTGAAAGATATGCAAATCATTGTCAGAATGTGTCTGGTAAGTTGGAAATATATCATATATTATATATCATGTATTATTATATATTATCATTATTATATACCTTGATTATTATATAATGGCTATTAGAAAATGTTTCTTCAAATTAAAATTGAAATTCTGACTTTGTTCATTTCTGCTCATTTCAGTTTCTGATACATCTGATTATTATGAACCACACTCATCGCAGAGTATCCAAGAGGAATACACAGATATGAAACCATCACTACAAACATTCATGTCCCCTGGAGATACAAGGACTGTACCAAGACGGTTGTATAAGGCAGATGCTAACCCTAGTTCTGATTATAGGCAGTGGTCTACCCTGAAAAATAATGCAGTTGATAGATGCATTTCTGAAACTCAGCTACAATTACACAATGTTGATGCAGACAGTGTTACATGTGAGGCCCAACAAGAACAAACAGAAATAGTAGATGAAGAGCCCTTACAGAAAAGGGAAGAAGTTGAACAAAGATCTAATTTAGTGCAACCAATACAAGAGTCACAAAACTTACAAAATGAAGTGGATGTGCAGCAAAATTCTTCTCTTGAAAATCCTCAGTCAATACATTCAATGCGCTCTTGAAAAAACAAACCTTTTCTGTTGTTGTTTGCAAATAATTTAGATTTACATGATAAATTGATAATTTTAAATAGGTCCCTTATGATAAGAAAGTGCCATCTAAATTCTGTAAATAATCTTTTTTCAAATTATGCAACAACCTTTTAGTAGATTATAAAATATTCAAAAACTATAATGGAAACTAATTAACAAATAAAAGTTTCTTTTTATTTGTTAATTAGTTTGTATTATAGACTAGTTTGTTTTGTTTAGAAACAAAAATCAAACATTTTAATGAATTTTATAAATAGAAAAAATAAGAATAATAATGTAGAGAACATTTGAAAATGAATAAAGAACAAAATAGCTATAAAATTTTATGTGATTATTCTTTGAATAGAAACTTTATTTCAGATTTTACTTATAATCATTTAAGTATAAATTGACAAAAAATAGAGTAAAATGAAAACTAAGTTAACATCATAAAATAGAGGAAAGTACTTGCCTTTTTCACTTGATAAATGTTATGCTTTGTCAGAATCAGTAGCTCTGGCCGCCATTATGCATAGGGCAGACTTGATAGGACTATGGCTTTCTTTCTTTCATTTCCACATATGCACACTCTCCCACATCCACAGAGGAACATACACTGTTTCTAACACACACATGTACACATGTATATGTGTGTGCCAAGAGAGGGCTTACATTGTGTTCATACAATAGCAGCAGCAGTAGCAGCAGAGCTGTACACCAGGATACACGCATTTTGTCTCATCATACATCTGTGCTTTATTGATACAACATTGCAGGTTAGTTTTCAATTTTTTTATTCTTCATTTCAATCAACTGTCTTTCATGTCTTTTCATGGCTGTTTTGTAGCAAAGGCAAATACAAAAAAAATTATTACAAAAGCAATCAACTTTTTCTTGCTGAAAAAATTGCAAATCTCTCAATATAACCAATTCAATATTTCACAACATACAAAATATCTGAGTCATGCAGTTGGTATGGATATCTGTCTTTGTAAAGCTTAAATCTCACTCAGAATAATAGTTTATTAAAATTTGATTTGCAAATGTGCAATGTTTGTGTATTTGTAAAAAATTATTGTCTTATTTATCTGTTAATTAGTTAATTTAACTAAATTGGAAATTATATAACAAATTTCATATTTATACAATGAACATATAATTTCTAGGTATCACAAATTAAAAAAATATAAAATTATCATGTTTTTAATAGATTCTACATTAACTGAATAAATGTTAAAAATTAAACAAATCCTTTACACAATGTCTGTTTTTAGGTATCATTTCACATAATTATATTTCTGCAGTATATTGTATTATTTGAGCTATTGCTCCCTTAATTAATATAGCAATTTCTTAATGGGGTCTTTCTTGTGTATCAATTGTCCATCATCCCATGTTTGTCTAAGGAGCCATTTATACTCTTCATAGTTGCTCTAACCACAGGGATTGTGAAATGCATTAAAAAATATATGGTCTATTTTTAAAAGAAAAGATTTAATATCTTTTTAAAGATTAATTCTTTTTAATAATTTGATTAACTTTGAATATATTTCAGACATTTTACAGTATATACTAAATTTATATATTTCCGTATCTGGTTATTCTGCAACAATATTAAGTAATTTTCTGATGGGATGAGGAAAAGATTTTTATGGACATTTTTCTTCTCTATTCATTGGCTTTTGTCAATGCCAAAGTAAAAATCAAAATATTTCATTAAATTTAATATTTCAGCTAATAGAGAATTTTGAAAAAAAAAAAAAAAAAAAAAAAAAAAGAAGTTATTTTTAGATTTTCATATTAAAGCAAATGATCTTGAACATGAAATGATTTTATAAAATATTCCAACTGAAACATTTCTCCTCTTTCTTGATGATGATGTTTGAGAGACAATTCTATCTTCAATTTATGTGTAAATTTGACAAAATTAACTCACAAAAGTAAACAATAAACCAAGAAGTTATTTGACCCAAGTATATTGATTAGTACATTTCTATATTTATTTTCATTTAATAAGTTCATTGTATTAGTTTATTTAGAATAAAACTTTCTGTTACATTATGATACACAATATGTCAAGACAGCCAGATAGTGTTCTCAAAAAAAAAGAAAAAAAAAAAAGAAAAGAAAAAAAAAGTAAAATGTCTTTATATACAATTGTTTCCAAATTGGTAATATCGAGTTCCAACAATTTGTAGTTAATTATGTAATGGTTACATACAAAAAAATCTAATATATATGTTCCTATTATTTCTGGAAAGTTCTAATATTCAAAACCCATTTTCCTTGCTAGAATTTTGTACAAAGTAGACTTCTGTATGTATTATCTTTGAAGAAAAATAAGGGAATACATGCATATATTTTTCCTTGATAATAGATGTACCTAAAATGAGTTATTTGTGTTAAACATGTTTATATTAATCAGTTACTCATAATTCAATATGGAACTCTTTTTTTTTTTTTTGTTGCCCCATAGTATTTTTTCCTTCAATTTTTATTATGAATGTATATGAGGGGATGATGAAAAGTTCTTAACTCAATTCACTTCCTAAAATCTGATCAAATGATCAATCAAATGAATTTATTTTGGAATTACTTCTTGTTTGGACAAAATTTTCAACACACATTCATATAAAGTAAATATATAAATATTTAATGGATGTTCTAGTGTAAACACTGTCTTTTTTTCTCTTCTTTGAAGGCATTTTTACTGGCATTAGTTGACACAAGAAATGACTATCTATGTGTGCATATATATTTATTAATTTAAATCTTATTTTTAGTGGTTATCCATATTTGAGTAGATGCTCTGTTTATTTTAAACAGTATTTTATTTTGCCTACCAGCCTGCACACTCTTCATAGCCGAATAGTCAAAGCACATCAAATGGTAGTTTCTGCTGCAAAGAGGGATGCAGGTTTGAATCCTGCCGTAGGGCACATCCTTAATAAGTTTTCTCAAGTGTGCAGGCTGATAGACAAAATGAAATACTGATTAAATAAATGGAGTGTTTACTCAAATAAAGGTATGAATTAAAAATAATGTTTAATGTAATAAAAATATGTTAAATTAAAAATTAAAATTCATTAATTCTTTATATTTATATCTATGTTCTTATATATATATCTCCATATGAAGTGAGAACAAATCAAATTCCAACATTATGAAATGAGAATGAATCAAATCAAAATCCCTGATGAGATGTGTTAATACACACTGAAACATGATTGCATTTGTGTAGTGTTTTTTTTAATGTTTTTGATGTAATATTTTAAAATAATATATATATATATATATATATATATATATATATATATATATATATATATATATATATATATATATATATATATATAAGAACATATATAAAACATATATAAAAATTTAATCTAACATTTCATCTTTCAGAATGATAAACTACCTAACAAATCCATCTATTCTAAAATAATTTGATGTACTAAGATATATAAATGTGTGTTTGCATATACCTATGAAATACCTTGTGAAAAACACTCTTTGGGTTACTTTAAATATAAATAAGTAATGAACATGGAGATTAAGAAATTTTGTAATATCTAAATAAAAGGAAAACAGTGCTGAAAATCATTCAACACAAGTTGTTAAACCATTTTCTCTCATGGTACTATATTATAACATAATTCTGTTTCATTATGAATTGTAAATATTTGATTGTATTTACCATGTAGAATAAGGCTTTTATTTAAGAGGCCAGAAAACAGCTGATATTTTTTAAATATAAATTTCACTTATGATGAAAGGAAACATTTTACAATCAAGTAAAATTGAACAGGAATAATCATAGTTCTAGAATGTTTTTTTAGGTAGAAATGGAGTGCATACTTCATGAAATGTATTTGCTCTGGATGCAGCAAAATTATAACTTGATAGCAAATAAAAGACAATTTCATAAGTAATGATTAAATATTTTGTTTTTTCCAACAAATTCTAAATACTTGTCAAGAGTAGAATGACATCAGATGCTTGAGCAATAACATTTTTTCGTTTATTAATTTCCTTACAAGTATCTTAAACAAAATTATTAGGTTGGTGCAAAAATAATGTCGTTTTCTCACATAGTAACATATGTGAGAAAACGACATTATTTTTGCACCAACCTAATAATTTAGCAATAAGCAGTGAAGAATTGACTACATTCATAAAGTGAATCAAAACTTAAACTGGAACTTCAGAATTATATATAAAGAATTTATTTTTAATAAATGAAAAGAAAATTTCTTTACTGAAATACGACACATGAAACAAAGTAGAATATATAAAGTACAGAATGATTAAATTGTAGATCAGAATATTTATGGTCATTCTTTATTTTGTAAATATCTCATCTTTAAATAAACCTGATTCTGCTAAATCTTTCAGATAAAATACACTAATATTTATCTATTATAAATCCATTCCTAAAAATATCTATTTAAATTTTCAGGGATTAAAAAAATTATTCCAAACCAAAAGATATAATCATGTTGATAACAGCATGCCTGTGGTTTTCTGTTCAACAACTGTGCCAAAGTGCAGACCTTACATACAGTGTTGATGAAGGAAAGAGTCCAGGTACTTACCTGGGCGATATTGCTGCTGACTCCCATATAATGGATGATGTTCCCTTGGAAAGCAGGCGATTGATTACCTTCAACCAACTGCGGCAAGGAATGGCTGGCACTTCCCAATTATTTCATGTCTCCCAGAAGAAAGGAAAGCTTTTCACTGCCCAGACACTGGATGCTGAATCATTGTGTAAACGTGAGATTGAATGTTTCCAGATGGTTGATGTAGCTGTGCGACAAGGAAAGACTTTCATGAAGATTATAAAAATCAAAATAATTATAAATGACATTAATGATAATCAACCAGAGTTTCCTGAGAAACAGATAAACATACAGTTTTCAGAAGGGGTAAGTAAAGGATTCCAAAAGTCCATTCCTAATGCAATAGACAAAGATGTTGGAGTGGTGAACTCCCAAATTTCATATGAACTTAAAAAGAACAACAACGAACCTTTCTTAATGTCAATAGACAAAAATCCTTTTGGCACACCAAAGCTGAGTATAACAGTGGAAGAAAAACTAGACAGAGAAACTAAAAGTTCATATATGATACAAGTAATAGCAAAAGACGGAGGATCTCCTTCAAAACAGAGTATTTTGAATATCTATATTTCCGTAAATGATCTAAATGATAACAGCCCAGTGTTTACAAAAAACATTTACAATGTTTCAATCAAAAATCAAGACTATGGAGACAAGCCAATTGTTGTTGTGTCAGCAACAGATTTAGATGAAGGAGAAAATGGTAAAGTATTTTATCATTTCAGTCCACAAACTACAAATGAAGACAAAAAATTTTTTAGATTAAATGAAATAACAGGAGAAATATTTTTACCACAAAGACTAGCTTCAGATGAAAACAACATTCATAAATTATTTGTTAGTGCAATAGATGGAGGTGTTTCACCATTAAGTAGTTTTGCAGGAGTTCTTGTGAATGTTGTTAATACCCAAAACAGACCACCCAACATCTTTGTGACTTTCATGTCTGAATCAACAGACAATACAGCAACCATTTCTGAAGACATTGAGGTGGGAAGTTTTATTGCTTATGTCAAAGTGACAGACCCTGATGCTGGACAAAATGGAGAAGTGAACTGTGAGTTGCACCATGATAAATTCCGATTGCAGAAACTGAGATCAAAAGAATACAAAGTGACATTGAAGCACAAAGTTGACAGAGAAATGCAAGATCACCATGATGTTACGATTAGCTGCAAAGATGAAGGATCTCCTCCGCAACACAGTGATAGCAAATTCTCCATCAAAGTGAAAGATGTCAATGATGTACGGCCACAATTTGCAAAAGATACTTTTAAATTCTCTGTATGTGAGAATAAAAGTCCAAAAACACCAGTTGGTTCTATCAATGCCACTGATCCTGATCTTGGAGCTGGCAGTAGACTCACATATTCCTTGCTCACCAAAAATGAAGATTTCTTACCTTTCAAGATCACCAGTGATGGTTTGATTTCTACAATCATGTCTCTTGACCATGAGTTCAAAGACATTTATAAATTCAAGGTTTTAGTGAAAGATAATGGAAGCCCTCCACTTGATAATACGGTCAATGTGATTGTGGAGATTGAAGACAAAAATGATAATGCTCCATATTTTACATTTCCCAGTGTTAATCCTTACAATCTGGATGTGAAATATCATCCCCATCATACAAAGAACATCACGCTTCTCAAGGCTGCCGATAGTGACAGTCAAGAGAATGCATTTCTCAAATATGAAATAACTGCAGGCAATGATAAACAGTTGTTTGCCATCAATCATTATACTGGATTGTTATCTTTCAGTCGCTTACTTAGCCATCAAGATGCTGGCTCCTATCAACTGGAGTTTATGGTCAAGGATAGTGGTAGTCCTGTTTTGTCTG
The DNA here is from genome assembly GCA_963932145.1 of Acanthosepion lycidas. Classification (NCBI taxonomy): domain Eukaryota; kingdom Metazoa; phylum Mollusca; class Cephalopoda; order Sepiida; family Sepiidae; genus Acanthosepion; species Acanthosepion lycidas. The sequence continues at coordinate 39,004,433 of OZ010575.1, read as the reverse complement.
CAAAGACGTCAGTGTTTTTGACATTGGCAGTTAGTAACAATACGGCAGACATGTTAAATGCTGCACATATGCATACTGATATCAAGATCCACCAGTATTTACTGATTGTCATTGTGTTGGTTGCAGTCACCGTCGCTATCCCAATTACTGCTGCCATTTCCATCTGCATCCTTCGTTGCATTGATACCAGAAGTGTTGCACATGCACATCCATTGGCTGCCGCTTCCAGCAAATATTATCCTGATCAGGCACATCCAATGCATCCATCTTACCAGACTACTTATTGGTCTGGTGTGTCTGTTGCTGTACGAGCAGAACAAGATGTGCTTTGTAGAACTCTACCGGGCAGAGGCAGAAGGCCCCAACATTGTGCAGATGTTTTGGATGATGGACGTAGAAGTTCAGCCCTTGGAATAAAAGTACAAACTGCTACTGAAGTCATCTATGAGGTAGGAATCATTTTTTTATTATTTCTCACATTTTGATAGAAATTAATTCATGGAGAAATAAATATTCTTTTTCAACTTCCATACATGTTTATTAAAATTAAAATTCGGTAAATATCATTATCAATTGTTTGCTTTTCTTTGCTAAAAGGAAATCCGAGGTGCAAGTGGTGGTAAGAGACATGAAGAGAGAAACTGTATGGCATCTGCCTGTCACCCTGACATGGAATCTTCTTCTCACCCTGACAAAGAAGATCCCTATGCTGAAAGATATGCAAATCACTGTCAAAATGTCTCTGGTAAGTTTGCAACTATCTGTATATCACTACCCACTTACTTTCATAATTTAACTACCATTTAAAAAAAAAAAAAAAAAAAACCTCAGATAAAATTATTTTGAAATATTAACCTTAAAATTGTTTTGCCAAATGCATTTTCATTTCTGATCATTTCAGTTTCTGATACGTCAGATTATTATGAACCACACTCATCTCAGAGTATCCAAGAGGAATACACTGATATGAAGCCATCACTACAGACATTCATGTCCCCAGGAGATACAAGGACTGTTCCAAGACGGCTGTATAAGGCAGATGTTGACACTAGCTCTGACTATAGGCAGTGGTCTACCCTAAAGAATAGTGCAGTTGATAGATGCACTTCTGACACTCAACTACAACTACACAATATGGATGCAGGCAGTGTTACATCTGAGCCACAACAAGAACAAACACAGGCAACAGCAGAAGAGCATACACAGGAAGAGGAAAATGAAAACTCAAATTTGGTGCATCAATTCTCAGAGCCACAAAACACTCCATATAAACAAAATGTTGAGAATGATTCTTGATCAGAATCTCTTATAAGCACTTGAATGAAGTTGAACATTATTATGAATTACTCTTCAGTGCTATTGCTAAATGTTTTAACTGAAACTTTTATCAGTTTGGCCTCATTTATTAACCAAAATAAATTGTCATTGGATTTAGCAACACTATCATCTTCATGGCCAAGAACCAATACATTTGTAAAATAAAAAAGTCTTATATAATTATTTTTCTAAAAGAATATGTAATAAAATGAAAAATAAGTAAGAAATAGATTTAATTGGTTATCAATATGATAGAAATGAATACTGCATCCTAATTCTTCATGAAAATGAAAAATTTGCCTCCTTCACTCATTTTTATATTTAAATTAAAATAATTAATACTCTTAAGAAAATAAATTGTATAGCATTCTAGACTTAATACAATTATTTTTAAAAATCAATAACTATTGTGGATACATGATAGTTTAATTTAGTGTGCATTTTTAACATTTAATCTGCAAAAAGTGACACAGAATTAAAGACAAAGTCACAGGAGGTAAAAAAAATGAAAGAAAAAACCGTACAAAATGGCAGCAGCTTTTTTCATAGTGAATTATTAATTATTCCAAGTAAATACTTAGGATTTGAATTTTTCTTCAATTAATTTGCATATATAAAAAGAAGAATATAGAATAAAATTAAGAGTAAATACAAAGTCACTGCTATGATGGTGAAAGAGAGGAATATACTTGCCTTTCTGTTCATGGTAAATTTTATGCTTTGTCAGTGTCAGTGGTTCTAGCTCACTGCCATAATGCATAGGGCAGACTTGATAGGACTGTGGCTTTCTTTCTTTCCCTATGACATAAGCACACTCTCCCACATCCACACGTATAAATCCACAGCATTTCTAACACACTCATGCATACACGTATGTGTGTGTGACAAAAGAAGGCTAACATTGTGTTCATACAACAGCAGCAGTAGCAGTAGAGGTGTACATCAGGATACACACATTGCGTTTCAGCTCACATTTTTGTTTCATCACCATTGCAGGTTAGTTTTCAATTCTTTTTTACTCAATTTCAATTAACTTCCTTTCAATTTTATTTATGGCCAGTTATTTTGTGGAACATACACAAATGTAAATGTACAAGCCACAATGCCAAACACAACAGCTTTCTTGCTTTAGAAATGACAAATTTCATACAAAGAATATCTGAGTCATGCAGTTAATATTCATTTGATTTTTGTAAAATGTTTTTATTATTCCAAATACATCATATTCATTTTTTTAATATTGTTACCTGATGAAATCTTGTGCAATAATTTATTTATTCCTCCTTTTTTCAATTTTCTTTCATTTGAAAATGCTTTTAAAGATGATTTTTCTTTTATATTTTATTATTTAAAATCCGAGATTCCCAGAATTCACAAATATAACTGTGTGCATGATATAAGACATTTTTCTTTTATTTTACTGTCTGCTTTCATTGAATATTATATTCAGAAAATTTCATATTGCTTTTAATGGAGTAATAAACACTATCAGAAATAATTGCACTTCCTAAGACTTTATTTCATTATTTCAATTGGTTATTTTACTAATATAAAATGATAGTTTATTATATACTGATTGTTAAGTGGAAGTTGACAAACCTATTTATATATTTGTTCATTATTTTGTTTTGTTGTTTGACACATAACATTTTTCATCTGAACATGTATCCTAACATAAATAGTTCTTGCAAGTATATTAAGAAATTTGTAGATAAAAATTCTAAATTGTAATGTATGCATAATTTTTGCACATAGTGATATAGTTCTATGTGAGTAAAAATGTATTTTCATTAGATAAGCCAAGTTTAAAATGTCCTAAAAGTTGTAAATAGCATCAAATTCTGATTAATTTGAAATATTAACTGTAAAAATAAAATTTGCACTTCTTTCTTGCATTCCATTTTAATTTTGACAATTCATATTGAGGGAAAAATATGATACAGTTTTGATTTCAATGTTGTAAATTGCAAGAAAAAATAAAGAAAGATATAAAAGTTTAAATGGGAGGTAACTCTTGATATACGTTTCTTGGATTTAAAACTTAACATTAATAACAAAGATACATAGTAATTTAAGAACAATTGTTGTTTAAATTTAATATTAACTAATTAATAAGCATTATTACTTAAAAATTTATCTTCTGCCTTTTGAAATGGAATTCCTTTAAATAACTAAGATGAATATTTCCTAAAAAGATATACAGAAATAAAATCAGGCAAAAATTATCTAAAATAATCTCCTTAAAAGAAAAACATGTTTGTTTCTCAATATCTTAAAAAATACGTCCATTCATTTCAGGTACAAGATTCAGGAGGACATAAATCATCCTAATCTTGAATAACTGAATGTTATTATGCAGATATTGGCATTAATATTCTTGTACGTCTTCCACCTGTGTCTCAGTGCTGACCTGACATACAATGTGGATGAGAGCAAGAGTCCAGGTACTTACCTGGGAGACATTGCTGCCGACTCCCATATTATGGATGATGTTCCTTTGGGAAGCAGACGTCTAATAACATTCAACCAACTTCGACAAGGTATGTCTGGCACTTCCCAATTGTTCCATGTTTCCCAGAAGAAAGGAAAACTCTTTACTGCCCAGACACTTGATGCAGAATCAATGTGTAAACATGACATGGAATGTTTTCAAATGGTTGATGTGGCTGTGCGACAAGGAAAGACTTTTATGAAAATTATCAAGGTTAAAGTCATAATAAATGACATTAATGATAATCAGCCAGAGTTTCCAGAAAAACAAATTAATGTACACTTCTCAGAAGGAGTTAGTAAAGGGTTTAAAAAATCCATTCCCAATGCTATTGATAAAGACATTAGTGCTATTAATTCTCAGATCACATATGAACTAAAAAAGAACAAAAATGAGCCATTTTCTCTGTCAGTTCAAAAAATACCATTTGGACCACCAAAACTTAGTATCTCTGTTGAAGAAAAGCTTGATAGAGAAAATAAAGATTCTTATTTGATACAAGTTATTAGCAAAGATGGAGGATCACCACCAAAACAAAGTGTTTTAAATGTACATATTATTGTTGAAGACATGAATGATAATACACCAGTATTTACTAGAGACATTTATAATATTTCAATAAAGAATAAGGATTATGGAAATTTACCAATTGTAGAAGTGTCAGCACGTGATTTAGATGATGGAGAGAATGGAAAAGTTGCATATTATTTTAGGTCTCAAACATCTGAAGAAATCAGGCATTACTTTCATTTGGATAAGGAAACAGGCAGAATATATCTAAAACAAAAACTACCCAAAAATCCAGAGGCTGTGTATAAATTATTTGTGAGTGCAGTAGATGGAGGAGAATCTCCTTTAAGTGGATATGCAGGAGTTTTAATAAATGTTATTAATACACAAAACAGGCCGCCTAACATCTTTGTGACTTTCATGTCTGAATCAACAGACAACACAGCAACCATTTCTGAAGACATTGAGGTGGGAAGTTTTATTGCTTATGTCAAAGTGACAGACCCTGATGCTGGACAAAATGGAGAAGTGAACTGTGAGTTGCACCATGATAAATTCCGATTGCAGAAACTGAGATCAAAAGAATACAAAGTGACATTGAAGCACAAAGTTGACAGAGAAATGCAAGATCACCATGATGTTACAATTAGCTGCAAAGATGAAGGATCTCCTCCGCAACACAGTGATAGCAAATTCTCCATCAAAGTGAAAGATGTCAATGATGTACGGCCACAATTTGCAAAAGATACTTTTAAATTCTCTGTATGTGAGAATAAAAGTCCAAAAACACCAGTTGGTTCTATCAATGCCACTGATCCTGATCTTGGAGCTGGAAGTAGACTCACATATTCGTTGCTCACCAAAAATGAAGATTTCTTACCTTTCAAGATCACCAGTGATGGTTTGATTTCTACAATCATGTCTCTTGACCATGAATTCAAAGATATTTATAAATTCAAGGTTTTAGTGAAAGATAACGGAAGCCCTCCACTTGATAATACGGTCAATGTGATTGTGGAGATTGAAGATAAAAATGATAATGCTCCATATTTTACATTTCCCAGTGTTAATCCTTACAATCTGGATGTGAAATATCATCCCCATCATACAAAGAACATCACGCTTCTCAAAGCTGCCGATAGTGACAGTCAAGAGAATGCATTTCTCAAATATGAAATAACTGCAGGCAATGATAAACAGTTGTTTGCCATCAATCATTATACTGGATTGTTATCTTTCAGTCGCTTACTTAGCCATCAAGATGCTGGCTCCTATCAGCTGGAGTTTATGGTCAAGGATAGTGGTAGTCCTGTTTTGTCTGCAAAGACGTCAGTGTTTTTGACATTGGCAGTTAGTAACAATACGGCAGACATGTTAAATGCTGCACATATGCACACTGATATCAAGATCCACCAGTATTTACTGATTGTCATTGTGTTGGTTGCAGTCACCGTTGCTATCCCAATTACTGCTGCCATTTCCATCTGCATCCTTCGTTGCATTGATACCAGAAGTGTTGCACATGCACATCCATTGGCTGCCGCTTCCAGCAAATATTATCCTGATCAGGCACATCCAATGCATCCATCTTACCAGACTACTTATTGGTCTGGTGTGTCTGTTGCTGTACGAGCAGAACAAGATGTGCTTTGTAGAACTCTACCGGGCAGAGGCAGAAGGCCCCAACATTGTGCAGATGTTTTGGATGATGGACGTAGAAGTTCAGCCCTTGGAATAAAAGTACAAACTGCTACTGAAGTCATCTATGAGGTAGGAATCATTTTTATTATTTCTCACATTTTGATAGAAATTAATTCATGGAGAAATAAATATTCTTTTTCAACTTCCATACACGTTTATTAAAATTAAAATTCGGTAAATATCATTATCAATTGTTTGCTTTTCTTTGCTAAAAGGAAATCCGAGGTGCAAGTGGTGGTAAGAGACACGAAGAGAGAAACTGTATGGCATCTGCCTGTCACCCTGACATGGAATCTTCTTCTCACCCTGACAAAGAAGATCCCTATGCTGAAAGATATGCAAATCACTGTCAAAATGTCTCTGGTAAGTTGGAAATATATTATCATATACAATTTTATTATTTCATGTAGATAAAAAAAATATTTCTTTACATTAAGATCAATTTTGACTGTTTTCTTTGTTTATTTCTTCTCATTATAGTTTCTGATACATCTGATTATTACGAACCACACTCATCACAGAGTATCCAAGAGGAATACACAGATATGAAACCTTCACTACAAACATTCATGACCCCTGGAGATACAAGGACTGTTCCAAGACGGCTGTATAAGGCAGATGTTGACACTAGCTCTGACTATAGGCAGTGGTCCACTCTGAAGAATAGTACAGTTGATAGATGCACGTCTGACACCCAGCTACAATTACACAATGTGGATGCTGACAGTGTTACATGTGAGGCCCAGAAAGAACAAATAGAAACAATAACAGCAGCAGGACCTACCCATCAAGAGAAGGACGGAGAACAAAACTCAAATCAGATTCACACAATACAGGAAGCAGTTACCTCATCATATAAAGAAAATAGTGAACAAGATTATCCACAAGAATCCTCAATACATGTGAATGAAAGTTAGCCAAGTATTTTAGTATAGAATATGCAAGTAATTATCTATATAATACCAACTGAGTAGTACATCATTTTTGAAATCAATATCTTAGGTAGATTATTTTTTAATGTTATTGCTTTGTAACATCGGCATTAAAGAAGGTTTACTTTTTTTTTTAATATTTACAGGATTTCACATTATAATAATTATTTCAAACTAGAATAAATTTGTTTTTTCTGAGTTGATATCAAATAAGCATCTGATTAATGAAATGAATATAGTTTTGATTTTTTTCAAGACATTAAAATTGCTATGTAATAATTGGGAATTACTAAAATTTTACAATTTTATTCACTATTTATAATTTCACTATTTTAAAGATAAATGGGAAATAAAAATTTCTTTAAGATGAAAAACATGAAAATAAGGAAGTTGATACTGTCATGATGAGAGAAAAACATGCTTGCCTTCTTTTTCCATGATAAATTATATGCATTGTTAGAATCAGTGGCTCTAGCCGCCATGATGCATAGGGCAGACTTGATAGGACTATGGCTTTCTTTCTTTCACTTCCACATATGCACACTCTCCCACATCCAAACATAAAAATACACACTGTTTCTAACATGTACACATGTATATGTGTGTGCTAAGAGAGGGCTTACATTGTGTTCATACAATAGCAGCAGCAGTAGCAGCAGAGCTGTACACCAGGATACACGCATCTTGTCTCGTCATACATCTGTCATCGATACATTACAGGTCAGTTGATATTAAAATCTTTGTAATTGTCTTTTTCCATTTATTTTAATCTTTCTTTTATACTTTTTCATAAGCAGCTGTTTTTCTTTGTTCCAAACACAGAAAGCTTCATTAGAAACAATTAGCTTTCTTGCTGAGTAAAAAAAACAAAGTGTGTGGTATAAAATCAATCATTATAAACCATTCTGCATTTGCACATTCAACATACACACACAACAATTGAGTCATGCAATTGGTATGTTCTTTTCACTTTCATGAAGATTACCTTTTACTTCATTGTTTATTTTTATAATTTCTACTCAAATCTCTTAGATATATATTATTTCCATCTCTCATTTAGTCTATTTTGGAGTTACAAATGAATTACACAATTCCATCTATGGTATGCAGCAGTACTTTATATAAATAATAAATAACTCATTTTTAATGAGTTTTTCTCCTGCTAAATTCATAATCTTATGAATAGATTACCAAAATGAATTCCTGTGTTGATGCATATATTTTATAGCTGCATGGAATATACCTATACAATATATACAAAAAGTAGGGGAGGGTATATTCTTTGAACATTTTCTGCATTGTTTTATGAATGGCTTTTAAAAACTCTTACTGGCCTCAAAGGTGACTTTATTTTAACAGATTTTTCAATAGAATATCATTTTTCCACTGATTAAATGTAAACCAAATATAAAAATTCATTTTTAAAAGAATATTCAGTAATAGATTAAAATTTGTTTAAATCACATTTACCATCAAACATTGATAACATGAGTTTTCTTAAACCATATTAGAATCAAATGTCAGGAAAAAGAACTTTTTTTTTGCATTCATAATTTCATCAATAAAAAAAAAAGATGAAGTATAAGTTAAATTTTTATTTTTGCATTAGGACCAAATTTTGGTATCTATTTAAAGTCTAAGTATTAATCATGCTGATGAAGGCTCTGAAATGGTAATTATTAGGTTTTATGTTGGGAATAAGAACCAATTATGCTATCATGACAGAAGTTAAATTCAAACAAATATATCCCATGTATCACTGCTGAAAATCCTGAATAATAATGTCAGAGATAGAATTTAGAAGAATTGTAGAAGTAGGTGTTGGAAAGTACTTGGCTCAACAAAGAAGTGATAAAAATAAAAAAGTGCTGGGATGAAAACTTTTATGATCATGTGTGTCTCTGTATTTTTTTTTTAATTAGGTTGGTGCAAAAATAATTTCGTTTTCTCACATAGTAATATATGTTAGAAAACGAAATTATTTTTGCACCAACCTAATATTACTATAAATGGTACTTTTAGTGAATATTCATATTTGAGTAGAAGCTTTGTTTATTTATTACACAGTATATTTATTTATTTTTGTCTACTGACCTGAACATTTGATAAATCTTATTAAAAAGATATGCCTGAAAGGATTCGAAACTGTGTCCCTCTGGAAACCATTGCTAGATCTGACGTGCCTTAACCGAATTGTTCATGGGGTAGATATGAAAATTCCAAAGAATTTATGATGAGAAGGAGCACACTTAAACTGTTTAGACTGCTCTGTTAACGAGTCAGTTCAGGCACATCAGATCTAACAATGGTTTCCCTTGGCCCAGATGGAAACAGGTTTGAATCCTGCTGGAGAGCGCATATTTGTCTTTGATAAGTTTTCTCGAATATTCAGGCCAGTAGACAAAAATAAATAAATGAAGTGTTTACTAAAATATGAATCTTCATTACAAATAACATTTAAAGTAATAAAAATCTGTTAGATTGATAAATAAAAATAGATTACTTCATAAAATTATATGTATTTTTTTTAAGGTGGTAAAACCACTGAGACACAAGGGGTTACTGGATGTGGAAGAGTTAGAAACATTTCTAAGGAGCAAGAAAAAACGAGAATAATCAGGAGGACAGTACATAGCAATTGACATTAATCTGCAAAAATTTTAGTGCAAAGTTGACTGGAAAGAATCGAGCTGGAAGGGAGTTCCACAAGCAAGAAGTGCAAGAAAAGAAACTGTGAGCATAGAATTTACTCAACTATAAAATGCTGAGGCCCTGTTACCAGTTCTAGTACTGTGCTTAAACACCATAGACACCATAGCGAAGAGCTTAGCTGGGCAATTATCATGAAGGTATTTATAGAAAAGGCATAGGAATGCAACATTATGGCTGTGGGAAAGAGGCAAGATGAGATGTCAGAAAAGGGCCAATAATATTACCGATTCTTCTTTGGATTTTATCAAGGAGTTGTAAGTAAATAGCAGGAGCAAGAGACCAAATGTGGCAGCAATATTCTAATCATAGATTATAGATATGTAAGGTACATTCTGGAGAGAAAAATTGTCTAGCACATGACAATGAACCAACTTTCTTAACAGCTGACTTAGCAATGGATTCAGTACAGTCTTTCAACTTCATGTCAGCATCAGCCATGTTGATAGAGGGCAGAGAGCTGTCTCTCAGATGATTAATAGAGAGCAGTTTAGTTTTTGAAGTGTTAAAGTTAACAAGCCATCCTTTGCCCCACTTAACAACAGACTGAAGGTAGTTTTGGATATCAGCTGCCATTTTGACCTTATCAAATTGATCAGATGTACTATTAAGACAGGAGTAAATGGTTGTGTCATCAGCATAGATACCAAGTTGAGAGCTGATACCATCAGGAAGGTTGTTAGTGAAAAGTACGAAAGAAATTGGAAGAGTGGTTGTTTACGATTACTTTCATTTCACAATTTGATAGGAAAGATTGGATCAGTTCCAAAATTTGTCTGGAGACACTGTAACTTTTCAGCTTGTGGAGAAGACCTCTATGCTAAACCCTGATGAAAGCTTTTGAGATGTCCAAAGCTACAGCTTAGGCTTCACTATTCGTATCTAGAGCTTAATAGACTCTTTCTGCAATTTTCATCAGTATCTCAGCAGTTGAAGAAATGAAAGCCATATTGCTTGTCGGAAAAAAAGGCCCTGCAATGTAAGATGATTGACCAATTCGGCATTGATGAGAACCTTTAGAAATTTCCCAAAAAGAGGCTAGAAGGCTAATAGGCTGATAGGTGGAAGGATCGGATGGTTCACCAGTTCTTAAAAACTACACACACACACATGGCTTCTAATCAGGACAGGCTCAAGGTACTGGCAACTTGGGCAGTTACCTGGAGCACCATTATGCTGCCATTACATGTGTTTGGTATCTTCCAAAACTAAAGCTTATAAAAAAAACATACCTGCTGTCATCTATGACTCAAGACAGATTAAATTCTTTGGTTATTTTGTCAATAGAAAATGATCTTGTAAAGAAGATAGAGGTAGAAAGTGCTATGAAAAGGTTTGTAGATCTAAAAGCTAGAAAAAATGTTTTAGGTAGGATAATGTTTTCTTTAGCTTGTATTAAACTCATTATTCTACAGTTTCAGCTTTTATCCTATTTCAAAAATTATAATTGTTAGGGCACCAAAGTTCAGCTTGCCCCGGGTGCCAACAACCTTAGGGCTTTCACTACTTCTAATGGTTTACAAAACTCACTAGACCATTCATTAGTGCTGTGAATTCCATCCTTATGGAGTGGTCCATTCTTCCATTTTTGGAAAACTGATGGTTACTATGCAGTCTTTTCAGTCTCCACACTTTTTATATCTGCAAACATACTTTACTCTGTAATGAGCACACTATGATAACAAATACAACTATATATATATATATATATATATATATATATATATATATATATATATACACACACAGAGTTTATTTTAGGATATTAAAAAAAAAAAAAAAAAAAAAAAAAAAGTAAAAAAATATGCTACACAAGTGCAATCATGTTTCGATGTGTATTAACACATCTCATCAGGTGTTAGTAGACAATTTATTTAGATCTAAAAATAAGATACACCCTCTTTTCATGAGAAAAGAAAGAAAAGAAAAAGACAAATATTGTGTTCATCATTTTCAGAGATAAAGTTGCCATGTTCATCAGAAAGTTGAATTATTTTACTTGTGAGGTGAAGAACACTGATTCAGTGCATGATCACCTGACCCCACTTTAGGGGAAGTAACTAAGTATGGTTTGTGGAGAGTTTTTAAAGAAATAAGTTATGAAAACTATTAGTGCAAACCTTAATATTTTAAACTATCTATTGTACACATGTTAAAACATTTGTGCAGTATTCATAATTAATTTTATTAAGGTTTGGTTTCAATTTTTTTTTAATATAGATAGCTTTGAGAATTTTTAGTTCATGTTTAATATTTTCATGAAAAAGTACAGAAGTATTTTCAACAATAATATTCAGTACATTAATAATTAAGACAGTTTGCTTTCTAGGATTTTAAAATGGTATTTTTTTTCAATGTTCATAAAATGACTTGTTAGTTTTTAAAATTGTTTTATTTAAATTTCAGGAGTGTTGAAGATTTGGTGGTATAAATTTACATATTAAGAACAGTCAAAAATACTTTACTGAAAACATGCTGATAACTTTGTTGGCGTTCTTTGCTGTTGTGCCAAAATGTCATTGTATTGACATGACATACAGTGTGGATGAAGGCAAAAGACCAGGTACCTACCTGGGGGATATTGCTGCTGATTCTCACATCATGAATGATGTTCCTCTAGAAAACAGACGATTAGTCACATTTAATCAGCTACAACAAGGAGTATCTAGTAATTCTCAATTGTTTCATGTCTCCCAGAAGAAAGGAAAACTCTTCACTGCCCAGACACTGGATGCTGAGTTGTTGTGTAAACGTGACATGGAGTGTTTCCAAATGGTTGATGTGGCTGTGAGACAAGGGAAAACCTTCATGAAAATTATAAAGATAAAAGTCATCATAAATGATGTCAATGATAATCAACCAGAATTTCCAGAGAAACAAATAAGTATACAAATCCCTGAAGGGGTAAGTAAAGGATTCAAAAAATCCATTCCCAATGCCATTGACAAAGATATTAGTGCATCAAATTCAAACATCTCCTATAAATTAGAGAAAAATAAAAACGTCCCTTTTTCTCTTCTTATTCATACACTGCCTTTCAGTACACCCAAATTAAGTATTTCAGTGGAAGAAAAACTAGACAGAGAAAGTAAAGATTCTTATATGATACAAGTAATTGCTAAAGATGGAGGATCGCCTCCAAAACAAAGTGTTTTGAATATTCTCATCTATGTTACCGATATCAATGATAATCCACCAGTATTTAGCAAAGATATTTACAATGTTTCTATTAAACATGAGACAGGTACAAACATTCCAATAACTAAAGTTATAGCAAATGATCTTGATGAAGGAGAAAATGGCAAAGTTTCATATCAAATAAGTGCAGAAACATCAGAGGATGTTAAAAATATGCTTGAATTGAAAAAAGCATCAGGAGAGATTTTTCTACGTCAAAAACTGACTTCCAATGAAAATCGTGTATTCAAATTATTGGTAACTGCCACCGACAAAGGACAGCCACCATTAAGTGGTTTTGCTGTGGTTCTGGTAAATATAATCAATACTCAGAATAGAAAACCTAAAATCTTTGTTACATTTATGTCAGAATCTACAGAGAAAAAAGTTTCAATTTCTGAAGACATTGAGGTGGGAAGTTTTATTGCTTATGTCAAAGTGACAGACCCTGATGCTGGACAAAATGGAGAAGTGAACTGTGAGTTGCACCATGATAAATTCCGATTGCAGAAACTGAGATCAAAAGAATACAAAGTGACATTGAAGCACAAAGTTGACAGAGAAATGCAAGATCACCATGATGTTACAATTAGCTGCAAAGATGAAGGATCTCCTCCGCAACACAGTGATAGCAAATTCTCCATCAAAGTGAAAGATGTCAATGATGTACGGCCACAATTTGCAAAAGATACTTTTAAATTCTCTGTATGTGAGAATAAAAGTCCAAAAACACCAGTTGGTTCTATCAATGCCACTGATCCTGATCTTGGAGCTGGAAGTAGACTCACATATTCGTTGCTCACCAAAAATGAAGATTTCTTACCTTTCAAGATCACCAGTGATGGTTTGATTTCGACAATCATGTCTCTTGACCATGAGTTCAAAGACATTTATAAATTCAAGGTTTTAGTGAAAGATAACGGAAGCCCTCCACTTGATAATACGGTCAATGTGATTGTGGAGATTGAAGATAAAAATGATAATGCTCCATATTTTACATTTCCCAGTGTTAATCCTTACAATCTGGATGTGAAATATCATCCCCATCATACAAAGAACATCACGTTTCTCAAGGCTGCCGATAGTGACAGTCAGGAGAATGCATTTCTCAAATATGAAATAACTGCAGGCAACGATAAACAGTTGTTTGCCATCAATCATTATACTGGATTGTTATCTTTCAGTCGCTTACTTAGCCATCAAGATGCTGGCTCCTATCAGCTGGAGTTTATGGTCAAGGATAGTGGTAGTCCGGTTTTGTCTGCAAAGACGTCAGTGTTTTTGACATTGGCAGTTAGTAACAATACGGCAGACATGTTAAATGCTGCACATATGCACACTGATATCAAGATCCACCAGTATTTACTGATTGTCATTGTGTTGGTTGCAGTCACCGTTGCTATCCCAATTACTGCTGCCATTTCCATCTGCATCCTTCGTTGCATTGATACCAGAAGTGTTGCACATGCACATCCATTGGCTGCCGCTTCCAGCAAATATTATCCTGATCAGGCACATCCAATGCATCCATCTTACCAGACTACTTATTGGTCTGGTGTGTCTGTTGCTGTACGAGCAGAACAAGATGTGCTTTGTAGAACTCTACCGGGCAGAGGCAGAAGGCCCCAACATTGTGCAGATGTTTTGGATGATGGACGTAGAAGTTCAGCCCTTGGAATAAAAGTACAAACTGCTACTGAAGTAATCTATGAGGTAGGAAATCATTTTTTTTTTTTTATTTCTCCCATTTTGTGAACATAGAAATTAATTCACAAGTTAACAATCTTCCTTTCATATATATTAAAAGGAACAAAATTTATTAAATAATTTATTTGTCTTAATGTGCAGAAATTATTTTATTTCTGTTTTTTTATGAATCCCTTTAATATATTTATGAAAAGTGCAAATTTTATTACCATTATTTTGCTTTTCTTTGTTGAAAGGAAATCCGAGGTGCAACTGGTGGTAAGAGATATGAAGAGAGAAACTGTATGGCACCTGCCTGTCACCCTGACATGGAATCTTCTTCTCACCCTGACAAAGAAGATCCTTATGCTGAAAGATATGCAAATCACTGTCAAAATGTGTCTGGTAAGTTGGAAATATGTAATATCATACATTATTTATTTTTATTAATATAGAACTTGACTATTATACAATGAAGGTTTGAAAATGAGATTTCTTCACATTAAAAGAACAATTCTGACTTTGTTTCCGTTGTTCATTTCTGCTAATTTCAGTTTCTGATACATCTGATTATTATGAACCGCACTCATCGCAGAGTATCCAAGAGGAATACACAGATATGAAACCTTCACTACAGACATTCATGTCCCCTGGGGATACAAGAACTGTACCAAGAAGATTGTACAAGGCAGATGTCAACCCTCACTCTGACTATAGGCAGTGGTCTACTCTGAAGAATAGTGCAGTTGATAGATGCACATCTGATACCCAACTACAATTACAAAATGTAGATGCAGACAGTGTTATATGTGAACCCCAACAAGAACAAATAGGCACAGCAGCTGTAGAATCCACAGAACATGATGATCAACAAAACATTGTGCACTCAATGAAAGAGATACAAACTTTACAGAACACAGAGGACCTTCAACAAGTTTCTCCCCCACACACACCAACATCAATACATTCAATGCATACATAAAGTCATATAGACTTAGTCAATTCTTACATTCCTTATACTTAACAGCTTTTTACACCAATTCTTCAACACTACTTTTCTGATTAGAACATGTCATCCTTTTAATAGATCAGTTGAAGTGAGAAAAAAAAAAAATAAATAAATAAAAATCAATAAGATTGCATAGCCTTTGAAAGATAAACTATTTCTTCAGTTACTTTTCCTCCCTCATGATTCATGAAGTATTGCTGCATAGAAATAGAAACCTGTATTTCTCAGGATGAAATAATTGATAATGATCATTATTTTTATATGCATTGCAATTATTATAACATTTTATTTGCATTTGTGTACATGTAAATCTTTGAGGGAAAATTAACCATTTCTTCATAGTATACTATTAAATCAATCATAGTATGTGAATTATGATCCTATGTATAAATTAAATCTGAAAAATTAGGTTGCTTTTTTTCTTTTTTGTTGATGAAAATTAATTTAGCAGATTATAGATTAGATTCTGAAGAAGAGGTTCAAGACTGTGATGAATGAGATCAGTTGAAGATTAAGAGAGTGAAAAAAGACAGTAATTACGCCCAAACGGACTGTTCATAGAAAAAATCTAATTTGACTGAGACCAAAATGGTATATTAGCACATTTTTCTTATATGCAAAAATTCTAAGTTTTAATGTGAGACACTAAAATGTTTTTTTCAGAAAATGTTACAAAGGAAAATCTATTTCTATTTTCTTTATGAATTTAAGTTAAAAATAATTTATTCTTTTGAAAAAAAGCAGATGGAAATTAAAAATACATGCACAGCATGTATCTTTTCATTTAGGAATGAAAAATACAGAGTAGATAAAAATCCATAGTCTCTTTTAGAAGATATATCATTTTCAAAATTCTCTTAAAAAGTCGAGAATTCTAGAATAAATATTCATTTTAATTCAATACATGTTTTAAAATTTAAACCTTTGTCAGTTAGGCAATTCAAAGACTGAAACTTGTTTTTAAAAACTAAATTTTACCAGACTATTTTATGAAGTAACTTATGATGTGAAAATTTTGAGTTTATAGATTATACTTTAAAATATTGAATTCTAAAGTAACTTGTTAGTTATTTTGTACATTGTTACATTTTGTATAAAAATGTTAATATTTTTTAGTTTGTCATCACTGTCAATTGAGCAGAAGTTATTTTTGTTTATATTGCAGTAAAAAAGTTAAATAGATATTTTTTAACACTGTTGACATTTGAAAGTAAGCAAAAATGATCAGTCACTTTAAATTTATATGTTTTTAGAAATGAGATGTTAACAGAATTACTGAGAGATGACAATAGCCAAGAAAAGTATAAATTTGCAGCTATTTTTTGTATGAGATAATTATTATTTCCATAACTTCAAGGTTTTTTTTCTCAAATATTTTATGTAAAATTTTCAGAAGAAGATAAAGTAAAATTAAATATGAAAACAAACCATTGTCATAATTGTGAGAAAAAAAAAAAGAGAGGAAAATACTTGCCTTTCTCTTCTTGACAAATCATAGGCTTTGTTAGAATCAGTGACTCTAGCCGCCATGATGCATAGGGCAGACTTGATAGGACTATGGCTTTCTTTCTTTCACTTCCACATATGCACACTCTCCCACATCCAAACATAAAAATACACATTGTTTCTAACATGTACACACATATATGTGTGCGTGTGTGCCAAGACAGGGCTTACATTGTGTTCATACAATAGCAGCAGCAGTAGCAGCAGAGCTGTACACCAGGATACATGCATCTTGTCTCGTCATACATCCATGCTTCATCGATACAACATTTCAGGTTAGTCGATATTAATATCTTTCTAGTTGTCTATTTTTACTTCATTTTAATCTACCTTCTTGGCCATCTGGTTTGTTTTGTGGCACATTAATAACAAAGTCAAATACACAAAGCTCTTTTACAAATTCAATCAGTTTGTTTTGCCTACAAAAAAGCAACTCTTACATTTGGATAATATAACTAATTCAATATTTCACAATCAACACGCAAACATGCAAAATGTCTGACTCATGCATTTGGTATGGTCTACTGAAATACCAAATATTCAATATTTTCAATAATATCAAGTAATATGAAGTAATATTTATGTAGATTTTTGTCTGATGATTACTGCAGATTTTATAAACTAAATCACAACCATGAGAGTTTGCTTTAATTTCAATTGAATGATTTTTCTTCTCATTTGAGAACCCATAGTAATTAGCCACATCAAGATGGCATTTTGTACTAAAAATGAAATATAGTTTTCTTGTCATAGACTATATCACTTAGAAGCCATACCTGCCTAGGATCATAATCCCTATATGTATGTAGATATTGTATTATTTCTATGAAAAGCTACCATTTTCTTAGAGCAAGTGTAAAATAGAATTGTATGGCTGAAAAAGCTTATTCAGAGGCTTTCATTACAAATGTTCCATTAATAATATTGAAAGGCATTAAAGTCTCTTGATTGTAACAGTGAAGATTATGATGACAATTTGACAGTACTAATAAAGTGAATTCTGAATACTAAGCTTTACTTCTGCACAAGAAGAAATGGCTTGATTTTAGTATGGCACATCTGTATTGAGTGGGAATGTCCTGCTTTGCCTGTCTTGAAAATCAGCATGTAAAATCTTTGCCTGGGTCTGAAATTCTGGCTTTAGAATTAATATTATCTCTTTTCTCAGGATTTATTACAAATTAAAAATACAATATATTTGAAAATGTTTGTAAATTTACTTGAGATCACATTAACCTTTACTTTCATCTTTATGTGTTGAAAGTATCCACTGAAAAAATTATACTTATTCCAGGTATAATAGAAATATACTCATAGAGAAGAAAATGAACCTGGGTCTCTATTCAATATTTTTATCCAAAACTTCTACCTACTTAGAAGCAGTTTTTCAGTCGTTGGTTCTTTTATGGTCATATAGTTTCGAATTCAATTGAGTTAATTTTAATGTTTTGGGTTTTCATGCTTTTAGACTGTGTTTATGTTGGAAAGATTTGAGTAAGCAAATATTTATTTTTTTAAATTATTCTTTTTTTATGAAATAAAATTTATCATTTTCCAAAGGAATAATGTAAATTTTTCCTCTAATTTAATAATATTTGTCTATGAAGTAAATTAAAACTTTAAAGTGATTCAGATACACTGACCAGTCAAAATGTTATGACTAGCTACATGTGGTGGAAAGAATGACAGCTACTGTCTACTGACAACTGCACTGCAAGGTATATAAGCAGACAAGCTGGCTTCAAATACTTCAATCTAATTTACTGAATGCTACATTTATATAAAGATTTGATAAAGATCAAATTATTATGGACAGAAGACCAGGTAAAACGATTTCTGAAACAGCATGTCTTGTGGAGCACTCATATGGTGAGTACCTACTGGCAGTAGTCTAATGAGGGAGAAAATTGCTATTTCCTGATAACACATCAGGTAGCCAAGACTTATTGATGTGAATTGGACATATCAATAGAAGAAGTTTGCCTGGTCTAATAGGTCTCACTTTCTCTTGAATAAGATGGAAGGTACATTGAAATCTTGGGGAAATAATAGCATAAGGATGCACTGTGGAAAACCAACAAGCTGACGTGGACAGTGTGATGGTTTGGGAAAAATTCTGTGGGGAAAAGCAGGGTCCTTTCATCCATGTGAAAGGTATATCATTGAAAATAAAGTAGCCACATTCATGGTAACAGCTTTCTATGATGACAGTGACATCTTTCATCAGGACAAGGTGCCCTGCTAAAGTGCATGTGTTGTATAGGAATAGTTTCAGAAGCACAAAGAAGACTACTGTATTGTCTCCAGCTTCCAAACTCTTCAGATCTCAGTTCCATTGAGCACTTAAGAGATATTCTGGACTAACAAGCTAACTCTAAAATACCTTGGCCATATAACATGAAGCAGTGAAAAGATCTGCTGTGAATATCCTGGCACCAGATCCCAGAGATTCCATGAGAGATCAAGAGTTGTTTTGTAGGCACATGAAGGATCAAAATCATATTAGTCATAATGCTTTGTCTAATCATTATACATTTAACAAAAAATTATATTATTAATGTCATTATTATTATTTCTTTAAGATGTTTAAAATACTTTGTAAAAATTTTCAACTAATTTTGACATAAAACATGGCAGATATTGCAGTAAATACTGGACTAAATAAAATGATAAAATAATGTTGATTATATACATAAATATAATTGTATTTCTTGAGGAGAACTGTAATTTTCAAATTTAGCTAAAATCTGGGGAAAAAATTAATCATTATCATGACATCTATATGGCAAGATAATTATAAAAAAACATAATATAGATTCTGAAATTTATATTTTCAGAAAAAAATTTATATATGTTTTCAATTTTCACTGAGCTAAATATCTGTTTATTTTCAGGAAAAAACAAAGGATTTTCAAATGAGAAATTATTATTGTGGTAATAACAACGTTATGTTAGTGACGTTGTTCATTTTTATATCTGTTATACACTTTGGGCAGTGTGTAGATCTGACATACAACGTAGATGAAGGTAAAAGTCCAGGTACCTACCTGGGAGACATTGCTGTTGATTCCAACATTATGGATGATGTTTCTTTGGAAAATAGGCGCCTGATAACCTTCAACCAACTTCGACAAGGAATGGCAGGCACTTCCCAATTATTCCATGTCTCCCAGAAGAAAGGAAAACTTTTCACTGCCCAGACACTGGATGCTGAGTCCCTTTGTACCTATAATACAGAATGTTTCCAAATGGTTGATGTGGCTGTACGACAAGGAAAGACTTTCATGAAGATTATAAAAATCAAAATAATCATAAATGATGTCAATGATAATTCTCCCGAATTTCCAGAGAAAGAGATACATCTTGAATTTGTTGAGGGAAATAGCAAAGGATTTAAAAAATCAATTTCAAATGCTAAAGATAAGGACATTGGAATTTTAAACTCTCAAATCACATATGAGCTGAGGGAAAAAAATAATCAACCTTTTTCTCTCTCAATTCATAAAACACCTTTTGGTACTCCAAAGCTAAGCATTGTAGGTGAAGAAAAATTAGACAGAGAAGAAAAAGATTCTTATATGTTACAAGTAATTGCCAAGGATGGTGGATCTCCACCAAGAGAAACTGTTTTAGATATTCACATTTCTGTAAAAGATTTTAATGATAATGCACCAGTATTCAGCAAAGATATTTACAATGTTTCCATCAACAATCAAAAATATGGAGAGAAGCCTATCGTGGCTGTGTCTGCTACTGATTTGGATGAAGGAGAAAATGGTAAAATTTCATATTATATCAGTACTGAAACATCAGAAAATGTCAAAAATCATTTCACAATAAACAGTTTATCAGGAGAAGTATTTTTACAGCACAAATTACCTTCAAACCCCAAAACAGTTTACAAATTATTTATTGGTGCAAGGGATGGAGGTAATCCACCATTAAATGGTTTGGCAGGTATACTAGTAAATGTAATCAATACGCAAAACAGACCTCCTAACATCTTTGTGACTTTCATGTCTGAATCAACAGACAACACAGCAACCATTTCTGAAGACATTGAGGTGGGAAGTTTTATTGCTTATGTCAAAGTGACAGACCCTGATGCTGGACAAAATGGAGAAGTGAACTGTGAGTTGCACCATGATAAATTCCGATTGCAGAAACTGAGATCAAAAGAATACAAAGTGACATTGAAGCACAAAGTTGACAGAGAAATGCAAGATCACCATGATGTTACAATTAGCTGCAAAGATGAAGGATCTCCTCCGCAACACAGTGATAGCAAATTCTCCATCAAAGTGAAAGATGTCAATGATGTACGGCCACAATTTGCTAAAGATACTTTTAAATTCTCTGTATGTGAGAATAAAAGTCCAAAAACACCAGTTGGTTCTATCAATGCCACTGATCCTGATCTTGGAGCTGGAAGTAGACTCACATATTCGTTGCTCACCAAAAATGAAGATTTCTTACCTTTCAAGATCACCAGTGATGGTTTGATTTCTACAATCATGTCTCTTGACCATGAATTCAAAGATATTTATAAATTCAAGGTTTTAGTGAAAGATAACGGAAGCCCTCCACTTGATAATACGGTCAATGTGATTGTGGAGATTGAAGATAAAAATGATAATGCTCCATATTTTACATTTCCCAGTGTTAATCCTTACAATCTGGATGTGAAATATCATCCCCATCATACAAAGAACATCACGCTTCTCAAGGCTGCCGATAGTGACAGTCAAGAGAATGCATTTCTCAAATATGAAATAACGGCAGGCAACGATAAACAGTTGTTTGCCATCAATCATTATACTGGATTGTTATCTTTCAGTCGCTTACTTAGCCATCAAGATGCTGGCTCCTATCGGCTGGAGTTTATGGTCAAGGATAGTGGTAGTCCTGTTTTGTCTGCAAAGACGTCAGTGTTTTTGACATTGGCAGTTAGTAACAATACGGCAGACATGTTAAATGCTGCACATATGCACACTGATATCAAGATCCACCAGTATTTACTGATTGTCATTGTGTTGGTTGCAGTCACCGTTGCTATCCCAATTACTGCTGCCATTTCCATCTGCATCCTTCGTTGCATTGATACCAGAAGTGTTGCACATGCACATCCATTGGCTGCCGCTTCCAGCAAATATTATCCTGATCAGGCACATCCAATGCATCCATCTTACCAGACTACTTATTGGTCTGGTGTGTCTGTTGCTGTACGAGCAGAACAAGATGTGCTTTGTAGAACTCTACCGGGCAGAGGCAGAAGGCCCCAACATTGTGCAGATGTTTTGGATGATGGACGTAGAAGTTCAGCCCTTGGAATAAAAGTACAAACTGCTACTGAAGTCATCTATGAGGTGAGTATTCTATATATTTAAAATATTAAATAATTTTAATATATTTAACTCTTTCATTATTGCTAACTTTTTCATTATCTTTCTCTTGAAACTTTCTACTACATGCAAAACCATGATTTCCTAATTTTACAATGATATGTATATTTATTTTTTGTTTTATTAAACTTTCTTTTGTCTTAACTTCATTAATATTTAAATATTTTTGTCTATAATTCTTTGGTTTTATTAAATACTTTTTAATTTTTAGACATCTTCAAAAAGAACAATAAATCAGCTGAATGAATTTTCAAAATAAAATAGGTTTTATATTATTTTTACTTATGATGCAGAACTATTAATTTTCTGTCATAAATCACTAGAATAAATTTTGTTTTGCAATTACTTGACATTTCTATCAATGCAAATTGCATAATACTAGAGAATAAGAATTTTTGTATGTGCAAGTATAATGAGAAAAGAAAATAGATTATTTTTCAACAATTATAATTAAATGTATTAGGTTGGTGCAAAAATAATGTTAAAAAATACGTCAAAAACCGACATTATTTTTGCACCAACCTAATATTCACAATTTTTAGATGAGGAATTATTATTAAATGCTTTATTATTTGGACCAGCATTCTCATTTTGGTTGTTATATTCACATTTTGGTAGTTGTGACCTCAGGCCTTCTTCAGATTTTTGTCTTTAAACTTGTAATGCGGTTGATTATAAACAGGTAAGTCTCCATCCTATCTAAAGAACTCTCCCTACTTTGTAGAAATTACCAGAGCTGCTTCCATTCATGCTAACCAGATGGTGTGCTTGGATGATGTGAGTCCATTCATCAATGTCTTCACTAATGAAGTTGTATTTGTAATCCAAGAAAAATTAGAATAGGACCTTTCTAAGAAAGTGCACAAGAGCCTCAACAGATAACCTGATGGCATTCTTGATATTCTATAAACAACAAACTTTCAATTGGATTCTGACACATGAAAAAATGCAGTTGTGAGTTTAATTTCTAGTTCTCATACTAAAAACTGACATATTTTGGTTCAGTGGAAGAAACGAATTAGCCAGCAATAACTGATATGAAGTATCTCATAAGCATGAGAACAATCTATACGTGTGGATTGAATAAAGTGTTAGGTCTGAAATTTCAAGAAGATTACAGAGTGTGAAAAGAGACAAGAGGGCTGGAGGATACAATAGCCAAAATAATGGGAATATAACAATCAAGATGAGCATGCCTGGTCAAATAAGTAAAGCGTATATTAATGTAATTTATATATATTTCTACATTTCTGGGACTTACAAAAGAAATTATTGCTACAAAATGTTTAACAATTATTTATGTGGAGTCATATTATAAAACAAACATCGGAGTGATTTAGGGCTGCAATCCAAGCTTTAGTCAATCAAAAGCTATCTATAACATGACAGTGGATTCACCAGTCTTATTAGTGTTACTAACAAATCACATGATTCTAGTTGTTAGTGCATTAGTATGGAAGTGCATACATGATATAATAGTACATTCTTCCCTCCAAGAAAAATATAACATTAGCATTAAGGTCTATATCCATTCTGAATGAGAGGTTTTGGCATTTGATTAAATTGCCTTATCTCCTGTTGGACCATTGTTTTGTCACTTCTTTCATCATGGCATGGCATGTCTCTGTCTTCTGTTGTGGATATTAGCAGATCTTGTTTCCAGTAGGAAATGTTGAGGTTGTTTGGACTTTGGGATAGGGTGCCAAATCACGAATTGAAACTGTTGATTCTCATCCATCTGGATATCTACTGTTAGCAATAGTTGGGTTTCTATCAGGGAGTTCAACTTCATCCGTGGTTGGATTGTTTTTCATATTTTTCACAAACCTCCTTCGTAATATTGGCCCAGGTATTGTTACCTAAAAGTGCAGTGAGTTTCCATAGAATGAACAGCATTGGAATACAAAAAAACGTTAATGGGATGTAGCATTTGTTGCTATACATAACAACAATCTTAGGGAGTGCAACACCTTGGGAAGTATGAGATCCCAATACATTTTGGACAGGTTACATGACCTAAGGGTCAAAAGAATTGCTTTCCATATGGTGCCATAAAACCTTTCTACCTGTACATTGCCCATTTGGTGGTATGGCGTGATCTTATTAGAGGCAACTCTTTTCTGGGAAAATTCCTTATACATGAAAGTCTTGCCTTGGTTGGAAGGTATGAAACTCAGCATTTCATCTAAGCTAAATAATAACTCTAGATATCATATAGCTGTTGTCATGTGCCTGTTAAGACATGGAAAGGCAAACATAAAACATGAGTATTTGTCCACTATCATGAGTAAGTATATGTGAGATAGAAGGCAGTAGTCCTTTGAAATCAATACCAAGTCACTCCAAAGATTTTATTTATACTATTTACATTGTTTGGATTGTTGTCCTCATCTTTGTTGCCATATTCACAACATTTCAGCTGTTGTATGTTCTGGCAATTAGAATTTCGAACTGAACCCTTTATTTCCTCCACCAGGGTAGATTCTTCTAGTTCCATGTGCCAGGCCTCTTCCAGATGTTTCAGTTATCTCCCTTTAACTCAACTCTCCAAGTTTTTGTTCACCATTGCAGTAGCCAAGTATTCAACTCGCAACTCTTTGGGTCAAGTCATTGGATCCAACTAACGCTTTTATCCACTGGGCCATGTGTTCTTCAGGAAGAAGGGTTCAGTTTGAAATTCCAATCACCTGAAGAAGGTCAGAGTGTACAACAGCTGAAACATCGTAAATATGGCAACAAAGATGAGGACAACAGTCTGAACAAAGTAAATAGTGTAAATGATTACAATACCTCATCTCAGAAATATAGACAGATATTGAAGGAGTGAATATGGCAATAAAGATGAGGACAACAGTCTGAACAATGTAAATAGTGTAAATGATTACAATACCTCATCTCAGAAATATAGACAGATATCCAAAGATTTTGTAGCTTTGATGAGGGTTTCTTCTGGTAGGTTATAAAAACAGGATTTTATTTCAGCACAGACTTGACAAGATGCACAATCTTGCTCTGATATAATGTAGGAGCCCAGTTATTCCAGGGTGGTAAATTTTATTGTGAGTATCTGCTAGTCTTGAGTCAATAATAGTTGAAGAGTCATATATTTGAGTAAATGTATTGGGAACCATATTTTCCTTGTCAGGTCAGTATATAATTGTATAGCTATATGCTGCAAGTTCCATTCTACACTCCTGAATGTTCACATTTTTGACTTTCATATGTCTTTTACTAACATAAAGGCAAATGATATTGGATCAAAGTGAAGTGTCGCCATGCCAAATAGTGGCTCCATTTGCACACTGCTTCAATAATGGCCATTGCTTCTTTCTTAATAATATGGTATTTTAACTCACTGCCCTTTAAGGTTCTTGGAATAAACATTATCAGAAATCCTCCTTAGTTTATGAGGGCTAAAATAGCTACATCAGATGCATCACATTCTTCTCAAAAGATAAATTTTCTTTTAGTTGAATAAATTATAATAAAACAAATTCTGATGTGACTTAGAGTTAGAATCTAAGCTTTATTCAACTAAAAGCTGGCGATAATATAGTGGTGGATATTCACCAGTTTTTTATTAGTATGGAAGTCCATAAATAATATAATAATACAATAAATTGCAGTCCATTTTTTTTATAATAGCTCTAAAATAGATAATTTTTTTTCTTTTAAATATACAATAAAGGAAATCCGAGGTGCAACTGGTGGTAAGAGACATGAAGAGAGAAACTGTATGGCATCTGCCTGTCACCCTGACATGGAATCTTCTTCTCACCCTGACCAAGAAGATCCTTATGCTGAAAGATATGCAAATCACTGTCAAAATGTGCCTGGTAAGTTGTTTACCATTTTTCCCTTTCATAATATTTTGAACAAAAGAAAATGTAAACCCTGCTCAATGCTCCATATTAACTTTAAAAGATCAACAGTAAATTGTTTTTGTAAACTTGTTCACTTTTACTCATTTCAGTTTCTGATACATCTGATTATTATGAACCGCACTCATCGCAGAGTATCCAAGAGGAATACACAGATATGAAACCTTCATTACAAACATTCATGTCTCCTGGGGATACACGAACTGTTCCAAGAAGACTGTATAAGGCAGATGTTGACACTAGCTCTGACTATAGGCAGTGGTCTACTCTGAAGAACAGTGCCATTGACAGATGCACATCTGACACCCAGCTACAATTACACAATGTTGATGCAGACAGTGTTACATGTGAACCTCAGCAAGAACAAATAGAAACACCAATAGTAGAAGGGCTTATACATGAAGAGAAAGAACAAAGCTCAGTTTCAGTCCAACCAATACAAGAGTCAGCAGACTACTTTCATTCACAAAATACTGAGCAAGATATTCCATTAGAATCACCAAAATCTATAAACTCAGTAAAAGTATGAAATAAAATTCTTCTTTGAAAAAAATCCAGGAAAAAATCATGCTTGATAGCTTTGAATAGATAATTTAATAATAACATTATTTTTACCTTTTTTTTTATTGAAGTATTGTAAATATTTATACATTTAGAAGATTAATCTAATAAGAAAGATAAAAAATATTGTTCTTATCAGAATGTAAAAGTATATACCAAATGAATTTGCTATGTGAAGAAAACACATCCTCTAGACAATTTAATCAGTGTATAATAAAACTGAAAATCTAAACAAATATAAGAGCATTGAGTTTTCAAGAGTAATATTTTAAGAAATCAAAGACGGGATGTCATTAATGAAGGTGATTTTATAAAAATTTTAAAGAAAAATATGATCATAATAACTAATTAATGTTCACTTTCTGTTACTTACTTTGTTATTGGTGTTTATTAAACAAGATAAAAATATTGCAGAAGTAGTGAAGGTACAGATCCATTGAGTAGTAAACGTTCTTTTACTTTTTTTTAGTTGAAATATTATTTGTTCAAAAATATATAGTTTAGAATGCTGATAATTTTTTTCTAGATATAATTTAACAGAAAAGAAGTTTAAAGGTAATTTGCAGAGCACTAGTGAAAGAGGAAAATACTTGCCTTTCTCTTTTTGATAAGCATTATGCTTTGTCAGAATCAGTAGCTCTGGCCGCCATTATGCATAGGGCAGACTTGATAGGACTATGGCTTTCTTTCTTTCATTTCCACATATGCACACTCTCCCACATCCACAGAGGAACATACACTGTTTCTGACACACACATGTACACATGTATGTGTGTGTGCCAAGAGAGGGCTTACATTGTGTTCATACAATAGCAGCAGCAGTAGCAGCAGAGCTGTACACCAGATACACGCATTTTGTCTCATCATACATCTGTGCTTTATTGATACAACATTGCAGGTTAGTTTTCAATTCTCTTTTTTCTTCATTTCAATCAACTTTCTTTCAGGTCTTTTCATGGCTGTTTTGTAGCAGAGGCAAATACAAAAAAAATTATTACAAAGGCAATTAACTTTTTCTTGCTGAAAGAATTGCAAATCTCAAAATCCCTCAATACAACCAATGCAACATTTCACAAGTGACATACACAAAATATTTGAGTCATACAATTGGAATGTTCTTTTGTCTTTGTACATTTTAGATATTTTTCTCAAAGTTTATAGAATATCACTTAAATCATTTTATTATCATTTGTACATTTTCTCAGAAGAAATGTTGAAAATCCATCAGCACACAATCTGCAGATGTTTAAGAGAATTTGAGTTTTCAAATTAAGTAACGTTTAAAAAGATCAGTGGCCCAGACAAATGTATATTATTTAATTTTTTTTATTGAATGAAATTGGCTGTATACTGCTTTTAGAAAAAATACCAATTCATTATGATAGATCCATAATAATCTATATTGTGATAATGCCCGGATTGGTGAGCAGTTTCAAGGTAGTTTTCTAATTGTCTGTTTTGATAAAATGTTATTAGAAAAATCCTAATTTTTATGTCTTAATCTTCTAAATGAGTTTATCAAAGTCATTTTTGTCCTGTATGCTATCATTTAATTAAATATGGTTTTAAGTTAATTATAAATGATAATAAAAAGAATAATTAAAGAAACATCTCCAGACATTCTTATAAGAATATTTACAGTAGTGTAGTATGCTTTTCTGCAGACAAATATTTTTATAACACCAAATATGTATGTGCAGGCATCATTTTTATTTAAAGATTTTACTCTTCATCTATATTAATTATGTTCTCATAATATGAGTTCCTCAGTATAAATATTTATAATGGAAATCAGTGAATTGATGCATATCCTCAATAGTTTAATATGATCTGTAGTGCTGTAATAACATTTTGTTTGCTAAAATTTATTGAATATAGTAGTAATTTTTTCTTTTTTAATTAAAGCAAATTTTGAGAGTGATGTTTGAATAAAACAAAAAAAAAATGATTAAAGAGTGAACTGTGTTAAGATTTTCTCCCTTTAATGATTTTTTTTCGCAATTTTTGTTCCAGCAGTCAAAACACAAACAAGTGGTTTTGTAAAATATTTAAATATTAATCAGTAAATTTTGCAACTCAATCTGTATATTTATGCATTGAAAAAAAAAAAAAAAAAGGATTTTCATATTTAAAATATTTTTTATTTTAGTTCACCCAATACAAGACCCAAGTACTACTCAAAGTAGAGGCATTATTGTTTTTAATAATGTTCATGCAATACAAGACCAAAGAGCCACTCAAGATAGAGGGTTACTGTGTGGTATTGTATGAGTGTAAGAAAGGGGAAGAAGTGAAATTCTTAGGGCCAGACAGGAAAGATAATGGTTAACTCTAGACATCAAGAAGTCAAGATTTAATTAGTGGATAACATTTCAGTGTTCAGTCGGAGATGTTAGAAGTCTAGTGTGGAAGTGGACTTTAGAAAGAACCAGAAACTCAATCCTAAACAGGAAACAAGAGATTAACCTCCAAATCCTGTTCAAAAGACTGTGAAGGAGTATGAACTGGATGATAGGAAAAACGTATCTACTCCTATTGGGAGAGAAAAAAAAATGGAGTAAGATTGTTGTAAGAAAGGAGGAATTAAGAAGTGTATTGAGGAATTGGAGAGCCAAGTTTGAATTCCAGTTTCTATTACATTCACTTACATGCTAATACCCTTGGGAAAGGTATGAATCCTCTTCTCCCCCCAGCTATGGGTAAATAGCAGGACAGAGTGGGTTCTATAGCCTTGGATGGCAACTGGTCTACTGCAGAAAGAAATGTCAACCTAATACAGGAAAATCTGCCTTGTCAGTCATGTATTGAAAGATACATGATCACCTAAGCGTGTATCATGCATGGCACATAACTGAGGCTAGATATTGGTTGACCCTGGACTTGTGTTCACCAATTAAAACAAATCTTAGTTACAAACAGATTATGCCTATTCATAACTGTTTATGCATAACTAGATGGAGCACTTGTTAACTAAAACTTTATTCAATATCAAAAGTAGATATAATGTAAATTTAAAGCAAAATGAGAAAAATAAAAGGACTCTGGAAAAAGTAAATGCATAGACAAAAATAGGTATTTATAAAATGATGCAGCAATTTCTTGAAATGTAATGATGCACAAGTTGGTTGAGGAAAACACTGTTAGTGATTGGCATCTTCATTAAACATGCATCTCTTTCTATCACTGATTCTATGCAGGTAAATGTTATATATTTATTTGCATTTATATGCTAGACAGGTGCTAATGGAAGAACTTTAAAAAGATTATAAAAACAAAACAAATAAATGGTATAAATGAATTCTAGTAGAAAAATCTAAACGCATATTAGTTAATTGATAATAAATAAAAGTTTATGGAAATTAAATAATTTTCCCATTTTATTTTCAGGTGAATTTTTGATTTACAAATCTATGACAATGATAGTAACTGAGTCAATTGTACTATTGTCATTCTTACCACTTTGCCTCAGTGCAGACCTGACATACAGTGTGGATGAAGGTAAAAGTCCAGGTACTTACCTGGGTGACATTGCTGCTGACTCTAATATCATGGATGATGTTTCTTTGGAAAACAGACGACTGATTACTTTCAACCAACTTCGACAAGGAATGGCTGGAGCCTCACAATTATTCCATGTCTCTAAGAAGAAAGGAAAACTTTTCACTGCTCAGACATTGGATGCTGAGTCTCTTTGCACATACAACACAGAATGTTTCCAAATGGTAGATGTGGCTGTACGACAAGGAAAGACTTTCATGAAGATTATAAAAATCAAAATAATTATAAATGATGTCAATGACAATTCTCCAGAATTTCCAGAGAAAGAAATCAATTTACATTTCATAGAAGGAGTCAGTAAGGGGTTTAAAAAATCCATTCCCAATGCCATAGACAAAGATGTTGGACTCATGAACTCACAAATTTCATATGAATTAAAAACAAATTTTAATGAACCATTTTCCTTATCAGTTCATAACACACCTTTTGGAACATCAAAACTAAGCATTGTGGGTAAAGAAAAGCTTAATAGAGAAGAAAAAGATTCATACAGAATACAAGTGATTGCAAAAGATGGGGGATCACCAACAAAGCAAAGCATTTTGAATTTACACATTTCTGTGGAAGACCTTAATGATAATGCTCCTGTGTTCACAAAAGATATCTATAATGTATCAGTTAACAATGAACAATATAAAGATAAGCCTATTATTACAGTATCTGCTACAGATTTAGATTATGGGGAAAACGGTAAAGTATCCTATCAGTTCAGTCCACAAACTAAAACTAACATTAAAAAGTATTTTGAATTAAATAAAATTACAGGTGAAATTTTCTTACGAAACAAACTGCCTTCAGAAGAGAATATCTATAAATTATTTGTAACTGCCAAAGATGGGGGAACTTTGGCACAGAGTGGATTTGCTGGAGTTCTTGTAAATGTTGTAAATACACAGAACAGACCACCCAACATCTTTGTGACTTTCATGTCTGAATCAACAGACAATACAGCGACCATTTCTGAAGACATTGAGGTGGGAAGTTTTATTGCTTATGTCAAAGTGACAGACCCTGATGCTGGACAAAATGGAGAAGTGAACTGTGAGTTGCACCATGATAAATTCCGATTGCAGAAACTGAGATCAAAAGAATACAAAGTGACATTGAAGCACAAAGTTGACAGAGAAATGCAAGATCACCATGATGTTACAATTAGCTGCAAAGATGAAGGATCTCCTCCGCAACACAGTGATAGCAAATTCTCCATCAAAGTGAAAGATGTCAATGATGTACGGCCACAATTTGCAAAAGATACTTTTAAATTCTCTGTATTTGAGAATGAAAGTCCAAAAACACCAGTTGGTTCCATCAATGCCACTGATCCTGATCTTGGAGCTGGCAGTAGACTCACATATTCCTTGCTCACCAAAAATGAAGACTTCTTACCTTTCAAGATCACCAGTGATGGTTTGATTTCTACAATCATGTCTCTTGACCATGAGTTCAAAGACATTTATAAATTCAAGGTTTTAGTAAAAGATAACGGAAGCCCTCCACTTGATAATACGGTCAATGTGATTGTGGAGATTGAAGATAAAAATGATAATGCTCCATATTTTACGTTTCCCAGTGTTAATCCTTACAATCTGGATGTGAAATATCATCCCCATCATACAAAGAACATCACGCTTCTCAAGGCTGCCGATAGTGACAGTCAAGAGAATGCATTTCTCAAATATGAAATAACTGCAGGCAACGATAAACAGTTGTTTGCCATCAATCATTATACTGGATTGTTATCTTTCAGTCGCTTACTTAACCATCAAGATGCTGGCTCCTATCGGCTGGAGTTTATGGTCAAGGATAGTGGTAGTCCTGTTTTGTCTGCAAAGACGTCAGTGTTTTTGACATTGGCAGTTAGTAACAATACGGCAGACATGTTAAATGCTGCACATATGCATACTGATATCAAGATCCACCAGTATTTACTGATTGTCATTGTGTTGGTTGCAGTCACCGTTGCTATCCCAATTACTGCTGCCATTTCCATCTGCATCCTTCGTTGCATTGATACCAGAAGTGTTGCACATGCACATCCATTGGCTGCCGCTTCCAGCAAATATTATCCTGATCAGGCACATCCAATGCATCCATCTTATCAGACTACTTATTGGTCTGGTGTGTCTGTTGCTGTACGAGCAGAACAAGATGTGCTTTGTAGAACTCTACCGAGCAGAGGCAGAAGGCCCCAACATTGTGCAGATGTTTTGGATGATGGACGTAGAAGTTCAGCCCTTGGAATAAAAGTACAAACTGCTACTGAAGTCATCTATGAGGTAGGAACACTTTTTTATTCATTTTCTATAATAGTCATAATATAGAAATTAATTCAAATATTTTCATCATTTATACCTATATAATATGTTTATTAAGAAGTATCAATTTTACTTCTATTTGTATGTCTTCTTATGTAAAATGGAAAT
The DNA here is from genome assembly GCA_963932145.1 of Acanthosepion lycidas. Taxonomy (NCBI): domain Eukaryota; kingdom Metazoa; phylum Mollusca; class Cephalopoda; order Sepiida; family Sepiidae; genus Acanthosepion; species Acanthosepion lycidas. The sequence goes on along the minus strand of OZ010575.1, from coordinate 38,971,570 downwards.
CCAAGGTGTAAGTGGTGGTAAGAGACATGAAGAAAATGTCAATTGTAATGATTGTACTTCTCAAAGAAAATAATATGGAAAGGCATTACTTGATATTAATAATGTTTTTTTTTTACCTGCAGAGTTTTTACTTCTTTAAATGCCTTATCCTTTCATGGTTCTTCAAAAATTCCAATTCTTTATTAGGCATGAATTGCTATGGCTTCCTAAAAAGGATAATGAATTCATTTCCTGTTGCCTTTGCCAGAGTTTTGATTTCAGAGTATTTTTCTGAATTGAATTCTTCTCAAAACTAGAGAGGGCCGACATATACTTCATGTCTATTGCTCATAAAATAACTACATGTCTATTAAGAATTATTCATTTTATTACTATTTATGTTTTTCTGTGATGAAAGGAAATCCGAGGTGCAACTGGTGGTAAGAGACACGAAGAGAGAAACTGTATGGCACCTGCCTGTCACCCTGACATGGAACCTTCTTCTCATCAAGACAAAGAAGATCCTTATGCTGAAAGATATGCAAATCACTGTCAAAATGTGTCTGGTAAGTGGGAAATATACCAATTTATAAATTGTATTTATATTACAATAAAAATTAAATTGTGATTAATATTTAATATTTACTTTATAACTTAACTTTTTTTTTACTTTTACTCATTGCAGTTTCTGATACTTCAGATTATTATGAACCACATTCATCGCAGAGTATCCAAGAGGAATACACAGATATGAAACCTTCACTACAAACATTCATGTCCCCTGGAGATACTAGGACTGTACCAAGACGGTTGTATAAGGCAGATGCTAACCCTAGTTCTGATTATAGGCAGTGGTCTACTTTGAAGCATAGTGCAGTTGATAGATGCACGTCTGACACTCAGCTACAATTACACAATGTTGATGCAGACAGTGTTACATGTGAGCCCCAACAAGAACAAACAGAAACAGTAAGAGAAGAACCTACTCAGAGAGAGGAAGAAGAAGAAGGTGGTTCTCTTTTGGTGCAAGCAATTGAAGAAACACAAAACATTTCATATTCACAAAAAGTCGATCATGATTCTTTACTTGAATCACCAAAATCTAGTCACTCAGTTCACACATGACCATAGAAAACTGGCTAAGATCATTAAAGTAAATTTGTAATTAATATTTATAAACAAATCCTTCCCAATTAAATAGTCATGCAAATAGAGTAGTAGGTAATTTTCTAAGTAAATTTCATGAAATAGGATTTAAAAGATAATCTATAGTTGCAGTCCATACAGCATTGATAAGATATTTCTCCAGTGAAAGTTTTCCAATCACATTGTTTCAATTATGGCAACTATAATAATTATGAAGTTGTTAAAAACTGTAAAAAAAAACAACCAAACAAAAAAAAAAAAAAAACAATCTTTACTATATGAAATATATTTGATAATCCTTGAAATATTGAAGAATGAAACTTATTTCACTTGTTATTTTCTTTCTGGTCTTTTGTGAAATCAAAATTATACATATCTTATAATTCCCTTTCAATCAAGTCAATATGATAGCAATGAAAATAAAATAATGAATTACGAAGATAAAACACAAAAGAAACTTGATTAGTTAAGAACTGCATTTCCTAATGATTATCCTCATTATATAGTCTTTCATTTCAATTTTCTTCTAATAGTTTGCATATTTTTACTCAAGAAAAATAAATCAGATATCTAATAAAGAATATGTTTAGCTTGCATTTGTGACAGGAAAATACTTGCCTTTTACTTTATGGTGAATTTTTGCTTTGTCAGAATCAGTGACACTAGCCGCCATGATGCATAGAGCAGACATAATAGGACTATAGCTTGCTTTCTTTCTCTCCCATATATGTACACTCTCCCACATCCACAGATAAACATACACACTGTTTGTAACACGCATGTGTACACATGTATATGTGTGTGCCAAGAGAGAGCTAACATTGTGTTCATATAATAGCAGCAGCAGTATTAGCAGACTGTACACCAGAATACACACATTTTGTCTCGTCATAAATCCATGGTTCATTGGTACAACACTGCAGGTTAGTTGACATTCACATTTTTCCATTTGTCTTTTGTCATTCATTTTAATCTACTCTCTTTCATTCATTTTTATGGGAAGTTGTTTTGCACTATACCAAAAGAGTAAAGTCAAACCAGAAAAGCTTTATTTGTTTTTCTTGTTTAGAAAATTAAGAAACCTTGTAATTTGTTCATACAATCAATACACAAAATGCCTGATTCATGCCATTATCTTCCTTTTGTTCACACTTGAATATTGATGGACATCTATCATATGAAAATAATGTTTCCTTTAAATTACCTTTGCATAAATCATTAAATGCAAATATTATTTATGTTGCTTTTTTTCTAAAGACAACTGAATGTGGCAATATAATCTGGATAAGATGTACAAGAAAAAAAATCAACATATATAATATTCAAAAAGAATTTAGATTTTCTATCTACAACTATGTAGTTTTAGAAATTAAATATCTAATTTATTACTTGGATGAGGTTTTCCAAAAAAGAAAATTTAATATACCAAAAACTTGCTGCAAAATATGAAATATTCACTTATACATGTTTTTGTGATGAGAAATTTTAACATCTGCAACGCATTTATTAATGTGCATTTAGTCTTTTTGTCTGGGTGCAATATTTCATGTACAAACTATTAATTGTGTACTGATTACTTAGTTTTCTCCACTTCTTTTTTAGGATTTTATTTTTTAAATAACAAATGATTTTTTGAATATTTTAATTTATATATTCTTCTTGCCACTGTGCAATGCACATTGAATTTGGACAGCAGACCCCAGGTGCACCGAAACATGTGCACACACACACACACAAACCTCATCATGGTTAGATTATTAAATATTTAGTTAAGTAACATGATAAAGAACATTTTAAGTATACCACCCCCTTTATAATGCCCATTGATTAACATAAATATTTATGCTCTCAATTTCTATTTGATTAATTTTATATAATTTCTGAATACATCAATACAAAATCAATGAAATAATCATTTCAAAGAATGGTACTTTCATTAAAGCAGTAATACTTTCTCTAAATTACAATATTCTTTTCTGTTTTCTCATACCAATTTGGCAAACTCATTTGATATCCAGTTTTTATTCTGAATTCAGAACCTTTTTTTCTTATACACCAACAGTAATTTGGTAAATATATTTCATACTTTTCAAATTCAATATTTTTATCAACTCTTAATATTTGAAAAATATTCAAATAGTTATATTCTTACTATATTTTAATTTATAGGTATATACTTAGACATCAGAAGGCATTCTATCAGAATTATTTGCATTGTATTTGAAAGATTTAGATCATGGGTTCCAAATGTTTTTCATATCATTGCCCACTTTCAAATGGAAAAATTTTCCCCCCACCCACCTTTTTGGGAAAAATTGTTTGGTAAAAGCTTGTTGCTCTTTATGTGTTGTCTTCCCTCAGGACAGAGGTGATCATGGCTCTACACAACTTCCCATAGTGCTTAATAAACTTTGTCTTTCTTTATAAAAGATACCAAAGGGAGGTAACAAATAATGCTAATATGCAGCTGTTGTTACTATCATATTAAAGAAAGCAAACTTGACCATTGAGAACTATGTCTAAAGGTTAGTTTTATGGTCAGGCTTAGTGTTGCAAGTGTTAACAAGAAATTAAATGTTTTTTGTTTATAATTATAAAATTATAAAAAATATGCTATACTAGCAACAAATAAAAATTCAGCAAATAGTTTTTTTGTTCTTCGTCATCCATTATCTTAAATAAAAAAATTAAAAATAAGTAATTTTGTCTGAAGAACTATTTTAATGTTGACCACCCTTCATACATCCAGAAAGTACCAAAATAATTACTAATTGCAGGTATATTCATATTTCATGTAGAAATGGGACCCAGTTATTCCCAATTAGCCTCCTGTTTTATTTTTAGCATACAGTTCTTTCCAAGTATTTTTTTTGGATAGGATATGTTGTAAGACCTTTTCAATATGTAAAAAACTATAATGCCTTGCAAATTTCCCTTTTGCCCAGCAAATAGTTGAAATTGTCCACATCGGCCAGGTTGGAAAACTCAGATTTAGATGAATACATACTGAGAGAAGGACAAAAAAAAAAAAAAAAACTAAATATGATTGTCTTATTTTTTTATGAAATGCAAGAGAGTTTGTAGAATAACTTTTATCAAATAATGTAGAAGTTTTATATTATAGTTTCTGTTGAGAGAACATTGTAAAAATAGGAAACAATTTTCTTCCTATTTTAAAATATCTTAAGAGTAACAATTTCTGTTTACACTATTTATATTGTTTGGACTTGTGTTGATTATTTTTTGAAGAAAAAATAAATATTTTTTACATGTGGTAGTTTAATAAACAAAGCATGAAAAAAATTAATCGCAAGATATATAGCATATTTCCCATATGTGAAGATGCCTATAATTATCTGGGTATTTTTTTAAAAGATAAATAATAAATACTTGAGGATTTAATAGATTATTGTATTAGCAAGTCCAAATCGGTGTCATTTTCCTTCTGTCACAACATTTTGTAGCAATTATTAAATATTTGTGTTATTATTAATTGGATTTTCAGTAGTTTAATACAATGATATACCTATTCACATCAGAAAGAACTTGTACTTGTCACCACAAAAACAGTTGATGTTTTAGAGTTACATTCAAGAGTGCAAACAGTGTGTTGCCACTGCATTGACACTATACCAGTTTATTACTGAATGAATATATTATTGACAATTCACTTGTATTATTACAGTAATTAACATTACCTAATTTAGTACAACAGGCAATACTATAAATGCTGTACGTTAGTATACAGAGGCAATTTTAGCTTTTTTTATTTAAGAAAAATTGTTTTTTTTTTTCACGATCAGTTGTTTTTATTGTCACTGTATTTGTGGCACAAGATCCATATATATAATAATTGTAAGTTTATATGTTTGGGGGTTCATAATTAATTGTACATTGTGACTGAGATTCATGACAGTTGGCAAACTCTACAAATTGACATTTCAGTGCTAAGATGAATGGTGATTTTTGAAAGTATTTCCTGGGAAAAAAATATTTCTTAGCATATGGGAAATATGGTAAAAATAAGACATAAAAACAAGTCAAAAATATAGAGACCATTTTTATATTTAAATTTCTGAATATGATTGCTGTTGTTAATTTCAGTTAACTTGAACAACACATTGCTGGGAGAACAATGAACAATAATATTTTGAATATTGTTCTGTGGACAGTCAGATACCAAATACTTCTAATCTTCTATCCATGCCTCAGTGCTGATTTATCATACAGCATAGATGAAGGAAAAAGTCCAGGTACGTACCTGGGAGATATTGCAGCTGATTCCCACATCATGGATGATGTTTCACTGGAAAACAGACGTATGATTACATTCAACCAACTCCGTCAAGGAATGTCAGGCACTTCCCAATTATTCCATGTCTCCCAGAAGAAAGGAAAACTTTTCACTGCCCAGACACTGGATGCTGAGTCCCTTTGTACCTATAATACAGAATGTTTCCAAATGGTTGATGTGGCTGTACGACAAGGAAAGACTTTCATGAAGATTATAAAAATCAAAATAATCATAAATGATGTCAATGATAATTCTCCAGAATTTCCAGAGAAACAAATTAATATGCATATTTCTGAAGGAGTAAGAGAAGGTTTTAAAAAAGCCATTCCCAATGCTGTTGATAAAGATGTTGGAATTTCAAATTCAAAAATTACTTATGAATTAAAAAAGAATAAAAATGAACCATTCTCACTGGCAATTCAAAGAATACCATTTGGCCCACCAGAATTAAGTATTTCAGTTGATGGTAAACTTGATAGAGAAGATAAAGACTCATATATGATACAAGTAATTGCAAAAGATGGAGGCACTCCACCCAAACAAAATGTTTTGAATATTCATATAATAGTTGAAGATTTGAACGACAATGCCCCTGCATTTACTCAGAATATTTACAATGTTTCCATCAAGAATAAAGAATATGGTAATGTACCTATTGTTACAGTGTCTGCAAGTGATATGGATGCTGGAACAAATGGACAAGTTAGTTATCATTTCAGAACTCAAACGTCAGAAGAAATCAGAAATTACTTTCAGTTGGATAAAAAGACAGGAAAAATATATTTAAAGCAGATTTTACCTCCCAATCCAAAGTCATTATATAAACTTTTTGTAACAGCAGTAGATGGAGGTATTTCCCCATTAAGTAGTTTTGCTGGAGTTCTTGTAAATGTTGTAAATACACAGAACAGACCACCCAACATCTTTGTGACTTTCATGTCTGAATCAACAGACAACACAGCGACCATTTCTGAAGACACTGAGGTGGGAAGTTTTATTGCTTATGTCAAAGTGACAGACCCTGATGCTGGACAAAATGGAGAAGTGAACTGTGAGTTGCACCATGATAAATTCCGATTGCAGAAACTGAGATCAAAAGAATACAAAGTGACATTGAAGCACAAAGTTGACAGAGAAATGCAAGATCACCATGATGTTACAATTAGCTGCAAAGATGAAGGATCTCCTCCGCAACACAGTGATAGCAAATTCTCCATCAAAGTGAAAGATGTCAATGATGTACAGCCACAATTTGCAAAAGATACTTTTAAATTCTCTGTATGTGAGAATAAAAGTCCAAAAACACCAGTTGGTTCTATCAATGCCACTGATCCTGATCTTGGAGCTGGCAGTAGACTCACATATTCCTTGCTCACCAAAAATGAAGACTTCTTGCCTTTCAAGATCACCAGTGATGGTTTGATTTCTACAATCATGTCTCTTGACCATGAGTTCAAAGACATTTATAAATTCAAGGTTTTAGTGAAAGATAACGGAAGCCCTCCACTTGATAATACGGTCAATGTGATTGTGGAGATTGAAGATAAAAATGATAATGCTCCATATTTTACATTTCCCAGTGTTAATCCTTACAATCTGGATGTGAAATATCATCCCCATCATACAAAGAACATCACGCTTCTCAAGGCTGCCGATAGTGACAGTCAAGAGAATGCATTTCTCAAATATGAAATAACTGCAGGCAATGATAAACAGTTGTTTGCCATCAATCATTATACTGGATTGTTATCTTTCAGTCGCTTACTTAGCCATCAAGATGCTGGCTCCTATCAGCTGGAGTTTATGGTCAAGGATAGTGGTAGTCCGGTTTTGTCTGCAAAGACGTCAGTGTTTTTGACATTGGCAGTTAGTAACAATACGGCAGACATGTTAAATGCTGCACATATGCATACTGATATCAAGATCCACCAGTATTTACTGATTGTCATTGTGTTGGTTGCAGTCACCGTTGCTATCCCAATTACTGCTGCCATTTCCATCTGCATCCTTCGTTGCATTGATACCAGAAGTGTTGCACATGCACATCCATTGGCTGCCGCTTCCAGCAAATATTATCCTGATCAGGCACATCCAATGCATCCATCTTACCAGACTACTTATTGGTCTGGTGTGTCTGTTGCTGTACGAGCAGAACAAGATGTGCTTTGTAGAACTCTACCGGGCAGAGGCAGAAGGCCCCAACATTGTGCAGATGTTTTGGATGATGGACGTAGAAGTTCAGCCCTTGGAATAAAAGTACAAACTGCTACTGAAGTCATCTATGAGGTAGGAATCATTTTTATTATTTCTCACATTTTGATAGAAATTAATTCATGGAGAAATAAATATTCTTTTTCAACTTCCATACATGTTTATTAAAATTAAAATTCGGTAAATATCATTATCAATTGTTTGCTTTTCTTTGCTAAAAGGAAATCCGAGGTGCAAGTGGTGGTAAAAGACATGAAGAGAGAAACTGTATGGCATCTGCCTGTCACCCTGACATGGAATCTTCTTCTCACCCTGACAAAGAAGATCCCTATGCTGAAAGATATGCAAATCATTGTCAAAATGTCTCTGGTAAGTTGGAAAAATATCTCATCTATCATGTATAATTTTATCATAGATTTTTCTTACATTGATCATTGTTGATTTGAAAATGATTCTTCATATTAAAAGACAAATTCTGACTTTGTTTCTGTTGTTCATTTCTGCTCATTTCAGCTTCTGATACATCAGATTATTATGAACCACACTCATCGCAGAGTATCCAAGAGGAATACACAGATATGAAGCCATCACTACAAACATTCATGTCTCCTGGAGATACAAGGACTGTACCAAGACGGTTGTATAAGGCAGATGCTAACCCTAGTTGTGATTATAGGCAGTGGTCTACCCTGAAGAATAGTACAGTTGATAGATGCACATCTGACACCCAGCTACAAGTACACAATACAGATGCAGACAGTGTTACATGTGAGACCCAACAAGAACAGACAGAGACTGTAGCAAAACCCATCCAAGCAGAACAAGAAGATGAACAAGTCTTAAACTTGGTTGAGTCTATAGAAGAAGCACAAAGTTTAGCCAGTTCAAAAACTTCTATACACTCCATAAAAATATGAAAACAAAATCACTGATCATTAAATATTATACAATTTACAATACAATACCTTTCACAACCATAGAATATTTACTTAAAAAGTCTTATGAATGAAACAGTTATGAAAAAAGAACAAATCGTAAAATATTATTTGAACTATGTTTACATTTTGGTATAGATTTAAATTTGCATAAGGAAACAGAAGTTCTAATCAATTTGATATGTATATACCTTTCTAATAAGCATCAGCTCTTCTGATATTTCAGTTATGAATAGATTTAAAAGAGAATCAATAAAATTCAATGGCATTTTTTATATGATAGACTTGAAATTTATTCCGATTCTATTCATTCAGATCCTTGATCATCTGCTGTTTTGTAAAAACTTTCAAAAACCATTTCAATAGAAAGTTCTTTTTTTTTTTTCAATATATTTTAAAATTCTTTAGCAGATTATATTTATCTAATTCTGAATCCTGCTTTATTTATCTCCTGAAATAGGATGCATCACTTATGGTCTTAAGTAAATTGAATTGTAACGAAAAAGTACTGAATCAGTTAAGAACTGCAGTTTTCAGACAAAATATTGCTTACCCTGGAATTAAACTTGCTAATAAAAAATGTTTTTGCTTCTATCAATCCATATAATTTAGAAAGGAAAATAGACTAAAATTAAAAGTTAATGATATATTGTCATTGCATTTGTGAGAAAGGAAAATATACTTGCCATTTCCTCAATGATAATTTTTATGCTTTGTTAGAATCATAGGCTCTAGCCGCCATGATGCATGAGGCAGACTTGATAGGACTATGGTTTTCTTTCTCTCCCACATCCACACATGAAAATACACTATTTGTAACACCCACATGTACACACGTATATGCGTGTACAAAGAGAGGGCTAGCATTGTGTTCATACAATAGCAGCAGTAGTAGCACCAGCAGAGCTGTACACCAGGATACATGAATCTTCTTTCATCATACATCTGTGCCTCATCAATACAACATTGCAGGTTAGTTAATATTTAAATCTTTCCAGTTTTCTTTATTTTTTCATTTCAATATATTCTCACTCCTATCCACTCATTGTTGCTTATTTTACCAAGTGACAAATTACTATAAATATAAGTAATGTTTTTTGCCTACAACATTCTAAATTTCAACAATCTGTCAATATAACACATTCATGATTTTACAATCAACACACACACAAAATATCTGACTCATGCAATTGGTATGGTCTTCTTTCTTTAGTAAAACCTATAACCATAATGTTAGTCTTCTAAACATTTTTCTTAACTGTTACAAATTGTTATCTAATGTAATCATTTCATAATGAACACAAATAGACTGTGTAATGTAATTGTTAAGATTTTTAGATTTTGGACAATTTATGTAGGTTACTGAATTTTTGAAAACTGATCTGAAAATTAATCACTTGCCTCACATCATACATTCTGCTGTTTTTTCTTTCTTACGTGTTTGATATTATTTGAGGCATGAACATTTTCTCCCCTAGACATTACTCAAGTAATGTAATTATTAGTGTTTATAATGAAACATTTTAACATTTTGTTTACTTTGGAATAATTTTTCTTACTAAAAAATGATTTAATATAGTCTGAATATATATATATATATATAATTTGGCTTTCTAAAATAACTTTATATGTCAAAGTAAAGGGTAGCATGTAGACATAGATATTAATCTTCATATCAGAAAAAAAACAATGCATTAAACTTGATAATAAACTGGTCTTAAGCTTCAGTTCTTCTTAAAAAGAAACTGAGAAAATAATGAAAATCATTCTATTAAATATAACAATAATAACAAATATAAAATATTCAACTTACCATTTTCTAGGAGGTAAGCAAATTTTAAATGCATTTTCATTATTTGTTCTTAGCTTTACTTTTTAAGTAACTAAGAAGGAATGATTTTCTTTTCTTAATATATATAAATCTTGAATAATGATTTTGTAGAAAAAAAAATTGCATAAATTTTCTCATCAATTTTACAATACTTTCATGCTAAGGAGGCAGAATCTTTTGAATTAAATTATTAGACTGGAAAATAAAATTGTTTGTGTACTTGAACTAAATTTTCACTTTTCACTTTTTGATTCTAGTTAGTCTTACAATATATTTACAATCTGCTTCAGATGCTTACTATTTTGCTTTCTTTCTAGTGCTTGGAATTTTTAATGATAAATATATTTTCTTATAAAACTATTAAAAAAAATATCAGGGAAAGTGTATTTTATGGCTTGTTAGCATACATTGTAAAAACTAAAAATATTAGGTTTATAACCTGTCATATCAAACAGAATAGTTTTTTTTTTTCAATGCTTTAAGAAAAAAACCCAAAAAAACACAAACTTCAAAAGTCATGCAATTCGCCATCATTCCTGCCACCATACAATGTGTTGATGATTTATACTAACAAGAAAATACACTTGTCTGATTAAAATATTTGTTAATATTGCTTTTTTCCCTTGAAACCATTTCTTCTTTTTCATAGCCTGTCCAGTAAAAACCTTTTTATCATACAAAATGAGATAATTAACAATATAGTCCCTTTGTTTTTACAAGATTTGAAACTAAAGCTTAAAATATATAAATCTGAAAATGTCGAGATAATTTTAAATGCTGATAATATATGAGCTGAAATGTGTAAAATATTAATTCCAGAAACAAAATTTGTTCCTTAATTTTCTTTCATGAATGGAAACCTGCTTTATTAAGAGTTTCTGCCAAATTCATGATAATATTGGCTTCATGTTACAAAAGTTAAAGATTTCTTTCATGTAAGAAAACATTTTAAAATCACTGCCAGAAATGTGAAGAACATTTAAGTGTCAAATTAATCGACATATATCGCTCTATAAAACATGTACCATAAGTGAAAAAAAGCATCTCACTTCCTTTATATGTTTTTAAATGTCATTGGATATTTTATGCCTTAACAAAAGAAATTTATACTGAGTTTGTGATAAAACATAAATCCAAATATAAAAAAAAAGAATATAGGATAAATGAATGAACTGCCATAAACTTATTTATAAAATACTGAAAGATAAAATTCAAATATTTTAGCTTGTTCATCATAAAATCATATTGACCATGTAAAAGTATAAAATTTATTCATACAGGAATTAAGATTATAATTTTTGTTATAAACAAATTTACTCTGAATTTCAGATAAAAACAAGCTGCAGAAAAAATGAAAACCAAAATCATCCTTGTAAATGTGTACATAGTTGTCCTTATCATGAATCGATGCTTTGGGATAGACTTGACATACAATGTAGATGAAGGAAAGAGTCCAGGTACATACCTGGGGGACATTACTGCTGATTCACACATCATGGATGATGTTCCCTTAGAAAGCAGACGCCTGATTACCTTCAATCAACTTCGTCAAGGAATGGCAGGCACTTCCCAATTATTCCATGTCTCTCAGAAGAAAGGAAAACTTTTCACTGCTCAGACACTGGATGCTGAGTCCCTTTGTACCTATAATACAGAATGTTTCCAAATGGTTGATGTGGCTGTACGACAAGGAAAGACTTTCATGAAGATTATAAAAATCAAAATAATCATAAATGATGTCAATGATAATTCTCCAGAATTTCCAGAGAAACAAATTAATATGCATATTTCTGAAGGAGTAAGAGAAGGTTTTAAAAAAGCCATTCCCAATGCTGTTGATAAAGATGTTGGAATTTCAAATTCAAAAATTACTTATGAATTAAAAAAAAATAAAAATGAACCATTCTCACTGGCAATTCAAAGAATACCATTTGCCCCACCAGAACTAAGTATTTCAGTTGATGGTAAACTTGATAGAGAAGATAAAGACTCATATATGATACAAGTAATTGCAAAAGATGGAGGCACTCCACCCAAACAAAATGTTTTGAATATTCATATAATAGTTGAAGATTTGAACGACAATGCCCCTGCATTTACTCAGAATATTTACAATGTTTCCATCAAGAATAAAGAATATGGTAATGTACCTATTGTTACAGTGTCTGCAAGTGATATGGATGCTGGAACAAATGGACAAGTTAGTTATCATTTCAGAACTCAAACATCAGAAGAAATCAGAAATTACTTTCAGTTGGATAAAAAGACAGGAAAAATATATTTAAAGAAGATTTTACCTCCCAATCCAAAGTCATTATATAAACTTTTTGTAACAGCAGTAGATGGAGGTGTTTCACCATTAAGCAGTTTTGTTGGAGTTCTTGTGAATTTTGTTAATACACATAACAGACCTCCAAATATATTTGTGACTTTCATGTCTGAATCAACAGATAACACAGCGACCGTTTCTGAAGACATTGAGGTGGGCAGTTTTATTGCTTATGTCAAAGTAACAGACCCTGATGCTGGACAAAACGGAGAAGTGAACTGTGAGTTGCACCATGATAAATTCCGATTGCAGAAACTGAGATCAAAAGAATACAAAGTGACATTGAAGCACAAAGTTGACAGAGAAATGCAAGATCACCATGATGTTACAATTAGCTGCAAAGATGAAGGATCTCCTCCGCAACACAGTGATAGCAAATTCTCCATCAAAGTGAAAGATGTCAATGATGTACAGCCACAATTTGCAAAAGATACTTTTAAATTCTCTGTATGTGAGAATAAAAGTCCAAAAACACCAGTTGGTTCTATCAATGCCACTGATCCTGATCTTGGAGCTGGCAGTAGACTCACATATTCCTTGCTCACCAAAAATGAAGACTTCTTGCCTTTCAAGATCACCAGTGATGGTTTGATTTCTACAATCATGTCTCTTGACCATGAGTTCAAAGACATTTATAAATTCAAGGTTTTAGTGAAAGATAACGGAAGCCCTCCACTTGATAATACGGTCAATGTGATTGTGGAGATTGAAGATAAAAATGACAATGCTCCATATTTTACATTTCCCAGTGTTAATCCTTACAATCTGGATGTGAAATATCATCCCCATCATACAAAGAACATCACGCTTCTCAAGGCTGCCGATAGTGACAGTCAAGAGAATGCATTTCTCAAATATGAAATAACTGCAGGTAACGATAAACAGTTGTTTGCCATCAATCATTATACTGGATTGTTATCTTTCAGTCGCTTACTTAGCCATCAAGATGCTGGCTCCTATCAGCTGGAGTTTATGGTCAAGGATAGCGGTAGTCCTGTTTTGTCTGCAAAGACGTCAGTGTTTTTGACATTGGCAGTTAGTAACAATACGGCAGACATGTTAAATGCTGCACATATGCACACTGATATCAAGATCCACCAGTATTTACTGATTGTCATTGTGTTGGTTGCAGTCACCGTTGCTATCCCAATTACTGCTGCCATTTCCATCTGCATCCTTCGTTGCATTGATACCAGAAGTGTTGCACATGCACATCCATTGGCTGCCGCTTCCAGCAAATATTATCCTGATCAGGCACATCCAATGCATCCATCTTACCAGACTACTTATTGGTCTGGTGTGTCTGTTGCTGTACGAGCAGAACAAGATGTGCTTTGTAGAACTCTACCGGGCAGAGGCAGAAGGCCCCAACATTGTGCAGATGTTTTGGATGATGGACGTAGAAGTTCAGCCCTTGGAATAAAAGTACAAACTGCTACTGAAGTCATCTATGAGGTAAGTATGCAATTTTATTTTTCTGTTTCTATAATTTTCTTAATATGGTAATTAATCCATATCTATTCAACATTTTTGCCTATATAACGTTTATTAAGAATTATTAATTTTATTTCTCTTTGTATGTCCTCCTTTGTTGAAAGAAAATCTTAGATGCAACTGGTGCTAAGAGACATTAAGAAAATATTAATTTCAATGATTATATTTTATCCTCAAACAAAAGAAATAGGAAAAGCATTACAAGATTTTAATAAGTTTTTAACTCAAGAATTTACTATTTTTAAATGCCATATCTTTTCATGGGACTCCAAAGATTCCAATCCTTTATTAGCTATGAATTCCTAGAAAAGATAATAAATTCATTTCCTGTTGCCTTTGCCAGAGTTTTGATTTCAGAGTATTTTTCTGAATTGAATTCTTCTCAAAACTAGAGAGGGCCGACATATACTTCATGTCTATTGCTCATAAAATAACTACATGTCTATTAAGAATTATTCATTTTATTACTATTTATGTTTTTCTGTGATGAAAGGAAATCCGAGGTGCAACTGGTGGTAAGAGACACGAAGAGAGAAACTGTATGGCACCTGCCTGTCACCCTGACATGGAACCTTCTTCTCATCAAGACAAAGAAGATCCTTATGCTGAAAGATATGCAAATCACTGTCAAAATGTGTCTGGTAAGTGGGAAATATACCAATTTATAAATTGTATTTATATTACAATAAAAATTAAATTGTGATTAATATTTAATATTTACTTTATAACTTAACTTTTTTTTTACTTTTACTCATTGCAGTTTCTGATACTTCAGATTATTATGAACCACATTCATCGCAGAGTATCCAAGAGGAATACACAGATATGAAACCTTCACTACAGACATTCATGTCCCCTGGAGATACAAGGACTGTACCAAGACGGTTGTATAAGGCAGATGCTAACCCTAGTTCTGATTATAGGCAGTGGTCTACTTTGAAGCATAGTGCAGTTGATAGATGTACGTCTGACACTCAGCTACAATTACACAATGTTGATGCAGACAGTGTTACATGTGAGGCCCAACAAGAACAAACAGAAACAGTAAGAGAAAAACCTACTCAGAGAGAGGAAGAAGAAGAAGTTGGTTCTCTTTTGGTGCAAGCAATTGAAGAAACACAAAACATTTCATATTCACAAAAAGTCGATCATGATTCTTTACTTGAATCACCAAAATCTAGTCACTCAGTTCACACATGACCATAGAAAACTGGCTAAGATCATTAAAGTAAATTTGTAATTAATATTTATAAACAAATCCTTCCCAATTAAATAGTCATGCAAATAGAGTAGTAGGTAATTTTCTAAGTAAATTTCATGAAATAGGATTTAAAAGATAATCTATAGTTGCAGTCCATACAACATTGATAAGATATTTCTCCAGTGAATGTTTTCCAATCACATTGTTTCAATTATGGCAACTATAATAATTATGAAGTTGTTAAAAACTGTAAAAAAAAACAACCAAACAAAAAAAAAAAAAAAAACAATCTTTACTATATGAAATATATTTGATAATCCTTGAAATATTGAAGAATGAAACTTATTTCACTTGTTATTTTCTTTCTGGTCTTTTGTGAAATCAAAATTATACATATCTTATAATTCCCTTTCAATCAAGTCAATATGATAGCAATGAAAATAAAATAATGAATTACGAAGATAAAACACAAAAGAAACTTGATTAGTTAAGAACTGCATTTCCTAATGATTATCCTCATTATATAGTCTTTCATTTCAATTTTCTTCTAATAGTTTGCATATTTTTACTCAAGAAAAATAAATCAGATATCTAATAAAGAATATGTTTAGCTTGCATTTGTGACAGGAAAATACTTGCCTTTTACTTTATGGTGAATTTTTGCTTTGTCAGAATCAGTGACACTAGCCGCCATGATGCATAGAGCAGACATAATAGGACTATAGCTTGCTTTCTTTCTCTCCCATATATGTACACTCTCCCACATCCACAGATAAACATACACACTGTTTGTAACACGCATGTGTACACATGTATATGTGTGTGCCAAGAGAGAGCTAACATTGTGTTCATATAATAGCAGCAGCAGTATTAGCAGACTGTACACCAGAATACACACATTTTGTCTCGTCATAAATCCATGGTTCATTGGTACAACATTGCAGGTTAGTTGACATTCACATTTTTCCATTTGTCTTTTGTCATTCATTTTAATCTACTCTCTTTCATTCATTTTTATGGGAAGTTGTTTTGCACTATACCAAAAGAGTAAAGTCAAACCAGAAAAGCTTTATTTGTTTTTCTTGTTTAGAAAATTAAGAAACCTTGTAATTTGTTCATACAATCAATACACAAAATGCCTGATTCATGCCATCATCTTCCTTTTGTTCACACTTGAATATTGATGGACATCTATCATATGAAAATAATGTTTCCTTTAAATTACCTTTGCATAAATCATTAAATGCAAATATTATTTATGTTGCTTTTTTTCTAAAGACAACTGAATGTGGCAATATAATCTGGATAAGATGTACAAGAAAAAAAATCAACATATATAATATTCAAAAAGAATTTAGATTTTCTATCTACAACTATGTAGTTTTAGAAATTAAATATCTAATTTATTACTTGGATGAGGTTTTCCAAAAAAGAAAATTTAATATACCAAAAACTTGCTGCAAAATATGAAATATTCACTTATACATGTTTTTGTGATGAGAAATTTTAACATCTGCAACGCATTTATTAATGTGCATTTAGTCTTTTTGTCTGGGTGCAATATTTCATGTACAAACTATTAATTGTGTACTGATTACTTAGTTTTCTCCACTTCTTTTTTAGGATTTTATTTTTTAAATAACATATGATTTTTTGAATATTTTAATTTATATATTCTTCTTGCCACTGTGCAATGCACATTGAATTTGGACAGCAGACCCCAGGTGCACCGAAACATGTGCACACACACACACACACACACACACACACACAAACCTCATCATGGTTAGATTATTAAATATTTAGTTAAGTAACATGATAAAGAACATTTTAAGTATACCACCCCCTTTATAATGCCCATTGATTAACATAAATATTTATGCTCTCAATTTCTATTTGATTAATTTTATATAATTTCTGAATACATCAATACAAAATCAATGAAATAATCATTTCAAAGAATGGTACTTTCATTAAAGCAGTAATACTTTCTCTAAATTACAATATTCTTTTCTGTTTTCTCATACCAATTTGGCAAACTCATTTGATATCCAGTTTTTATTCTGAATTCAGAACCTTTTTTTCTTATACACCAACAGTAATTTGGTAAATATATTTCATACTTTTCAAATTCAATATTTTTATCAACTCTTAATATTTGAAAAATATTCAAATAGTTATATTCTTACTATATTTTAATTTATAGGTATATACTTAGACATCAGAAGGCATTCTATCAGAATTATTTGCATTGTATTTGAAAGATTTAGATCATGGGTTCCAAATGTTTTTCATATCATTGCCCACTTTCAAATGGAAAAATTTTCCCCCCACCCACCTTTTTGGGAAAAATTGTTTGGTAAAAGCTTGTTGCTCTTTATGTGTTGTCTTCCCTCAGGACAGAGGTGATCATGGCTCTACACAACTTCCCATAGTGCTTAATAAACTTTGTCTTTCTTTATAAAAGATACCAAAGGGAGGTAACAAATAATGCTAATATGCAGCTGTTGTTACTATCATATTAAAGAAAGCAAACTTGACCATTGAGAACTATGTCTAAAGGTTAGTTTTATGGTCAGGCTTAGTGTTGCAAGTGTTAACAAGAAATTAAATGTTTTTTGTTTATAATTATAAAATTATAAAAAATATGCTATACTAGCAACAAATAAAAATTCAGCAAATAGTTTTTTTGTTCTTCGTCATCCATTATCTTAAATAAAAAAATTAAAAAAAAGTAATTTTGTCTGAAGAACTATTTTAATGTTGACCACCCTTCATACATCCAGAAAGTACCAAAATAATTACTAATTGCAGGTATATTCATATTTCATGTAGAAATGGGACCCAGTTATTCCCAATTAGCCTCCTGTTTTATTTTTAGCATACAGTTCTTTCCAAGTATTTTTTTTGGATAGGATATGTTGTAAGACCTTTTCAATATGTAAAAAACTATAATGCCTTGCAAATTTCCCTTTTGCCCAGCAAATAGTTGAAATTGTCCACATCGGCCAGGTTGGAAAACTCAGATTTAGATGAATACATACTGAGAGAAGGACAAAAAAAAAAAAAAAAACTAAATATGATTGTCTTATTTTTTTATGAAATGCAAGAGAGTTTGTAGAATAACTTTTATCAAATAATGTAGAAGTTTTATATTATAGTTTCTGTTGAGAGAACATTGTAAAAATAGGAAACAATTTTCTTCCTATTTTAAAATATCTTAAGAGTAACAATTTCTGTTTACACTATTTATATTGTTTGGACTTGTGTTGATTATTTTTTGAAGAAAAAATAAATATTTTTTACATGTGGTAGTTTAATAAACAAAGCATGAAAAAAATTAATCGCAAGATATATAGCATATTTCCCATATGTGAAGATGCCTATAATTATCTGGGTATTTTTTTAAAAGATAAATAATAAATACTTGAGGATTTAATAGATTATTGTATTAGCAAGTCCAAATCGGTGTCATTTTCCTTCTGTCACAACATTTTGTAGCAATTATTAAATATTTGTGTTATTATTAATTGGATTTTCAGTAGTTTAATACAATGATATACTTATTCACATCAGAAAGAACTTGTACTTGTCACCACAAAAACAGTTGATGTTTTAGAGTTACATTCAAGAGTGCAAACAGTGTGTTGCCACTGCATTGACACTATACCAGTTTATTACTGAATGAATATATTATTGACAATTCACTTGTATTATTACAGTAATTAACATTACCTAATTTAGTACAACAGGCAATACTATAAATGCTGTACGTTAGTATACAGAGGCAATTTTAGCTTTTTTTATTTAAGAAAAATTGTTTTTTTTTTTTCACGATCAGTTGTTTTTATTGTCACTGTATTTGTGGCACAAGATCCATATATATAATAATTGTAAGTTTATATGTTTGGGGGTTCATAATTAATTGTACATTGTGACTGAGATTCATGACAGTTGGCAAACTCTACAAATTGACATTTCAGTGCTAAGATGAATGGTGATTTTTGAAAGTATTTCCTGGGAAAAAAATATTTCTTAGCATATGGGAAATATGGTAAAAATAAGACATAAAAACAAGTCAAAAATATAGAGACCATTTTTATATTTAAATTTCTGAATATGATTGCTGTTGTTAATTTCAGTTAACTTGAACAACACATTGCTGGGAGAACAATGAACAATAATATTTTGAATATTGTTCTGTGGACAGTCAGATACCAAATACTTCTAATCTTCTATCCATGCCTCAGTGCTGATTTATCATACAGCATAGATGAAGGAAAAAGTCCAGGTACGTACCTGGGAGATATTGCAGCTGATTCCCACATCATGGATGATGTTTCACTGGAAAACAGACGTATGATTACATTCAACCAACTCCGTCAAGGAATGTCAGGCACTTCCCAATTATTCCATGTCTCCCAGAAGAAAGGAAAACTTTTCACTGCCCAGACACTGGATGCTGAGTCCCTTTGTACCTATAATACAGAATGTTTCCAAATGGTTGATGTGGCTGTACGACAAGGAAAGACTTTCATGAAGATTATAAAAATCAAAATAATCATAAATGATGTCAATGACAATTCCCCAGAATTTCCTGATAAAGAGATAAATATACATTTCTCAGAGGAAGTAAGGGAAGGATTTAAAAAGTCTATTCCTAATGCTATAGATGAAGATGTTAGTCTTTCACACTCACAAATTACTTATGAATTAAAGAAGAAAAAAAATGAACCATTCTCACTGGCAATTCAAAGAATACCATTTGGCCCACCAGAATTAAGTATTTCAGTTGATGGTAAACTTGATAGAGAAGATAAAGACTCATATATGATACAAGTAATTGCAAAAGATGGAGGCACTCCACCCAAACAAAATGTTTTGAATATTCATATAATAGTTGAAGATTTGAACGACAATGCCCCTGCATTTACTCAGAATATTTACAATGTTTCCATCAAGAATAAAGAATATGGTAATGTACCTATTGTTACAGTGTCTGCAAGTGATATGGATGCTGGAACAAATGGACAAGTTAGTTATCATTTCAGAACTCAAACGTCAGAAGAAATCAGAAATTACTTTCAGTTGGATAAAAAGACAGGAAAAATATATTTAAAGCAGATTTTACCTCCCAATCCAAAGTCATTATATAAACTTTTTGTAACAGCAGTAGATGGAGGTATTTCCCCATTAAGTAGTTTTGCTGGAGTTCTTGTAAATGTTGTAAATACACAGAACAGACCACCCAACATCTTTGTGACTTTCATGTCTGAATCAACAGACAACACAGCGACCATTTCTGAAGACACTGAGGTGGGAAGTTTTATTGCTTATGTCAAAGTGACAGACCCTGATGCTGGACAAAATGGAGAAGTGAACTGTGAGTTGCACCATGATAAATTCCGATTGCAGAAACTGAGATCAAAAGAATACAAAGTGACATTGAAGCACAAAGTTGACAGAGAAATGCAAGATCACCATGATGTTACAATTAGCTGCAAAGATGAAGGATCTCCTCCGCAACACAGTGATAGCAAATTCTCCATCAAAGTGAAAGATGTCAATGATGTACAGCCACAATTTGCAAAAGATACTTTTAAATTCTCTGTATGTGAGAATAAAAGTCCAAAAACACCAGTTGGTTCTATCAATGCCACTGATCCTGATCTTGGAGCTGGCAGTAGACTCACATATTCCTTGCTCACCAAAAATGAAGACTTCTTACCTTTCAAGATCACCAGTGATGGTTTGATTTCTACAATCATGTCTCTTGACCATGAGTTCAAAGACATTTATAAATTCAAGGTTTTAGTGAAAGATAACGGAAGCCCTCCACTTGATAATACGGTCAATGTGATTGTGGAGATTGAAGATAAAAATGATAATGCTCCATATTTTACATTTCCCAGTGTTAATCCTTACAATCTGGATGTGAAATATCATCCCCATCATACAAAGAACATCACGCTTCTCAAGGCTGCTGATAGTGACAGTCAAGAGAATGCATTTCTCAAATATGAAATAACAGCAGGTAACGATAAACAGTTGTTTGCCATCAATCATTATACTGGATTGTTATCTTTCAGTCGCTTACTTAGCCATCAAGATGCTGGCTCCTATCAGCTGGAGTTTATGGTCAAGGATAGCGGTAGTCCTGTTTTGTCTGCAAAGACGTCAGTGTTTTTGACATTGGCAGTTAGTAACAATACGGCAGACATGTTAAATGCTGCACATATGCATACTGATATCAAGATCCACCAGTATTTACTGATTGTCATTGTGTTGGTTGCAGTCACCGTTGCTATCCCAATTACTGCTGCCATTTCCATCTGCATCCTTCGTTGCATTGATACCAGAAGTGTTGCACATGCACATCCATTGGCTGCCGCTTCCAGCAAATATTATCCTGATCAGGCACATCCAATGCATCCATCTTACCAGACTACTTATTGGTCTGGTGTGTCTGTTGCTGTACGAGCAGAACAAGATGTGCTTTGTAGAACTCTACCGGGCAGAGGCAGAAGGCCCCAACATTGTGCAGATGTTTTGGATGATGGACGTAGAAGTTCAGCCCTTGGAATAAAAGTACAAACTGCTACTGAAGTCATCTATGAGGTAGGAATCATTTTTATTATTTCTCACATTTTGATAGAAATTAATTCATGGAGAAATAAATATTCTTTTTCAACTTCCATACATGTTTATTAAAATTAAAATTCGGTAAATATCATTATCAATTGTTTGCTTTTCTTTGCTAAAAGGAAATCCGAGGTGCAAGTGGTGGTAAAAGACATGAAGAGAGAAACTGTATGGCATCTGCCTGTCACCCTGACATGGAATCTTCTTCTCACCCTGACAAAGAAGATCCCTATGCTGAAAGATATGCAAATCATTGTCAAAATGTCTCTGGTAAGTTGGAAAAATATCTCATCTATCATGTATAATTTTATCATAGATTTTTCTTACATTGATCATTGTTGATTTGAAAATGATTCTTCATATTAAAAGACAAATTCTGACTTTGTTTCTGTTGTTCATTTCTGCTCATTTCAGCTTCTGATACATCAGATTATTATGAACCACACTCATCGCAGAGTATCCAAGAGGAATACACAGATATGAAACCATCACTACAAACATTCATGTCTCCTGGAGATACAAGGACTGTACCAAGACGGTTGTATAAGGCAGATGCTAACCCTAGCTCTGACTATAGGCAGTGGTCTACCCTGAAGAATAGTACAGTTGATAGATGCACGTCTGACACCCAACTACAATTACAAAATGTAGATGCAGACAGTGTTACATGTGAGACCCAACAAGAACAGACCGAGACCGTAGCAAAACCCATCCAAGCAGAACAAGAAGATGAACAAGTCTTAAACTTGGTTGAGTCTATAGAAGAAGCACAAAGTTTAGCCAGTTCAAAAACTTCTATACACTCCATAAAAATATGAAAACAAAATCACTGATCATTAAATATTATACAATTTACAATACAATACCTTTCACAACCATAGAATATTTACTTAAAAAGTCTTATGAATGAAACAGTTATGAAAAAAGAACAAATCGTAAAATATTATTTGAACTATGTTTACATTTTGGTATAGATTTAAATTTGCATAAGGAAACAGAAGTTCTAATCAATTTGATATGTATATACCTTTCTAATAAGCATCAGCTCTTCTGATATTTCAGTTATGAATAGATTTAAAAGAGAATCAATAAAATTCAATGGCATTTTTTATATGATAGACTTGAAATTTATTCCGATTCTATTCATTCAGATCCTTGATCATCTGCTGTTTTGTAAAAACTTTCAAAAACCATTTCAATAGAAAGTTCTTTTTTTTTTTCAATATATTTTAAAATTCTTTAGCAGATTATATTTATCTAATTCTGAATCTTGCTTTATTTATCTCCTGAAATAGGATGCATCACTTATGGTCTTAAGTAAATTGAATTGTAACGAAAAAGTACTGAATCAGTTAAGAACTGCAGTTTTCAGACAAAATATTGCTTACCCTGGAATTAAACTTGCTAATAAAAAATGTTTTTGCTTCTATCAATCCATATAATTTAGAAAGGAAAATAGACTAAAATTAAAAGTTAATGATATATTGTCATTGCATTTGTGAGAAAGGAAAATATACTTGCCATTTCCTCAATGATAATTTTTATGCTTTGTTAGAATCATAGGCTCTAGCCGCCATGATGCATGAGGCAGACTTGATAGGACTATGGTTTTCTTTCTCTCCCACATCCACACATGAAAATACACTATTTGTAACACCCACATGTACACACGTATATGCGTGTACAAAGAGAGGGCTAGCATTGTGTTCATACAATAGCAGCAGTAGTAGCAGCAGCAGAGCTGTACACCAGGATACATGAATCTTCTTTCATCATACATCTGTGCCTCATCAATACAACATTGCAGGTTAGTTAATATTTAAATCTTTCCAGTTTTCTTTATTTTTTCATTTCAATATATTCTCACTCCTATCCACTCATTGTTGCTTATTTTACCAAGTGACAAATTACTACAAATATAAGTAATGTTTTTGCCTACAACATTCTAAATTTCAACAATCTGTCAATATAACACATTCATGATTTTACAATCAACACACACACACACAAAATATCTGACTCATGCAATTGGTATGGTCTTCTTTCTTTAGTAAAACCTATAACCATAATGTTAGTCTTCTAAAACATTTTTCTTAACTATTACAAATTGTTATCTAATGTAATCATTTCATAATGAACACAAATAGACTGTGTAATGTAATTGTTAAGATTTTTAGATTTTGGACAATTTATGTAGTTATGTATGGTTACTGAATTTTTGAAAACTGATCTGAAAATTAATCACTTGCCTCACATCATACATTCTGCTGTTTTTTCTTTCTTACGTGTTTGATATTATTTGAGGCATGAACATTTTCTCCCCTAGACATTACTCAAGTAATGTAATTATTAGTGTTTATAATGAAACATTTTAACATTTTGTTTACTTTGGAATAATTTTTCTTACTAAAAAATGATTTAATATAGTCTGAATATATATATATATATATATAATTTGGCTTTCTAAAATAACTTTATATGTCAAAGTAAAGGGTAGCATGTAGACATAGATATTAATCTTCATATCAGAAAAAAACAATGCATTAAACTTGATAATAAACTGGTCTTAAGCTTCAGTTCTTCTTAAAAAGAAACTGAGAAAATAATGAAAATCATTCTATTAAATATAACAATAATAACAAATATAAAATATTCAACTTACCATTTTCTAGGAGGTAAGCAAATTTTAAATGCATTTTCATTATTTGTTCTTAGCTTTACTTTTTAAGTAACTAAGAAGGAATGATTTTCTTTTCTTAATATATATAAATCTTGAATAATGATTTTGTAGAAAAAAAAATTGCATAAATTTTCTCATCAATTTTACAATACTTTCATGCTAAGGAGGCAGAATCTTTTGAATTAAATTATTAGACTGGAAAATAAAATTGTTTGTGTACTTGAACTAAATTTTCACTTTTCACTTTTTGATTCTAGTTAGTCTTACAATATATTTACAATCTGCTTCAGATGCTTACTATTTTGCTTTCTTTCTAGTGCTTGGAATTTTTAATGATAAATATATTTTCTTATAAAACTATTAAAAAAATATCAGGGAAAGTGTATTTTATGGCTTGTTAGCATACATTGTAAAAACTAAAAATATTAGGTTTATAACCTGTCATATCAAACAGAATAGTTTTTTTTTTCAATGCTTTAAGAAAAAAACCCAAAAAAACACAAGCTTCAAAAGTCATGCAATTCGCCATCATTCCTGCCACCATACAATGTGTTGATGATTTATACTAACAAGAAAATACACTTGTCTGATTAAAATATTTGTTAATATTGCTTTTTTCCCTTGAAACCATTTCTTCTTTTTCATAGCCTGTCCAGTAAAAACCTTTTTATCATACAAAATGAGATAATTAACAATATAGTCCCTTTGTTTTTACAAGATTTGAAACTAAAGCTTAAAATATATAAATCTGAAAATGTCGAGATAATTTTAAATGCTGATAATATATGAGCTGAAATGTGTAAAATATTAATTCCAGAAACAAAATTTGTTCCTTAATTTTCTTTCATGAATGGAAACCTGCTTTATTAAGAGTTTCTGCCAAATTCATGATAATATTGGCTTCATGTTACAAAAGTTAAAGATTTCTTTCATGTAAGAAAACATTTTAAAATCACTGCCAGAAATGTGAAGAACATTTAAGTGTCAAATTAATCGACATATATCGCTCTATAAAACATGTACCATAAGTGAAAAAAAGCATCTCACTTCCTTTATATGTTTTTAAATGTCATTGGATATTTTATGCCTTAACAAAAGAAATTTATACTGAGTTTGTGATAAAACATAAATCCAAATATAAAAAAAAGAATATAGGATAAATGAATGAACTGCCATAAACTTATTTATAAAATACTGAAAGATAAAATTCAAATATTTTAGCTTGTTCATCATAAAATCATATTGACCATGTAAAAGTATAAAATTTATTCATACAGGAATTAAGATTATAATTTTTGTTATAAACAAATTTACTCTGAATTTCAGATAAAAACAAGCTGCAGAAAAAATGAAAACCAAAATCATCCTTGTAAATGTGTACATAGTTGTCCTTATCATGAATCGATGCTTTGGGATAGACTTGACATACAATGTAGATGAAGGAAAGAGTCCAGGTACATACCTGGGGGACATTACTGCTGATTCACACATCATGGATGATGTTCCCTTAGAAAGCAGACGCCTGATTACCTTCAATCAACTTCGTCAAGGAATGGCAGGCACTTCCCAATTATTCCATGTCTCTCAGAAGAAAGGAAAACTTTTCACTGCTCAGACACTGGACGCTGAGTCCCTTTGTACCTATAGTACAGAATGTTTCCAAATGGTTGATGTGGCTGTACGACAAGGAAAGACTTTCATGAAGATTATAAAAATCAAAATAATCATAAATGATGTCAATGATAATTCTCCAGAATTTCCAGAGAAACAAATCAGTTTGCAATTCATAGAAGGAGTTAGTATAGGGTTTAAAAAAGCCATACCCAATGCTGTTGATAAAGATGTTGGAATTTCAAATTCAAAAATTACTTATGAATTAAAAAAGAATAAAAATGAACCATTCTCACTGGCAATTCAAAGAATACCATTTGCCCCACCAGAACTAAGTATTTCAGTTGATGGTAAACTTGATAGAGAAGACAAAGACTCATATATAATACAAGTAATTGCAAAAGATGCAGGCACTCCACCCAAACAAAATGTTTTGAAAATTCATATAATAGTTGAAGATTTGAATGACAATGCCCCTGCATTTACTCAGAATATTTACAATGTTTCCATCAAGAATAAAGAATATGGTAATGTACCTATTGTTACAGTGTCTGCAAGTGATATGGATGCTGGAACAAATGGACAAGTTAGTTATCATTTCAGAACTCAAACATCAGAAGAAATCAGACATTACTTTCAGTTGGATAAAAAGACAGGAAAAATATATTTAAAGAAGATTTTACCTCCCAATCCAAAGTCATTATATAAACTTTTTGTAACAGCAGTAGATGGAGGTGTTTCACCATTAAGCAGTTTTGTTGGAGTTCTTGTGAATTTTGTTAATACACATAACAGACCTCCAAATATATTTGTGACTTTCATGTCTGAATCAACAGATAACACAGCGACCGTTTCTGAAGACATTGAGGTGGGCAGTTTTATTGCTTATGTCAAAGTAACAGACCCTGATGCTGGGCAAAATGGAGAAGTGAACTGTGAGTTGCACCATGATAAATTCCGATTGCAGAAACTGAGATCAAAAGAATACAAAGTGACATTGAAGCACAAAGTTGACAGAGAAATGCAAGATCACCATGATGTTACAATTAGCTGCAAAGATGAAGGATCTCCTCCGCAACACAGTGATAGCAAATTCTCCATCAAAGTGAAAGATGTCAATGATGTACGGCCACAATTTGCAAAAGATACTTTTAAATTCTCTGTATTTGAGAATGAAAGTCCAAAAACACCAGTTGGTTCTATCAATGCCACTGATCCTGATCTTGGAGCTGGCAGTAGACTCACATATTCCTTGCTCACCAAAAATGAAGACTTCTTACCTTTCAAGATCACCAGTGATGGTTTGATTTCTACAATCATGTCTCTTGACCATGAGTTCAAAGACATTTATAAATTCAAGGTTTTAGTGAAAGATAACGGAAGCCCTCCACTTGATAATACGGTCAATGTGATTGTGGAGATTGAAGATAAAAATGACAATGCTCCATATTTTACATTTCCCAGTGTTAATCCTTACAATCTGGATGTGAAATATCATCCCCATCATACAAAGAACATCACGCTTCTCAAGGCTGCCGATAGTGACAGTCAAGAGAATGCATTTCTCAAATATGAAATAACTGCAGGTAACGATAAACAGTTGTTTGCCATCAATCATTATACTGGATTGTTATCTTTCAGTCGCTTACTTAGCCATCAAGATGCTGGCTCCTATCAGCTGGAGTTTATGGTCAAGGATAGTGGTAGTCCTGTTTTGTCTGCAAAGACGTCAGTGTTTTTGACATTGGCAGTTAGTAACAATACGGCAGACATGTTAAATGCTGCACATATGCATACTGATATCAAGATCCACCAGTATTTACTGATTGTCATTGTGTTGGTTGCAGTCACCGTTGCTATCCCAATTACTGCTGCCATTTCCATCTGCATCCTTCGTTGCATTGATACCAGAAGTGTTGCACATGCACATCCATTGGCTGCCGCTTCCAGCAAATTTTATCCTGATCAGGCACATCCAATGCATCCATCTTACCAGACTACTTATTGGTCTGGTGTGTCTGTTGCTGTACGAGCAGAACAAGATGTGCTTTGTAGAACTCTACCGGGCAGAGGCAGAAGGCCCCAACATTGTGCAGATGTTTTGGATGATGGACGTAGAAGTTCAGCCCTTGGAATAAAAGTACAAACTGCTACTGAAGTCATCTATGAGGTAAGTATGCAATTTTATTTTTCTGTTTCTATAATTTTCTTAATATGGTAATTAATCCATATCTATTCAACATTTTTGCCTATATAACGTTTATTAAGAATTATTAATTTTATTTCTCTTTGTATGTCCTCCTTTGTTGAAAGAAAATCTTAGATGCAACTGGTGCTAAGAGACATTAAGAAAATATTAATTTCAATGATTATATTTTATCCTCAAACAAAAGAAATATGAAAAGGCATTACGAGATTTTAATAATTTTTTAACTCAAGAATTTACTATTTTTAAATGCCATATCTTTTCATCGGACTCCAAAGATTCCAATCCTTTATTAGCTATCAATTCCTAGAAAAGATAATAAATTCATTTCCTGTTGCCTTTGCCAGAGTTTTGATTTCAGAGTATTTTTCTGAATTGAATTCTTCTCAAAACTAGAGAGGGCCGACATATACTTCATGTCTATTGCTCATAAAATAACTACATGTCTATTAAGAATTATTCATTTTATTACTATTTATGTTTTTCTGTGATGAAAGGAAATCCGAGGTGCAACTGGTGGTAAGAGACACGAAGAGAGAAACTGTATGGCACCTGCCTGTCACCCTGACATGGAACCTTCTTCTCATCAAGACAAAGAAGATCCTTATGCTGAAAGATATGCAAATCACTGTCAAAATGTGTCTGGTAAGTGGGAAATATACCAATTTATAAATTGTATTTATATTACAATAAAAATTAAATTGTGATTAATATTTAATATTTACTTTATAACTTAACTTTTTTTTTACTTTTACTCATTGCAGTTTCTGATACTTCAGATTATTATGAACCACATTCATCGCAGAGTATCCAAGAGGAATACACAGATATGAAACCTTCACTACAAACATTCATGTCCCCTGGAGATACTAGGACTGTACCAAGACGGTTGTACAAGGCAGATGCTAACCCTAGTTCTGATTATAGGCAGTGGTCTACTTTGAAGCATAGTGCAGTTGATAGATGCACGTCTGACACTCAGCTACAATTACACAATGTTGATGCAGACAGTGTTACATGTGAGGCCCAACAAGAACAAACAGAAACAGTAAGAGAAAAACCTACTCAGAGAGAGGAAGAAGAAGAAGTTGGTTCTCTTTTGGTGCAAGCAATTGAAGAAACACAAAACATTTCATATTCACAAAAAGTCGATCATGATTCTTTACTTGAATCACCAAAATCTAGTCACTCAGTTCACACATGACCATAGAAAACTGGCTAAGATCATTAAAGTAAATTTGTAATTAATATTTATAAACAAATCCTTCCCAATTAAATAGTCATGCAAATAGAGTAGTAGATAATTTTTTAAGTAAATTTAATGAAATAGGATTTAAAAGATAATCTATAGTTGCAGTCCATACAGCATTGATAAGATATTTCTCCAGTGAAAGTTTTCCAATCACATTGTTTCAATTATGGCAACTATAATAATAATGAAGTTGTTAAAAACAGTAAAAAAAAACCAAAAAAACAAAAAAAAAAACAATCTTTACTATATGAAATATATTTGATAATCCTTGAAATATTGAAGAATGAAACTTATTTCACTTGTTATTTTCTTTCTGGTCTTTTGTGAAATCAAAATTATACATATCTTATAATTCCCTTTCAATCAAGTCAATATGATAGCAATGAAAATAAAATAATGAATTACGAAGATAAAACACAAAAGAAACTTGATTAGTTAAGAACTGCATTTCCTAATGATTATCCTCATTATATAGTCTTTCATTTCAATTTTCTTCTAATAGTTTGCATATTTTTACTCAAGAAAAATAAATCAGATATCTAATAAAGAATATGTTTAGCTTGCATTTGTGACAGGAAAATACTTGCCTTTTACTTTATGGTGAATTTTTGCTTTGTCAGAATCAGTGACACTAGTTGCCATGATGCATAGGGCAAACTTAATAGGACGATGGCTTGCTTTCTTTCTCTTCTTTCCTTATACTCTCTCTCACATCCACACAAAAATACACCGTTTCTCATACACACACACATATCTGTGTGTCCCAAGAAAAGGCTTACACTGTGTTCACACAATAGCAGCAGCTGTAGCAGCAGAGCTGTACACCAGGATACACGCATATTGTCTCGTCATACATCTGTCATCGATACAACATTACAGGTCAGTTGATATTAAAATCTTTGTAATTGTCTTTTTCCATTTATTTTAATCTTTCTTTTATACTTTTTCATAAGCAGCTGTTTTTCTTTGTTCCAAACACAGAAAGCTTCATTAGAAACAATTAGCTTTCTTGCTGAGTAAAAAAAACAAAGTGTGTGGTATAAAATCAGTCATTATAAACCATTCTGCATTTGCACATTCAACATACACACACAACAATTGAGTCATGCAATTGGTATGTTCTTTTCACTTTCATGAAGATTACCTTTTACTTCATTGTTTATTTTTATAATTTCTACTCAAATCTCTCAGATATATATTATTTCCATCTCTCATTTAGTCTATTTTGGAGTTACAAATGAATTACACAATTCCATCTATGGCATGCAGCAGTACTTTATATAAATAATAAATAACTCATTTTTAATGAGTTTTTCTCCTGCTAAATTCATAATCTTATGAATAGATTACCAAAACGAATTCCTGTGTTGATGCATATATTTTATAGCTGCATGGAATATACCTATACAATATATACAAAAAGTAGGGGAGGGTATATTCTTTGAACATTTTCTGTATTGTTTTATGAATGGCTTAAAAACTCTTACTGGCCTCAAAGGTCACTTTATTTTAACAGATTTTTCAATAGAATATCATTTTCCCACTGATTAAATGTAAACCAAATATAAAAATTCATTTTTAAAAGAATATTCAGTAATAGATTAAAATTTGTTTAAATCACATCAAATATTGTTAGCAAAAGTCTTCTGAAATCATGTTAGTATCAAATGCCAGAAAAAAAAATTTTTTTTGCATTCATAATTTCATTAATAAAATAAAAAAGAAAAATTTATTTTTTAAATTTTAGATTCAGGACCAAATTTTGGTATGTACTTAAAGTCCTAAATATTAATGGTGCTGATATAGTTGCTGTAATGCTTTTATGTTAGAAACAAAAATTTATTTTGTAACTGACAGAAATTATCAATAGAATAAAAAGAAAATAATTACAAATAGTTTCCGAGCAAACTCATTAATTCAAGGGAAGCAACTGCATTTATCAAAATCAGATTTTTAAAAAATTCATGTTTACATGATGTGGTCAAGATTGATTAATCGATTCCTTTTCTACAACTTATTAACACTTTGCAGGTTATTTAAAGCCAGGAAATATTTTTAGATTGTAAAAATACTTTTTTTTTGTGATAATGATTTAGTGATACAAGTTTTACTAATTAACCCATAGCTGGGGTGGATTCATACCTGTTCCAATAGTATTTGTACACAAGTGAATATAATGAAATTAACTAATCGAAACTCAGCTCTCCAATGAACAATTCCAAGCCATTATCCATTGCAACACCTGCACAACCAAGCTTACAAGTGGTCACCCATCTAGGGAGTAGCCAGGCTTAACTTTGGCACTATATAGTCATAAGCTGGTGTGGTCAAGAAGTTGTTTCAAAACAAACAACTACCAGTCAAACTGTATCATAAAAGCTTCAAGAATTGTCCCACCTTCATAAAGTTTAGCGCTTTTTAAAGGACTGAGGACCAAATAAAAAGAAAGTTGAATGTTTTATTAATTATTGTTGACAATATGTATGCTATTTATTATACAAGTCTATGTTTTTAAAATAAAATTACCCAACTAATGTTGTTTAAATTTCCAGTATATATTTATTTAAGTGTTTAATATCATGCAAGCCAATCTACACTGCTATTCAACTCATAGGTAAGGGGGTGGGGGCAGAAAGAGATGGCGTCATATCTTTCACAAGGGCATTGGTGTTAAAAAGAACACAACAAACTAGGTAGGAATTTGAACTCTGTTTGTCAGTTTCCTTTACTATATAGATAACCGTTATACCATTAACACATCCGTACCTCGAAATATGAATCCGAAAACTTAAAAGGTGATGATGTTGAAAACAATGGCAATACTATTAAAACCAATTCTTTGAAAAATAAATAAAAATTTATTTTGCTTATTTTATGTCCATACCTCAATAGTTTTACATCACACAGACAATATTTGAACCATTATTTTGTCTAGTTCTAGTGAAATGAAAATATATGTTAGTTTGACTTTTCAAAGAGGTGTCCATTAGCTGTGGATTATTTATTTATTTTTTAGTGGGCAAGTTGATTCCATTGTAAAGAGAGGAGGAATTTTTTCTTGGCTGAAATTTAATATTAATTATTTTTAATGTCCTATGCAACAATAAGTGGAAGAATCTCTTTTATATATGTCATTATAGATCATAACCATTATTTGCCTATGTTAATTAAACCAACACTGAACTAATCAACCTTTAATTACCAATAATCATTTGTTATGCTTGTGTACAAATAAACTTCTAAAATATTGCTGCAAGAAGATAGGAAATTACTAACTAAAAAGTTTTAATAAAGATTTAAAGATTAAGGTAAAATATAAAAATCTCTTGACAAGTTTGTCTTTAAAAAGACCAAAAAGATTTTAAAATAAAAATATTAGATGTAATCCATGCTCCGAATTGTATATTTCTTTGTTGTCAGCATAATGAAATCTAAGTGATAATAGCTGAAAATTCTACTCTTGGTAATTATATGATTTCAATTCATTGTCTATTCTAAAAGATTGTTGGCTTAAGTGGTCTTCAACAACTTTCTGCAGTGATATTTGATTTATTTCTCAGATGCGAAAAGTTCTTCATTAAGTATTTCTGTACTAACTATTCACTGTATTTAAGCAACAAAAGGTTTTTATTTTGAGTTTAGGCTTTTTGAATAGCAATTGCTGCTTTTGAAATTGTGTGAATTTTGTTTATTGCACACATAAATCTCATTCAAAATTTCATTAGGAAATTGAGAATAAATTAGTCACAAAGTATTAATAGTGAGTTTTTAAATTCATACACGATTGAAAATTTATTAAAAGATTTTTTTTTTAATTTCTAAACAAGAGAGAAAGAGAGATTTGGCTTCTGAAACATTAAATTATGAAATTTGTAATACACATATTCTTTAGTTAAACTTCTATTATCAAAACAAAATAATTATATATTTTTTTTTACTGACATTTCAGACGTGGTGAAGATCTGCATGGAAAATTCACACTGAATGAATGAAATTTGGTCCAATATACCCTGCCGAGATTATGTTGATGTCTGTTTTGGTGCTACTGATTAGTCTAGAAATTTGTCACAGTGTAGATCTGATTTACACTGTAGATGAAGAGAAGAGCCCAGGTACATATCTGGGAGACATTGCAGTAGACTCAAAGGTGATGGATGAGGTATCCTTCGAAAGACGAAACTTAATCACATTTAATCAGTTACAACAAGGAGTATCTAGTAATTCTCAATTGTTTCATGTCTCCCAGAAGAAAGGAAAACTCTTCACTGTCCAGACACTGGATGCGGAGTTGTTGTGTAAACGTGACATGGAGTGTTTCCAAATGGTTGATGTGGCTGTGAGACAAGGAAAAACCTTCATGAAAATTATAAAGATAAAAGTCATCATAAATGATGTCAATGATAATCAACCAGAATTTCCAGAGAAACAGATTCATTTAGAATTCTTAGAAGGAATGAGTAAAGGATTTAAAAATTCCATCCCAAATGCTGTAGACAAAGATATTGGAGCTGTTAATTCAAAAATAATTTATGAATTGAATAAGAATAATAACGAACCTTTCTTGCTCCATATTCATACATTACCATTTAGAATACCAAAGTTAAGCATTTCAGTAGAGAAAAAGCTTGACAGAGAAGATAAGAACTCTTATATTATACAAGTAATTGCCAAAGATGGAGGATCACCATCTAAACAAAGTGTTTTAAATGTTCATATATCAGTTACTGATATCAATGATAATGCACCAGTGTTTAGTAAAGATATCTACAATATTTCTATAAAGCATGAAATGGCTAGTAACATTCCTATAACAAAAGTTAAAGCAACTGATTTGGATGAGAATGAAAATGGGAAAGTTTTATATCAAATAAGCCCTGAAACTTCAGATGATACAAAAAGTTTTTTTGAATTAAAAAAAACATCAGGAGAGATTTTTCTACGTCAAAAACTGACTTCCAATGAAAATCGTGTATTCAAATTATTGGTAACTGCCACCGACAAAGGACAGCCACCATTAAGTGGTTTTGCTGTGGTTCTGGTAAATATAATCAATACTCAGAATAGAAAACCTAAAATCTTTGTTACATTTATGTCAGAATCTACAGAGAAAAAAGTTTCAATTTCTGAAGACATTGAGGTGGGAAGTTTTATTGCTTATGTCAAAGTGACAGACCCTGATGCTGGACAAAATGGAGAAGTGAACTGTGAGTTGCACCATGATAAATTCCGATTGCAGAAACTGAGATCAAAAGAATACAAAGTGACATTGAAGCACAAAGTTGACAGAGAAATGCAAGATCACCATGATGTTACAATTAGCTGCAAAGATGAAGGATCTCCTCCGCAACACAGTGATAGCAAATTCTCCATCAAAGTGAAAGATGTCAATGATGTACGGCCACAATTTGCAAAAGATACTTTTAAATTCTCTGTATTTGAGAATGAAAGTCCAAAAACACCAGTTGGTTCTATCAATGCCACTGATCCTGATCTTGGAGCTGGCAGTAGACTCACATATTCCGTGCTCACCAAAAATGAAGACTTCTTACCTTTCAAGATCACCAGTGATGGTTTGATTTCTACAATCATGTCTCTTGACCATGAGTTCAAAGACATTTATAAATTCAAAGTTTTAGTGAAAGATAATGGAAGCCCTCCACTTGATAATACGGTCAATGTGATTGTGGAGATTGAAGATAAAAATGATAATGCTCCATATTTTACATTTCCCAGTGTTAATCCTTACAATCTGGATGTGAAATATCATCCCCATCATACAAAGAACATCACGCTTCTCAAGGCTGCCGATAGTGACAGTCAAGAGAATGCATTTCTCAAATATGAAATAACTGCAGGCAACAATAAACAGTTGTTTGCCATCAATCATTATACTGGATTGTTATCTTTCAGTCGCTTACTTAGCCATCAAGATGCTGGCTCCTATCAGCTGCAGTTTATGGTCAAGGATAGCGGTAGTCCTGTTTTGTCTGCAAAGACGTCAGTGTTTTTGACATTGGCAGTTAGTAACAATACGGCAGACATGTTAAATGCTGCACATATGCATACTGATATCAAGATCCACCAGTATTTACTGATTGTCATTGTGTTGGTTGCAGTCACCGTTGCTATCCCAATTACTGCTGCCATTTCCATCTGCATCCTTCGTTGCATTGATACCAGAAGTGTTGCACATGCACATCCATTGGCTGCCGCTTCCAGCAAATTTTATCCTGATCAGGCACATCCAATGCATCCATCTTACCAGACTACTTATTGGTCTGGTGTGTCTGTTGCTGTACGAGCAGAACAAGATGTGCTTTGTAGAACTCTACCGGGCAGAGGCAGAAGGCCCCAACATTGTGCAGATGTTTTGGATGATGGACGTAGAAGTTCAGCCCTTGGAATAAAAGTACAAACTGCTACTGAAGTCATTTATGAGGTAAGAAATAATTTTTTTTTTTTTAACTTTTACAAAAGATGACTAGCATTTATTTATCTCCTTGAGATTTTGTTAAAATTAATTAATTTTACTACTGCTTCTATGTCTTTCTTGTTGAAAGGAAATCCGATGTGCAAGTGGTGGTAAGAGACATGAAGAGAGAAACTGTATGGCATCTGCCTGTCATCCTGACATCGGTTCTTCTCAGACGGACAAAGAAGATCCCTATGCTGAAAGATATGCAAATCATTGTCAAAATGTGCCGAGTAAGTTAACTTTACATTTATTGTTACAATATTGCAACCATTGGCAAACATGATATGTAAGATTAATTTTAACTATCCATCTTATAGACAGAGACAAGTAAGCTATAATATAAAACCTCTCACTTCTCTAAAATTTTCAATAAGACATGTCTTTTATGAAGTTATAATTTTCTAAGGTTTCTCTTAATAATAAAAATGAATCTATCAAACTTATTACTTTTCAATTGTTTAAATGATTTGATACTGTTTTAACATGTAATGGAACAAATAATTTTGACTTATTTGTGATATTTTTTCTGCTAATTTACAACTGAATTATGATAAGGAAGATATAAATTCTTTCCATACATAAATTAAAAAAAGAAACATTGCTTATATATAACAATTTAAAAAAAAAGATTAGTATGTAAGTTTAGCATCTTTTTGTGGTAAAAAACATTGTTTTGGAAATTCTTACAAAAATCATATAACTGTTTGATTTTAATAAAATTTTCAGCACATATTCACAAATGAATGAAATTATTTTTGAATTTTTTCTGTTACGAAAATCTTAGTCAAAATATATTTTTTAAATTTTTACATATTACCAACTTATATTTATGAAATATTATAAATTTAAATTTCACCCTCTTCAGAATTTAAATCAAGAATTTATTTTTGTAAAACAGAAACACCATTTACTGAAAATTTGCTCTGAATTGTAAAGATAACACTATAACATTATTAAATTAGAAAAGCTTTTAATTGCTTTTATAAATAACATATATTAAAGACACTATTTTTTTCAATGAATAATGAATTTTTAGAAGAATTGTTTTTTAAAATTTTAATAAGAAAAATTTATTAAGTTTTAAATCTTTTAAAATTCTGTATTATTTTCATCCATTTAGATGATATTATTATTAAATAAAATATATTTATTAATTATAAATAGAAAAGCTTAATACAAATCATCAAACACCAATATTTTAAAAAGAATTTTGATTTTTTTTGTATGTATATAAACGTGCTGATTTTTGTAGATATGGATGATATGGATAATCATACATGATATTATCAGAAAATAAAAGAAAGTATATAAAATTCAAAACATTAGATTACAGAGAATATTGCTGAGTACTTAAAAATTATATATAAAAATACACTCATGATATATTCAATTATTTTTTATGGCTAAAGCACCCTAAAACACTAGATGAACATCAATCTGCTGAAAATGTAAACAGTTTAAATAAAATATTACTGTGGTGTTAAAAAAAAAAAATAAACGTATTTCTGCAATATTTTAAGCTTAAAGTAAATAATATTTGTTTCAAATTAGATTAATTATGGTTTAAATCAGCTAATATTCCTCAAATAAAGTTTTAGAAAAGTATATTTTTGAAAGATTTTTTAATAAAGAGAATTACATTTTGATGAAAGATGACTAAACGGGATCACTAATCAGCTATTTTAGCAAAAAAAAAAAAAAAAAAAAACTCCTTCCAGTCAATTGAAATTAGTTTTTGAAATACAGTAAAGTATATTGGTTATTGAAAATATTAAATTAAATCTATTAGCTTGAAATTAAAACTAAAATAACAGCTTCAAGAAAGATTTTTAATTTCTAAAAATTCATTTTAAACCTTACGTATCGAGTTTTCTGTGGAAGTACCATATATATATGTCAAAGGCTGATTATAAAATAAGAAAGTGATAATATGATAAGATTGTTTTGTTCTACTGATATAAGGTGGGGACATACAGACAAAATTTAATCTTACACAAATTTATAAAAGACTAACCTTGAAATGGGTCTGTTAAACTGATTTTCTTTTGATCATTTCAGTGTCTGATACATCTGATTATTATGAACCACACTCATCGCAGAGTATTCAAGAGGAATACACAGATATGAAGCCTTCACTACAAACATTCATGTCCTCTGGAGATACACGGACTATACCAAGGAGACTGTACAAGGCAGATGTTGACCCTAGCTCTGACTATAGGCAGTGGTCTACCCTGAAGAACAGTGCAGTTGATAGATGCACTTCTGATACCCAGCTACAATTACACAATGTTGATGGAGACAGTGTTACATGTGAGGAACAGAAAGAACAAATACATACAGCAATTTCTCAAGAGGAAGAAGGAGAACAAAATTCAGAGTTGATGCAACCAATACAAGGGGCACAAAACTCCTTCCACTCACAAAATGTTGAAGAAGATTCGCCACTAGAATCACCAAAGTCCATACACTCAGTACATACTTGAATATTGAAAGAGCATTTGATAATAATTTCTTTTTTTTCTAATTCTATTACCATATTTAGACTAGGCATTTTAAAACTTATCAAAACAAAGCAAAAATCATATTTTATTAAGATCTGAGCAAGTTTTTAATTACAGTGTAATGTCAACAAATTTAACCTTAATATAATTTTCAATTTTAGATGACAATTCACTAGTCTCAATGAAATACGTAAAACAAATAAAAGAAAAAACTAACCTTGAAGAGAACAATATCCTAAAACTTATCCAGTGATCTATATATTTTCACCTAGTTTTACAGTTGAGATAAAGATTAATTTTCTAGCATCATGTAATTCTGATTATTCCAAGTTTTTTGTACCATTTTTAAATGGCTTTTCTCTTCACATGGCATTTTCCTTTATGGCAACCTTAATTTCAGTTGAATTATTATACAAGATCAATCTATTTTTTACTTGAGTGTTTACAATGTAAAGAAAACATCCTGTAAAAGTGTGCAATATAAAATATTGATACTCATCAGCCATACTCATTAATTGAACTTTTCTTTCTAAAATTTTGTATATATTATTTTCTATATTGCAAAAGAAATATCTGCTAACGTGATAACTGCTACCATATGAAATATTACAATATTCAACAAAAAGAAAAACATTAAACCTGATAGGTTGAAAAGCGCTCCAATTTTCTCCTGCAAGCTATTTTGCCTTCATTTTCCTGATTGTGGCTTGGACAGCCATTTTATATGGCGCCCTTAATAGAACTGTAAGCCTCTTTCTCTCATTCATGCAATCACACACACACACACACACACACACACAGAGAAACCACTTTGTTGTGAGAGGACAACAGCAACAGTAGCAGAGCTTTGTGTGAGAATGCTTTCACATATCTCTTGTCTTATTTCCAATAAGTTTTCTTGTTAATACAAAATTGCAGGTAAGTTATGAGTTTTCTTTATTCCTTTTTCCTTACATTCTATATTCATATGATCTTTGAAAAAGTAACTGAAATTTAATTTTTTAAAGCAATCTTTGCCAAGTATATTCTGAAACTTAGCCAGTCAGCCTGAATCTTTGAGTCATTAAAGTAGTTCCAGATTTTCATGATCTGTTAAATTGTGGATTAATAAATAACCATGAAAGTTATGTGTGTAATTTATTCCTATTTAATGCCTCTTTCCAAATGCTGACACTGCAAATGATTCCTTTCATCCATATCTTGACAATAGATTATTTTTTTTTCAGCTTGTATTATTCTATGATTCATGAAAAAACATGCAGAATCGCCATGTTATTAAGCACATGGTGATAAATTTAATCATTTGCTACTGTGGATATAATGTTGTGTTGTAGTTTCAAGTGGAATTGATTTTTCTTATAAAACATTCAGCCTTTATGACCTTTATGACTATATTTTATGTTTATTACTCATTTATTTGAATATGAAAAATATATTTATTTATATTTTTTATGGAAACTTCTAGCAAGAATCATTTCTGAAGCAAGATATATTTCTTTCAGAATTCACAAATAATCATTGCATTAAAACCCAAATAAGTGCATTAAAATGGTTTAAATTTAGGAAATGTTACTCATATTGAATTGATTAATGTGACAGCAGGTTTATTGGTTGAAAGTTTTTTTTAAGTGATGCCTGTCGTGATAATCAGGGAAAAAACTCAAATACTCTAATGACATCTTTGTTTTTATGATGTGACTTTGTAGATTTTATTGATGTAATGATTTTCTTTTTCTTTCAATTTTTTCTAAAGCCCTAGAAACATGAAACTTTGATATTTATTGATAGAATTACTACTAAAATATAATTAAAATTAACTATATTAAAAATTAACAAAATCCTGTAAAAAGGGAACTGTAAAATATTAAAGTTGATATAAAACGGTATGTATAAC
This sequence comes from Acanthosepion lycidas, assembly GCA_963932145.1. Lineage (NCBI taxonomy): Eukaryota > Metazoa > Mollusca > Cephalopoda > Sepiida > Sepiidae > Acanthosepion > Acanthosepion lycidas. Next base: position 38,930,886 of record OZ010575.1, on the reverse strand, counting down.
TTTTTCCAAGATAAAAAAAATGCAATAATTCAAATAAAATCTTACAGAATTAAGTTATAGATTTGAGTTTAATTAAAAAAAATTTCTTTGATAATAAAAATATCACTTTTGAACTATTTATAAAATATTATGTTGATTTCCTTAAATGTACTTAATTATTGTTTACTTTGTGATATATACATTTCTAAACTGGTTAAGGAACCCATGTAAAATGTAAGCAGCTACTATGTTCATTTTAATAAAGTCAGATTAATTAAACCTCTAACACTTTCACAATCAACAAACTTTAGTTTTTATGCTTTCAAGTGTCTTACAGTAGATGATTTGATAATTTTTTTTTAAACAAAATCATTTACCATAAAATTAACATTTTGTTATATTTGTAGTAAAATTAACAAATTTATCAAAAGCAAAATATAAAATAATTTTCAATAATTCCTACAAATACATTTCATGACATTAAGTAAAAATAGCTGTAGGATAAATTCTAGCCTTCTTAAAAATATTTGAATACTTGGGATGGGATGCAGTTTTAGTGATTACAGTATGTTTTTTTCTATTTTAACAATAAAGTAATTAATGTTTCTGTTGTACATCTGGAACTTAATAATGTTTCTTTTATAAAGGACATTTAACTGACTCAGCTTTTAAACACTGAGTTACAAATTATACCTATTATTTTTAAGTTCCAGTAACTATCTTTATTCTAAATCATTATTTTATATTTTGGGAATTTCAGTTATCTCTAAGTTGTCAGAGTATCGTTAAATTTTGAATAAATCATCATAAATTAAGCCTTCAAGAGAAAAGCCTCCAGCATTCATTGTGAAAAAAAAAAAAAGAAAAAAAAAAAAAAAGAAAAAAAGAGAGCTATTACAAATAAAGCATTTAAAAAAATATCTAATTTTAAAAGGAGTTACTGAAAGTTTCAGATTACATAGATACTAAGAACAAGAGCTTGTATTTCAGAGTTTATTGTTGCTTCTCAGCAGTAAGACCATTGAATTCAAATAAGCTTACAGTTATGATCTTGTTTCTTCAAATGTACATCATTCTTAACAAAAGTACAGTTATTATCTTTGAATTCCTGAAAGATTTATATTTTATAGGGTAGTAATGTATATTTGTGACTGCATTATTGTGTTAATTACTTGCCAAACAAATTTACTAAATTTTGTAAATTTTCTATTAAGATATTATCAAGTGGACAGTCTAGAAATTAAAGGCCAGAGAAAACGGAAGGGGAATAACTCTCCAATCATCATTCTGTAGAAGATTATATTCAAATTTAACAAATTCAAAAATTAAATTTCATCTTATTATACTGGTATCATAAATTATTTCTTTACACACATATTCGAATATTTATGAAACACTGATTTTTTATTTTTTATTTTAGCAAAATGAATATGAAAACTAAAGTAAAACCTTTCAAGTGATATTCTTAAAATATATTCATAACACAAATTGGAAAGTGATTTACTAAATCAGGAATGATGTTTAGTGAAATTAAAAAAAAAAAAAAAAAAAAAAAAAAAAAAAATCAAAAAATTTGCCTTTTCCCAAATTTAGACTTATTTCTTTTTTTTTTCTTATTTCAGAATAGCCTGAAAAACATTGCCACTAGGAAAATTACTTTTTTAAATCCTTAATTATACTATGCAAATATAGTTATGTTTTTACTTACGTGTACAATTTTCTCAATGTTACACATATGTCTGTGCGCAGACTTAACTTATACAATAGAAGAAGTCAAGAGTCCTGGTACCTACCTTGGAGATATTGTATTGCTGCTGATTCGCATATTATGGAATCTATCCCTTATGAAGAGTGACATTTAGCCACAATCAATCAACTGCAACAGAGCACAACTGGAGGCTCTCACTTGTTTCACATCTCCAAGATGAAAGGGACACTTTGCAACTCAGACCCTGGATGCTGAGTCTCTGTACATACAACACAGAATGTTTCCAAATGGTTGATGTAGCTGTGCGACAAGGAGAGACGTTTATAAAAATTATAAAAATAAAAATAATAGCTAATGATGTCAATAATAATCAGCCAGAATTTCCGCCTAAGCAGATCAACATTGAATTCTTAGTAGGTGGGGTCAGTAAAGTTTTTAAAAACTCAATTCCAAATGCTATTGACAAAAGATGTTAGATCTGTTAATTCCAAGATAACCTATGAACTACAAAAGGATAATAGTGAACGTTTCTCTCAGAAAGTATATAAAAGACCATTTGAAGCACCAAAGTTAAGAATTGTGGGAGAAGAAAAACTATATTGAGAAAATAAAAACACTTACAGGATACAAGTGGTTGCTAAAGATGGAGGATCTCCATCAAAGGAAAGCAAATTATTAATTCTTATAAAAGTAACAGATCTTAATGACAACACACCAATATTTACAAAGGACATTTACAATTATTTCTATTGAAAATAAGCAGTATGGTGACACAGTAATTGTAGTAGTTTCTGCAACACACTTGGACAAAGAGAATGGAAAGATTGCATATGATTTTGGTCCTGAAACATCAACAGATGTCAACAGTTTATTTGCACTAAATAAAATGATAGGATATATATTTTTACAGCAAAACTTACCCACTAATCAAAACCCCAATTATAAATTATTAGTAGAAGCAACAGATGGAGGTCATCAGCTTTTAAGAGGATTTGTTACAGTTTTAATTAATACTATTGACAGACAGAACAGAGCACCAAATATATTGTGTTACTTTCATGTTTGAATCAGCGGACAACATAGCAGCCATTTCAGAGGGGGCCCGCAGTAGAAAGTTTTGTAACTTATGTCAAAGTGACAGACCCTGATGCTGGACAAAATGGAGAAGTGAACAGTGAGTTGCACCATCATAAATTCCGATTGCAGAAACTGAGATCAAAAGAATACAAAGTGACATTGAAGCACAAAGTTGACAGAGAAATGCAAGATCACCATGATGTTACAATTAGCTGCAAAGATGAAGGATCTCCTCCGCAATACAGTGATAGCAAATTCTCCATCAAAGTGAAAGATGTCAATGATGTACGGCCACAATTTGCAAAAGATACTTTTAAATTCTCTGTATTTGAGAATGAAAGTCCAAAAACACCAGTTGGTTCTATCAATGCCACTGATCCTGATCTTGGAGCTGGCAGTAGACTCACATATTCTGTGCTCACCAAAAATAAAGACTTCTTACCTTTCAAGATCACCAGTGATGGTTTGATTTCTACAATCATGTCTCTTGATCATGAGTTCAAAGACATTTATAAATTCAAGGTTTTAGTGAAAGATAATGGAAGCCCTCCACTTGATAATACGGTCAATGTGATTGTGGAGATTGAAGATAAAAATGATAATGCTCCATATTTTACGTTTCCCAGTGTTAATCCTTACAATCTGGATGTGAAATATCATCCCCATCATACAAAGAACATCACGCTTCTCAAGGCTGCCGATAGTGACAGTCAAGAGAATGCATTTCTCAAATATGAAATAACGGCAGGTAACGATAAACAGTTGTTTGCCATCAATCATTATACTGGATTGTTATCTTTCTGTCGCTTACTTAGCCATCAAGATGCTGGCTCCTATCAGCTGCAGTTTATGGTCAAGGATAGTGGTAGTCCTGTTTTGTCTGCAAAGACGTCAGTATTTTTGACATTGGCAGTTAGTAACAATACGGCAGACATGTTAAATGCTGCACATATGCACACTGATATCAAGATCCACCAGTATTTACTGATTGTCATTGTGTTGGTTGCAGTCACCGTTGCTATCCCAATTACTGCTGCCATTTCCATCTGCATCCTTCGTTGCATTGATACCAGAAGTGTTGCACATGCACATCCATTGGCTGCCGCTTCCAGCAAATATTATCCTGATCAGGCACATCCAATGCATCCATCTTACCAGACTACTTATTGGTCTGGTGTGTCTGTTGCTGTACGAGCAGAACAAGATGTGCTTTGTAGAACTCTACCGGGCAGAGGCAGAAGGCCCCAACATTGTGCAGATGTTTTGGATGATGGACGTAGAAGTTCAGCCCTTGGAATAAAAGTACAAACTGCTACTGAAGTCATCTATGAAGTGAGTATCCTAAATATTTACACTAATGTATAATTTGAATTAATATTCTAATGATTACTATGTTTTATGAATATTTTTTATTGTCTGATTAATATCTTACTTGTACTTGAATGTCTTTGCAACATGAAAAACTATGTAGAATTTCCCTAAATTTACAAAAGAAAGAATATATTTTTAAAATTTTTTTTCCTTATTTAAGCTTCAAATATTTCTCTTTACTTTGTTTTTATTAAATACTTTGCATGCAATTATTGAACTGCTTTAAAAAGTTGAATACTTTAAAAATCTGTTTGATGATTTTTACATCTCACTCATCAAAAACATTAAATAGCAATAACTTTTAAGTGCATTATTTTTTAAACTATTTTAAATAACTATGTTTTCTAAATATCCATCTTTGTAATTTGTTCTATTCAGTATATATTTCTTCATATTTTTTTTGCACATACAAAAGAAATTCTCACTTCAAAATGCTTGACAGTTTTATCATATGACGATGCAGTCTGTTTCTTTCTAACATACACACTTTCTTTTATGTTTTTAAAAGTACAATAAAAGCAAATTAGAAGCGCAACTGGTGATAAAAGACATGAAGAGAGAAATTATATGGCCTCTGCTTGTCATCCTGACATAGTGCCTTCTTCTCATCCCTGACAAAGATCAATATGATGAAAGATCTGAAAATCACTGTCAAAATATATCAAAATCAAAAAGTAAGTTAAAGAAACTGAATATATATTAGATGTAGAATTGGTTCTATTTTCAAGCAGTACATTTTTTATAGAATTATCAGTAAATGCCTAGACTAATGTACAGTTAATGACTAGTTTGGTAGAATTCAATGCAGAGTTTATAAGAATATTGTTCAATGGCATTAAATGTCATTAGCTCTAAATACTGTATCATGTTCACTTTATGAGCATTGCTATTTTATAAGAGGCATATGAACTTATAGTGAATATTTTTAGCATAGGAGTGAAAATAAAGATGTAGAAAATTATAGGATACATACTGTGAATTAAGCAAAATGCTAAATTACATCACACTTACTTTTACAATATTGCAACCACTGGTAAATATATGTAATACTAATTTCGGATACCCATCTTATAAGAAAGCTGTAATATAAAACCTCTCACCTCTCTCAAAAGTTCTTTGTAAAAAAATATTTTCAGCAAGACATCTATTTTCTGAAGTTCTTTGTTTCATTATACTAAGCCACTTGAATTTTCTACTTTGAACATTACATAGTACTGACCATGAGAGAAATATCTGAATAATTTTTTAAGGTTTATATTGAGAATAATAATGAATCCAGCAAATATGATTTTTTGCTTGTTTAAATAATTTAAATATTTCTTAAAATCTAATGAAAGAAATTATTTTAACTTATTATAATTTATATAATTCTGAAAAAGATTTTACAGCTTCACTTGACTAATTTGTAGTAATGTGAACTGGCAGACAACAATGGTTACTATGAATGCTGCAAGATATGACTATTATTATTTATTTCATGTCTGATTCATAAAAAAGTTAGTTTTAGAAGCTAAGATTATATTTTACATTTTCAGTGTAAGCACACTGATTTTCTTTTTTGCTAACCTACAACTGAATTCTGATAAGACAGATCTGAATTCTTTCCATATAAGCATGATAAATTAAAAAAACTCAATAGAATCATTGCTTATATTTGACAATTTTTAAAATTTGAATTAAAAATAAAGAATGCAAATGAAATATTTACTAAAATATGCTTTTAAAAATTGTTATGCAAATTAAATTTCACTGATTATGTTGCAGACATCATATATTAATAATACATATATATGTATATATGTGTGGGTATGTATGTCTGTCAGTCAAAGGCTGATTATAAAATAAGAAAGTGATAATATGATAAGGTTGTTTTGTTCTGATATAAGGTGGGGACATACAGACAAAATTTAATCTTACACAAATTTATAAAAGACTAACCTTGAAATGGGATCGTTAAACTGATTTTCTTTTGATCATTTCAGTGTCTGATACATCTGATTATTATGAACCACACTCATCGCAGAGTATTCAAGAGGAATACACTGATATGAAGCCTTCACTACAAACATTCATGTCCTCTGGAGATACACGGACTGTACCAAGGAGACTGTACAAGGCAGATGTTGACCCTAGCTCTGACTATAGGCAGTGGTCTACCCTGAAGAACAGTGCAGTTGATAGATGCACTTCTGATACCCAGCTACAATTACACAATGTTGATGGAGACAGTGTTACATGTGAGGAACAGAAAGAACAAATACATACAGCAATTTCTCAAGAGGAAGAAGGAGAACAAAATTCAGAGTTGATGCAACCAATACAAGGGGCACAAAACTCCTTCCACTCACAAAATGTTGAAGAAGATTCGCCACTAGAATCACCAAAGTCCATACACTCAGTACATACTTGAATATTGAAAGAGCATTTGATAATAATTTCTTTTTTTTCTAATTCTATTACCATATTTAGACTAGGCATTTTAAAACTTATCAAAACAAAGCAAAAATCATATTTTATTAAGATCTGAGCAAGTTTTTAATTACAGTGTAATGTCAACAAATTTAACCTTAATATAATTTTCAATTTTAGATGACAATTCACTAGTCTCAATGAAATACGTAAAACAAATAAAAGAAAAGACTAACCTTGAAGAGAACAATATCCTAAAACTTATCCAGTGATCTATATATTTTCACCTAGTTTTACAGTTGAGATAAAGATTAATTTTCTAGCATCATGTAATTCTGATAGCATTTTCCTTTATTGCTACCTTAATTTTAGTTGAATTATCATACAAGATCAATCTATTTTTCACTGGAGTGTTTATAATGTAAAGAAAACATTCTGTAAAAGTGTGCAATATAAAATATGGATTCTCATGAACCGTTCTCATTAATTGAACTTTTCTAAAATTTTGTATATTTTCTATATTGCAAAAGAAATATCTACTAACATCTGAAATATTACAATATCCAAACAAAAAGAAAAACATTAAACCTGATAGGCTGAAAAGTGCTCCAATTTTCTCCTGCAAGCTATTTTGTCTTCATTTTCCTGATTGTGGTTTGGGCAGCCATTTTGTATACAGCACACTTAATAGAACTGTAAGCCTCTTTCTCTCATTTATGCAATCACACACACACACACACACAGAGAAACCACTTTGTTGTGAGAGGACAGCAGCAGTAGTAGCAGAGCTTTGTGAAAATGCATTCACATATCTCTTGTCTCAGTTCCAGAGAGTTTTCTTGTTAATACAAAATTACAGGTAAGTTAAATTCTGTTTCTTTTGAGCTGTAATCTTGTTGAAATAAGGTAGTTTCTCTACAATTGCATACCTTTCTATTCATTACTGATTATTATTTTACTGAATGTTATATTGATTTTTGTATAACATATCCCTTATGTTAAAACTATTCCACTCTTATATGAGTCATCAATATATTTTGTTTCATGCAAAAAATATAAAATTATCATCTTTAACCACATCAAATTTTTGGACAATAAAAATTCAACTGCTTTAGAGCTCACATATGAAAATCATTCATGCAAAGCATTAATGTTGAAAACATAATAGGAATATAAGTAATCTTTACTTTCAGCATATTATGACTTTGAAGCAATTTAATCATCCCTGTTATCACCTTATTTTAATTTTTTTTTTTTTTATTGATTATCATTTTAATCTCACAAGAATTTATTTTATCCTCTTATTAAAAAGTATACTATTTTCTTTCAGTTCAACACCAGTTTATTTATTTATTAATGAATAGAAATCAAAAACTTTAATGAAATTCTGAATATTTTTTTTTAAATCACTTGTGATGGTGATTTTATTTTTCATATTGTTGGTCATGTTGAAATGTAAACAATTATTTTTTTCTACTGTGGAAAATTCCAAAATTAGTGTACTTTCAATACAGTTTCACTTTAATAAATTACTTAATTAAATTTGCAAATGTTTTAGCTTGTCTTTTCTTAGAATTTCTTGAAACTGGTCCTTTCCAAAATATTTTACCTAAATAATAAACATATTTCTGATATACTGATAATGCTTTATACCCCCACAAAACAATGTTACCTGATCTTATAAATAAACTAAATGTATAATTAAATTTACTTGTGAGAGTGAAACAAACAATACATTACCTTTCTTTGATATCATAATAAACCATATTGATAATAATCTAAAACTAAATATCTATTGAGAATCCACAAACAAAAATGATCTCAAACTCTACTCCCAATACAATAAAATCTGGAATAATTATTGGATTCTATATAGAGAGCACTTAGAATTTGTAGCCCTCAATGTTTACATGATTAAGAACATTGAAAATACTTTGAAACTCCTCCAACACCCAAATTATTTTATATATAACACAAAGTGAAAAACTTACAAAATCCAGAAATAAAAAAAGAAAATAACCTCAATAATCTTGATACAACTCAGCACATAACTACAATTGAAAAGAATTTATCTCTCAATATAAAATTAGTTACAACTACTTCAAAAAAATGATGAGAGATTTAATTAACACAAAGCTAAATAACCTAAAACTTGAAGAAATTAAAAAATAGATTGAAAAAAATGTGTCCTCAAGAAATATATAAGTGTAACATCTAGGAATTTAAATAAAAGATTATAGGAACACAAAAAGGATCTTGTAGAAAATAATACACTTGGTAAATTAGTTGTTCACTGTAATTTTGACTTTGAGAATGAAATTTTGATTAAAAGAGAAAGTAACCTATTCAGGTGAAAATGCACTGAAAGTGAACTTATTTGGAATATTCCATAGTAATTTTATGTCCAGGATTATACAACTTATCTCATTCTCTGACCATTAGTTTCTTACATTTTTCTTTACTGATTTTTTTAAAATTTACTATTACATTATTGAATATTTTTTTCTTTATTTATAGCATCTATATTGCTTTTTTCAACCTATATACATTTTATTTAATAACAGAGGCTGATTGCCTATCTTTTTTTTTTTTTTTTAAATATTATTTCATTTTGTTCATGTTTTTGTCAAAATAGATTAAAGATATTTCCTAACCTTTTTAAAAAAGAAAATACATTGGCATTAAATGATTCAATAGGAATACTTATTATTTTCTTTAATATATGCTGCAGGCAGTAAAGATGTGGAAAAAGTATATCAATATTAGGCCATAAATAGTCAAATATAAAGATACCAAGATCCTACTCCCAAAATCAGTTTCATCTGATTAAAAAATTCAAAGTGCAGCACATAGGAGATAGTTTAAAACAAGAATTATGTACCCTTTAAGGATATTCTAGAATATCAATTAGAGAATTAAATAGCAAATCATTTAATATACTTGCATATATTTTTAGTGATCATGTTAATAGATCCTTTTGTCTATTAAAGTAAGAATATATGGAAAACATTCTTTTAACATGACTTTCAAATCAGTTTTTACAAAATATTGCAAAAAATTACTAGCTTCATGCACTTGCATTCTCAAAAAACAAAAAGAAAATACAATTGACTAACCCACAAATAAATTTGCAGTGTTAGTTTGAAGGCTAAGGAGATAGTATGGGGGGGGATGTTGACTTGGGCCGATTCACTTTCCAAAATCTGACCAACTGACTAAACATAAGAATTTCTTTTTTTTTTTTTTTTGGTCAGGTTCAGAACTTTTTAGCACTACATCATGAATATGTTAGAAATCAAACACAGAATGAAATTGAGAATGATTATATTTTCAAAGAGATTAAGAACAGTGACATGATGGTCATAAAAATGTGAAAAGTTCAGGTTTATAATTTTTGTAAAGAGGTGGGACACATAAAACTAACACAAATGTACAAAAGGTAATTTTATGAACAAACATCTTCAAATATTTTCTTTTTTTTTTTTTCCCTTCATATTTTTATAAAAAAATCTTTGCAAAAAGTCAAAAATGTCTTAAACTCTCAATTCTAATTTCACACATTTTTTCCTTTCTATTGTTCTGATATTACGACAATTTGTTTTTCCAAATAAATATATCAATATTACATTGAAGAATATAAATTTATCATCAAATAATATGCCTAGAGGAAATATTAGATGTTTATATTTGCTTTAAAAACATGTTTTTCTAGAGAGAATGTTTTCTAGAATTTACATATCTTGTATCAAAAAGAAAATCAATATTGAATATAATGAATAATCTAATAGTGACAGACATGATTGTTCAGATTTTAATACTGAATTTCTTTCACACCTACCTGTTATAAAGATAATTAATATTCTTTATTTGATATTAACAAGTTTTATACACACATTTTTTTTAATTATTTATAGTGGTATACTTTCTGAATTAAACTTCAAAACATAAATAATTAAGAAGATATAAAAGACAATTACATTCAAAGATGAATAAGTATTTATTTAAGTAAGTGCTAAAATTTATACAAATAATTTGTTTTAAACCATTTATATTTTTATTCATTACTAGTTTTATATTGCTGAATAATAAATTGTAAACAGAAAAGCATCAATTTTCCTAAATAATGATTGTTATATATTCATTTCAGGTGCTACATAAATCTGACAAAATTGACCCCTTTCTGGTCTGGGTATTATCTTACAGAGATGTTTACCACATCAATATATGCTTTAATAGTAATCATTCATACCAGTCAATGTATAGATTTAACATACAATGTGGATGAAGGCAAGAGTCCAGGCACCTACTTGGGGGATATTGCAGCTGATTCTAAGGTGATGAAGAATGTTCCTTTGGAAGAAAGACGCTTGGTTACATTCAACCAATTGAAACAAAGCACTTCAAGCAATTCTCACTTATTCCATGTTGCCAAAAAATCAGGAAAATTATTTACAGCACAAACTCTTGATGCTGAATCACTTTGTCTCTCCGATACAGAATGTTTTCAAATTGTGGATGTAGCAGTACGACGTGGGAAATCTTTTATGCGGATCATAAAAATTAAAGTTATAATAAATGATATCAATGATAACGAACCAAAATTTCCTGAAAAACAGATCAGGATACACTTTTTAGAAGGAGTCAGCAAAGGATTTCAAAAGACTATTCCTAATGCAATAGATAAAGATATTGGAGCAGATAATTCTAAAATAAATTATGAGCTTAAAAAAAATAATAATCCATTTTCTTTATCAGTTCATAGTACACCATATGGGACACCAGAACTTAGTATTTCAGTTGAAGAAAAACTAGACAGAGAAAATAAAGATTCATATATGATACAAGTAATTGCTAAAGATAGTGGGACTCCTATAAAACAAACTCTCTTAAATGTTTTAATTTCTGTTGATGACATAAATGATAACACACCAATATTTACCAAGGACATTTACAATGTTTCAATTAAAAACAAAGACTATACAGATTTACCAATTGTTACTGTGTCTGCAACAGATTTAGATGATGGAGAAAATGGACAAATATCATATTTTTTCAGATCTCAAACATCAGAAACAATTAAAAACTATTTTGAATTAAACAGATTAACTGGAAACATATTTTTACGGAAAAAATTGCCTTTAGATACTAAAAATATCTATAGGTTGTTCATTGGAGCAACAGATAGTGGGAGGTCTCCACTGACAGGATTTGCTTTAGTTTTAATAAATATTGTCAATACACAAAACAGACCTCCAAATATATTTGTGACTTTCATGTCTGAATCAACAGACAATACAGCGACCATTTCTGAAGACATTGAGGTGGGAAGTTTTATTGCTTATGTCAAAGTGACAGACCCTGATGCTGGACAAAATGGAGAAGTGAACTGTGAGTTGCACCATGATAAATTCCGATTGCAGAAACTGAGATCAAAAGAATACAAAGTGACATTGAAGCACAAAGTTGACAGAGAAATGCAAGATCACCATGATGTTACAATTAGCTGCAAAGATGAAGGATCTCCTCCGCAACACAGTGATAGCAAATTCTCCATCAAAGTGAAAGATGTCAATGATGTACGGCCACAATTTGCTAAAGATACTTTTAAATTCTCTGTATTTGAGAATGTAAATCCAAAAACACCAGTTGGTTCTATCAATGCCACTGATCCTGATCTTGGAGCTGGCAGTAGACTCACATATTCCGTGCTCACCAAAAATGAAGACTTCTTACCTTTCAAGATCACCGGTGATGGTTTGATTTCGACAATCATGTCTCTTGATCATGAGTTCAAAGACATTTATAAATTCAAGGTTTTAGTGAAAGATAACGGAAGCCCTCCACTTGATAATACGGTCAATGTGATTGTGGAGATTGAAGATAAAAATGACAATGCTCCATATTTTACATTTCCCAGTATTAATCCTTACAATCTGGATGTGAAATATCATCCCCATCATACAAAGAACATCACGCTTCTCAAGGCTGCCGATAGTGACAGTCAAGAGAATGCATTTCTCAAATATGAAATAACTGCAGGTAACGATAAACAGTTGTTTGCCATCAATCATTATACTGGATTGTTATCTTTCAGTCGCTTACTTAGCCATCAAGATGCTGGCTCCTATCAGCTGGAGTTTATGGTCAAGGATAGTGGTAGTCCTGTTTTGTCTGCAAAGACGTCAGTGTTTTTGACATTGGCAGTTAGTAACAATACGGCAGACATGTTAAATGCTGCACATATGCACACTGATATCAAGATCCACCAGTATTTACTGATTGTCATTGTGTTGGTTGCAGTCACCGTTGCTATCCCAATTACTGCTGCCATTTCCATCTGCATCCTTCGTTGCATTGATACCAGAAGTGTTGCACATGCACATCCATTGGCTGCCGCTTCCAGCAAATATTATCCTGATCAGGCACATCCAATGCATCCATCTTACCAGACTACTTATTGGTCTGGTGTGTCTGTTGCTGTACGAGCAGAACAAGATGTGCTTTGTAGAACTCTACCGGGCAGAGGCAGAAGGCCCCAACATTGTGCAGATGTTTTGGATGATGGACGTAGAAGTTCAGCCCTTGGAATAAAAGTACAAACTGCTACTGAAGTCATCTATGAGGTAAGTATGCAATTTTATTTTTCCATTTCTATAATTTTCATAATATAGAAATTAATTCATATCTATTCATCAATTATATTTATATAACATGTTTATTAAGAATTATTAATTTTACTTCTATTTGTACGTTTTTCTTTGTTGAAAGGAAATCCCAGGTGCAATTGGTGGTAAGAGACATTAAGACAACGTTAATATTTATGATTGTATTTTATTCTGAAACAAAATAAATATAAAAAGGCATTTCTAGATTTTGATAATTTTTTTTTAACTCAAGAATTTACTATTTTTAAATGCGATATCTTTTCATGGTTGTGCAAAGATTCCAATCCTTTATTAGCTATGAATTGCTACGACTTCCGAGAAAGGATAATGAATTCGTTTCCTGTTGTCTTTGCCAGAATTTTAAATTCAGAATAGTCCGTCTTCTGTATTGCCTTCTGTCTAAGACTAGAGAGGCCAATAACTGCCATTCAACTCATCCATATTGATTGCTCATTTATACCTTATATAAAATGTTTAAGAATTATTCATTTTGTTAAGATTTATGTTTTTGTGTAATGAAAGGAAATCCGAGGTGCAACTGGTGGTAAGAGTTGCAGTGAAGAGAGAAACTGTATGGCACCTGCTTGTCACCCTGAAATGGGACCCTCTTCTCACCAAGACAAAGAAGATCCTTATGCTGAAAGATATGCAAATCATTGCCAAAATGTTTCTGGTAAGTTGGAAGTATATCAATTTATGAATTACAGTTAAATTACAATAGAAATTAAATACTGGTTATTATTTAATATATACTTTAAAAGATCAATGGCAAATAAATTCTGTTTACATTTTTTTACTTTTACTCATTGCAGTTTCTGATACTTCAGATTATTATGAACCACATTCATCGCAGAGTATCCAAGAGGAATACACAGATATGAAACCTTCACTACAGACATTCATGTCTCCTGGAGATACTAGGACTGTACCAAGACGGTTGTATAAGGCAGATGCTAACCCTAGTTGTGATTATAGGCAGTGGTCTACTTTGAAGCATAGTGCAGTTGATAGATGCACATCTGACACTCAGCTACAATTACAGAATGTCGAACCAGATGATGAAATATGTGAAGCACAAGAAGAACAAACTGACACAGTAGCAGAAGACTTTCAAGAAGGACAGGAAGACCAAAGCTCTGATTCAATGCAGCCAATGCAAGAAACACATACCTCCATACAAAATTCAACATCTACATAAAATACTGAAGAACTTTTTAATCGATATTTGAAGATCTTTGTGCTAATTTAATGTTTGAATTGAAAAAGAATTGTTTCTCAAAACTCAGTACTTGAATTAATGAGTAAAGAAATATAAACTCTGCTAATATTTTAATTGTCAATAGCAATTATTTTTATTATGACATTGTAATATAATGGCTTAGTTTTAAGATGATATTACTTTATAATATAGAGAGACTTTCCATTTTATATTAATTTAAATAAATTAAATTAGTCCCATAATAATTTTTAAAAATGGCAGTAGAACAAATATTTCTTTAAAAAATTATTCAAAATTACTTTTTGTCAGTCCTTGAGTTTTTATGAACCTGTATGTACAGTTTAAAAAAAAAATCATTAGACTGAAACAAGGACAAAACCTTAATTATAATCTTGATAAATAAGTTTTATTATCTAATCCAGCAGAATCAATATTCTCAAACTACTAATTTCCATTTCTTGGAGGCCTGGACAATTTTAAATATAAACATTTCAGAATCACTTTCTAGACAGAGATGCAAACTGAGAGTGACAAGTTATTGATTCTACTCACAAAAGAATTAACAAACATGCTTAATATCTGAGAACTTGCAGAGACTGTTCATGGATTATTGTTCAATGGAAAAATCAGAAAAAAACAAACTGGATATGAAAATGGTGATCAAAGTTGTCTACTATACTCAGCATTCTGGATAAAAATTGGAGTTTTATTGCATATAGGAGCATACTGTTTTTAATGAAGCAGAAGGCACTCACTCTTATGTGTAAAACAGTAAGAGCAGCAGCAGTAGCAACAACAATAGTAGCAGAGGAGCTGTATGCCAAGATACCCACATCTGATCTGTTCTCATTACAATCTCCTGGTGGACACACAACTTCAGGTCAGTGTTTCCTTATTTCTGTTGTTACCATTGCCTGATATAACAATCTAAACAGGGCAGTGTTTCTTCCATTTAACACGTACAGCCAGCCACAAGCTTGAAAAAGGGAGATAAATGTTTTGTTTCTTTGTTATTGAGCACATGCTCATTCTTTGTATTATACAAATTCATTCTTCTCGCAACCAAATAGAATAGTCAATGTTAAAGAATAAAAATAAAAAGGAAGTTATTTATCAGTATGATTATATTAAAATATTATTTGATGTTAAAAATTTTTTATGGAGTGATTACATATTTTTTCTATAATACTTTAAAAAAAAAAAAAAAATCTATTCTAATATTTTACTTCCTAAAGTTTCTTTTTTCATTTTATACATTTTAGAATGAATATGTGAAAAATAATTTTATAAAAATAAAATTCCTACAATCATAGAAAATTCATATAAAAAATGTATCGTAGAAATATCAAATTTAATTAAATTTTTATGAAGAAAATATGAAAATGTATTTTAATTCAAGCACTCTTTGGTTTTAAGTAATTTTTTTAAGCTTAACAACACACGTAATATATTCTCTTGTTTGTGATTGAAGTATGTTAGAATGTGCCTTAATTATTTTTTTCAAATCATTTCACCCAAAACAAGGCAATAGAACCACTAAGTCAAAAGAGTGAAAGAATGTTGAGGAGAGAGAGAAAGAGAGAGAGAGATAGAAAGAGAATGTTGAGGAGAGAGAGAAAGAGAATGTTGAGAGAGAGAGAGAGAGAAAGAAAGAGAATGCTGAGGAGAGAGAGAGAAAGTTAAACGATCAGGATTCAAAGAGACAGATTGTTTATTATTGTGAAAAATGTGTCACTGAATCCAATTAACTTTCAAGTTTTGTATTATTCTAATTTAAGAGGATTTTGATTACATTTAAAAAATAAATTCTTGCTTTCCAGCTTTTCCAGTTTTTGTTTTTAAGAACTCAGGCAATTTCACCTTGCAAAGTTTTCTTTCAGACAAACAATGTAGCTTCCACTTCTTTAGGTCAAATGCCAATGTATTATCAGTTATTGGTGAAAGTGTCTATCAAGCTTTAGCTGTCAACTTAGATAACTTGAAGGCATTCGACAGGCTTTGGTATGCTGGTCTTCTTCACATGTTGAAGAGTTATGGTGTCTCTGGTTGAATTTTTTTTTTTATCTAATTCAATCTTACCAAATTGTTAAATGAAAGTTATCTTGAATAGCCACTCTCCTAGATTGTTTTACATTAATGCAAGTGTCCCCCAGGGCTCTATCCTTGGACCTACTTTGTCCCTAATATTCAACAACATTCCTGATGTCATCAGTTCTCAACTTGGTATTCATATTAATGATATAAGTATTTACCCCCGTCTTAATGGTAAATCTGATAAGTTTGATAAAGTCAAACTGGCAACTGGACCTTCAATCTGTTAACTGGGGTAAGAAATGGCTTGTTAATTTTAATACCCCCAAAAGGAAACTGCTCATTTTTAATTGTATAAGAGAGCCTTTTTTTTTTGCCTTATCCATCATCATGGTTAATGCTAATCTCAGGCTAACGTTTTCTACTGACATGAAGTGGAACGATTACATTGAATCAATTGCTAAGTTTTCTGCTAGGAAAGTTGATTCACTGCGTTGTGGGTAGACAATTTTTCTCGCCAGAATCTATCTTGCACATTTATAAGTCTACCATTTGTCCATGCATCAAACATTGCTGTCACATCTGGTCTAGTCTTCTGCTATGTATCTAGAGATTCTTGATAGTATTTAAAGAAGTAACTGCATTGTCATCAGTCCTGACCTGGCATCTCAGCTTCAGTCAATTTCTCACTGCTGTAACAGATTCCCTGTGGCTTTTCTGTAAATACTTTCATGGTAATTGTTCTGATGAGCTTTCTTCTTTGGTATCTGGATTTCATAAGTTTATGTGTAGTACTAGATTGGCATTATTTTACTGTTGAAATTGTTGTGTGTAACCATAAGTTCTATGTTAATAGTTTCTTCTCTTGTATTTCCCACTTGTGGAACTCTTCTGGTTTCTTGTTTTCCTGTCAATTACGATATTCAAAAATTTAAATGCAATGTTAATCTACTTCCTTGAATAATGTTCTCTCTCTCTCTCTCTCTCTGCTCAATGTTCTCTCAGTTTCTTTCACCCTCAGTAACCCCTTGCATCTTAGTGAATTTATTGCCTTACTTAGGATGAAATCATTAAAAAACCACGAAACAATCTAGTCAATGTATTTATTATAAATGTAAATAAAAGTAAGATTATGTTCAATACACACAGACACATATACACGCAGTATATGTAGCTTGAAAGCCCTTTACACAGAAATGTATATTCCTACGTAAAATAAATGCATTTAGGATTGTCTTTTGAAATCAAATCTAGCCAATGTTAAAAACAATGAAGCCAAGTCAAATAAAAGTTATAGCTATTTCAATTTTCTTTTAAGTAAATTGTCAGTAATAGTGGTTGAAAGATAAGATATAAAAATATATATCTGCAGTTATCTGATTTTAATTTTATTTATTTACTTTTTACAAAATTTAGTAAAAAGATACTGAATGACTAAGAACTTTAAAAAAAATAATAAAAACTGTTTTGTATCTTCATAACATCTTATTTCTTCTTTATCCTTAGTGTATATTAGCATGCCAAAGTCAGTAGTTAACAGTATGTAAAAAGAAATGGTAGGTGGCATTTCTGTATCTTCATATACCCAGACCAATATCAGTTGTACTCTGGCTAAGCTGCTCATGGCAAGTTGATGTAGATTACTGAGGATTGATTGGAGTTTGATAGCAAGTGATAGACAAATGGAATATTCCATTTCTGAAACCGTATGGATAGTTGACATCCTTTGATCTGTGGTGTTACATGCTGTAGCTGACCACAGCTCCTTAATTATTGTGACCAGAGACATTTAACTAGAATTATTTTTGGTAACAGACAACTGATAATGATTCAAATCATCCAAAATCAATGAAAGAAGTATCAAAAGCATATTCAATAGGTCAGTTAAACATTTTTTAGCTTTCATGGGATAATAGGAGAAGAATATTTAACAGGGTGCTCCTTAACTGCATAACATGAAACTGATTATCTGACCTTTGTGATAAATGCTAACTGAACTATGGAGGATTGGCAACGTGTGATATGGTCTGGTGAGTCATGGTTTTAGTTGTTTAAGGTCAATGATAATATTAAAGTGTGGTGCAGACCCCAAGACTATTGATCCCAGTGATTAAAAAGTCACTGTGCAGGCTGGTGATGATAATTCCATAATAGGTTGGATTCACTAGTCTGCCTAAACAAGTCATTGACTGGTAACCATGATATTGCACTGTTTTGTTACCATTTGCACCCATTTAAGCCACAACAATGATGAGTTATTCCAACAGGATAATGCATGATGTCATTGGATTCAAACTGCCCAGGAGGAACATTCTGAAGAGTTCTAATAAATGGTGCAGTTACAATGTTTACACAACATGAACCTAATCGAACATTTATGGAATATAGTAGAGAAGTCTATCTGCATGCAAGATCATGCACTTATAAATATCAAGAAATTGTAGAAAGAGAATTAGCATGGCTCAACATCCCTCCAGAACTCTTTCAACCATATGTGGAAATGACACCACATGAAGCTGCTGCACTTTGCAAGGTTAGAAGGTTGTCCTATATGTGACAAGTCAACTATCCTGTGACATATGGCATGTCAGTGTATATTCTACATTTGTGATTTTTTTAATTTCTTATTTTTTATGTCATAGTTTGTAAATTACAATTTGAATTGGCAGGATAAGAAAAACCAAAAATCTATATTTATGGTAATTTTATTTGTTTAAATTTATTTTAATAAAATGCACATGAACTGTACAAGTGTTAGAATATTTCATAAATAAAACTGTATTGTTTTAATAATAGGACCAAATAAAGGCGTTATTTCACAAAGATATACTTTAGAAATATTTATATAAAATGATTTATATAGTTCTTATAGTTCATAGTCCTATTTGCCAGTCATTTTCAGCTTGAAAAGGTTGAGCATTTTAAGTAAATTCTTATTTTGTCTTTTCTGCTCACTAACGTACATAGGTTTGTTTGAATTTTTGTTTTTTTTTGCAGTAAAAAATTAGGAATGAAAATTAAATATGATATAATAAACAATAAAAGCAGGAAGGCAGTGAAGAACAGGATACCAAGAGAAGGGACATAATTCAGAATCATTGAAAGAAATGACTTCCCTTATTTGATAAAGCTGACTGCAAGAAGCATCACTTTCAAAATGATTTGAAATTGAGATTTTCCTTCTTTTTAGTAAACATGTAACAAAAATATCTCAGAAAGAATCTCAGAACTCAATGTTTGCTGTCCAGTGCTAATTAATATTTGTCAGTGAGGGCAAAACTACATACATGAAACAATAAAATACAAGAATAGCTGCTCAGAGATGAAATACCACAATAAAAAAAAAATTACACAAATATTTTGTTTCCAAGTCCACATAAAAGTTATATTTACATTACAATTAAGTGTACAATAACATTAAATATTTTTTAAAAAATAATTAAAAGAATACTTTACTGCTATTAAAATCGGACTCTTACAAAGTAAGCAAATGTGGTACGTAAAATGTCACTGATGAACTGACTTGATGCAAGGTTTTAGAATTTTTTGCTTAGTAGGACAGTGAAATATCTGTTTAGTGCTAGTTAATGAATGTGTGGACACTGTAAAGTAAAATTAGAGATCTGAGTTCAAGTTCCAGCTTAGATTATTGTGTTCCCTTTGCATTAATACCATTAGGAAAAGGCATAAATGAATCGCTCCTCACTAATCCAACTATGGGTTAAATAGCTGGTTAAACTGGGTAGCAGTCAGTCTATGAGGAGTATTTGGAATTCAAAACTGGAGAAAATGCAATGAGAAATCACTTGACTATATTTCCCAATGTTATGGCAATTAACAGAAGAGCTGGAGAAGACATTAAAAAATAAAACCTGTAAATACTGCTTTGATGAAACACTGCTATATACACAAGTGAGGAGATTATTTTGTTAAATATCCTGCAATTTATTTCAAATTTAATCAAACCTTACCTATCTTAGCTCAATTTACTAAAACATTTGAAATTTTCAAAAGATGCTTACAGAATAGATCGGATTTTCTTTTCTTGTGATTGTTGTTAAGATTAAAATATAAAAAATCACTTATGCTAGTTGAAGGCCATTAATAATGTGGAAATTAAAGCAAGTGACTAAAAAATGTAATGAACAATCAATATTAGTTGCCAAGACATTATAGGTATTTGGTTAAACACAATTTAAAATTGATGTATTTTAAACTAATTTGTCAAAATGAATACATTTGGTATGAAGATGTAACAATTCTAAAGCCATGTTATTTATATTTTAAAAATGTAGTATTTATTGACTTACAAAAAGTATAACATTTTATGACAATAATTTTTATTTTGCTTACATTTCAAGTAGATTAATCCATATTTTATGAGGTTATCCTATTATATGTTCATTTGAACATACACTATAATGTGCAATATTTTTGTCTTTTGCACAGGGGATTTTGCATGAATTCAAAGAAAAGGAAACCTGTGTCTAAGGGATACAGCCACAAAATTGTTTGCTATAATATATTCTAGTCAACTTCAACCTACTAAAGCCACATAGTTTTCTATTGTGTAAGGAACCAATAAGAGTGTTCAGTAGTTAGATACTGGATACTGACTTCAGATTGTTTTCAAATGGAGGAGATAGTTTAAGATCAATCTTTTATAAAAATAGTTCAAATAAGTCATATAAATCCACATTGATGCCAATATCAAAGAAACATCGTGATATATCTTTTAGAAGGCGTCAGTAAAGGAGTTAAAATATCAATTTACAATATGCTATAAACAATGATATAAAGATTTTGAATTCACTAATAAACTCTGAACTGAAAAGTTATTACTCTTCAGTTCAGAGTTTATCAGTGAATTCAAAATCTTTACTACTTTTTTTTTTTTTTTTTCAAATCAATTCATATAACTTTTTATAGTGCATAAAATCTGTGCTTAATACAAAGGTAAATAATCTCAAACAAAGCAGAGCATTTATTTTAGACCAAGAGAATAACGACAAACCTATAACTGCTGTGTTTGTGGGGTAAAAACTCAGGCTACTTATCATTTTAGTTTATAGAAACCAACACTTTGTAGAAATAAATTGCATTGAATACAATACTTAAATATAATTACAGAAAAACAAAAAAACTATTACCACTATTTATTTATTTATAAATTGTTGATAACTGACAAGAAGAAAAGGGATTCTCGACAAAGTTGACAGAGATGCAAAACAATCATGATGTTACAATTGGTTGCAAGAAGGAAGAATCTCTTTGACAACATAGTAAGTGTTCAGTAAAAGTAACTGATTTAAATGGCCACCATTTCCCAAAGTGATATTGTGATATTAAAGTATTTCTGTCAAGTGAGAGCACCTTCTATATACATGCTGTATGTTAATCCTGTAATTAACTTTCCTGTAGAGTATGGAGCCACAGCCTCACTGTGTTACTTATTGCTGCTGTCGTCTCCATAGCAAGTTGTTTTTTTTATGGAGGTAAAGCTGCTATATCCATGCTCAACCAAATTTTACTTCAGTTATCCTTCTCTGAGATTGATTACCAACTAAAGCTAAATTCCTCAGTTTATCCTGTTATTAACTGCTGTGAGTAAGAGATGAATTCACACCTTTTCAAGAAGATTTGTGTGAAATCAAATGCAATGGCCTTGGTTGGAATTTGAAATGTCAATCACACTTTCCAGGCTGATAACCACTATGCTATGAAGATATCCTATCTTCTATATGCTGAACAAGAATCAGCCATTTCTGCCATTTGAAATGACAATCATTTTATCTATAGTTATGTCTTTGGATTCTGATTGTAAAATAATGAATTTCAGATTTCCCCTCTAGATAATTGAACACTGCTTTTAAATAACATACAGTGAAATTATTGAAATTGAAGATAGAAATGATAATGCTCCATATTTATTTTCCCATTCAGTGTGGATGTGAAATATCATCCATGTGATACAAAGAGCATATTGCCCTTATCAAGGCTGCTGACAATGATAATCAGAACACATCTTTTAAATGAAATAACTGCACACTTTATGAACCACACTTGTCCAACTGATATCTTTGATGATATACTTTATAAATCATTTACTCTCTGAATGAAATCTAATTATTTTCTGGAACATCTGTGTACTTGAAACATTAAGTAGCAATAAATATTTTTTTTTTCATTTCAATGTCAAGTACTTTTCTGTCATGAACAAAAATATTTGAATTTGAAGATGACAAACTGTTTTAATTTTGGAAAGGTGTATGGTTTTTCATAATACAACAGACAAATGAATATCTTAAAATCTTCAAATCAGTATTACTTATGAACAATTTATTCAATTGATTTTAAACCAGTTTTATTTAGAAATTGTAATCAATCAGTTTGATGAGTGACATAAAAGGGCAATAATCTGAATACAAAATTAAGAGTATATTTTGTTTTTCTGTTGTAAAAAAGAAAAAAAAGAAATGCCATTATGTCATTGCTGGGCTTTTTGGCTTTTCCTCTGTCATATTATTCATAAAATTTGGTTGATAGAAAAAAAAAAAAGACAAAATAAGCTATGAAATATTGATCAATACAAAATACTCATTGTCCTACATTTTTCTCATGACCTCCATGAACTGTATTTCAAAATATATGTTTTGTAGGAATGTTTCATTAATATACGACTTAATGAAAAAAAATCATTTGGAAATAGGTTAGGAGATCCTACTTGGTAAGTTAATTTTGCTCTGAATTAAAATTTTGATTTCCTTTGTCATCCAATGGCGAGTAGCTGCCATTACACATACAACACATGGTAGCATAGGCTTCCTTCCCTCTGAGAGGCATGCTGTCCCACCTCCATCCACCCACCCACAAAAGCATTTACCAATAATGCTATCATCACAGGAGAGATTCAGTGGCAGCTGAAAGAGATCAGCACTTTAAGCAGCCACAGTCACTGCCCTATTTCATTAGAGATTTTCAATGGATCCAACAATCACTGGTTATGTTCATTTGTCAACAATTCAGTTTTCTCTTTCTTTTCACTGACATTAAGTTTTTTTTTTAGGAAAGAAAGTGCTGAAGATTAGATTTTGTTTTGTCACCAAATATTTTATGCACTGATGAATAACAAGCTTCAAGGAGAAAAAAAAAAAAAAAAATCAAAATTGTGTTAGTTAAATCCGAGTCATTGAATTGCTATCTTCTGAATAAAGAAGATTCCATCTGGATGAATATCCCCTTTAAAAGGTCATGTAGTTTGAGGAAAAAATCAATTGTAACACTAATTTAAAGACTGATTTAATAATTTATTGGAAATACTAAACACATGGATGAAAAAAAAAAAAAAAAGTAAACTCAGACACTAACATTACACTCACACATATTTTTAAATTTCATGTTCAAATAAAACTATACAAATTCACTAAGAATGAAAAGATGAAATTATAGAATAAGTGTAATTTTAGAATTTTGAAGAAGAATTCAATGTTTACAAAGTTTTTAAAATGGAAAAATCAATTCTTGTGTCTATGTCAACTAGGTGTCTCCAAAGATTCACTGAAAATGAGCAGGCATGATGAAGTTTTAGCATCAAAATCTTTGTGCTATTATTAAGAGAAAGACTAAAGGAGTTTTTGAAGTAAATTTTTTTTTTTTTTTTAATTCTTTTTAAATCTTCAAAATTTTTTTCTAACATCAGCAGATAACCATAAATTAGTATGGGAAATGTGAGCATCTTTTTGCAGTAAAAAAGAAAAACAACATTGTTTTGGAAATTCTTGCAACTAATTGTCGGATTTTAATGAAACTTTCAGGACTTCTTCATAAATTGATTAAATTATTTTTTAAACTTTTTTTTTTTTTTAAAAGAAAATCTTGATAATTTTTTTTTTTTTTTTTACATCTGTTACCCCCCCCACCCAATTATTTAATTTGATCAAATTTCAAAAAATTCTTTTTTGTAGCAATTAATTTTTATATTACTTATAATTCCTCAGAGAATTTAAATCATCAATTATTTTTGTCAGAAAAATTTCTCTGAATCATAAAATAAAAAAATGCAATAAAAGTAAGACATTAATTAGAAAAGCTAAATAAAACAATGAACATGAAAATATATTCTATGGTGTGTTTTTGTCCCATCTGGATGGCAAAAAATGATTTGACAAAAGCCTATTTGTTTTAGATAAAACTATGTTAAATGTTAGCCACTCGTTTCTATTGTTACTTATATCTTCTCATAAGTGTCTTTCTGGAAATGTAAAAAAATGTATTTAATAAATTTATTTTCTATTAAGTTAAATGTTTCTTTTTGATAAATTAAAAATCTACTTGAAGAAAAAATAAGTTTGAAATTTTCAAAATATTGCAATTAACTGCAAATCCTACAATAAACCATTCTGTTCTAATTTGTAATCCTTAATGAAGTCAAATTTAAAAATATTTTGCAATTTTTTTCTTTTTTTTTTGCAGTTTGCTGAATATTTGTTTTTTTTTATGAATGCCTAATGATAAATCATAATATATTTTAACATATTTTGACTAAGAAAGGTGAATGTATATCTGTTTTTATAAAATAGTTTTTCAACAAATTTACTTTTTGCTAAAAAAGGATTACTTTAAACTATATGACAAGATTGGGGTAAAATTTCCATGGTCAGGATAAATTTATCTGTTCTACTTTGAAAGCAGAAAACTAAATGCTAATAAGACTTAAATTCCATGTTTATGGTTAATACACTTTGTCACTATTAAAGTTAAGTTAGGATCAGTTGTGCTTGTTTTATTGTTTTAACAGAATAATTGCAAAAGTATATTTCTTATGAGTTAAATTATTAAATTATCTGGCCTAGTCATGTAAATAAGTGCACTTAACATTTTTTTATATACAAATAAATATTATAAACACAAAATGTTCTTTATTAATGAGTTTAATTAATTTAATGTATTTCCATACTAGTTTATTTTCTAATAGGTGGCAATTATAGAATATTCAACATTAATCTGTTTGATAACATTAGTTACCTGCTCATAAGCAATTGAACAAAATAGACATTTTAAATTTGTTTAATTTGCTGTGTACATATTAATGAAAAGATTGGAAAAAATAATTCTTCAAAATTTTATTAAGTAAAAAACATGCATCCATTTTTGTTCTTAAGATTAATATTTCCTAAGATTAAAATTTGAAGTATGGTCATGAACATAAAAATCATTTCATAATATAACAGGCTTAAATTTGTATAATTTTTAACATAAGCAATTTATAGAGTCTGTATTTGTGGATATCAAATTTAAAGTAATTGTACTAAAATTTTCTAGACCATCCATAGAATAAATTAAAAAAAATAGGTAATTCTATATCTGTTACATTTTGTCAATTTATATCAGTATATATTTTTTTTGTTAATTTAAATAGCATAGTAATATCTATAAAAATGATCAGTCTTTAAATAAAATAAAATACTATTAAATAATTTATACAGTAAAATTGTGAACTATTAAATGTATTTGTAGTTGTAAGTACATTTCAATATTTGACAATAAATATCATGCTCAGTTTGAATCCTTCTGATATTAATGTTTGAAGATGAAATCTTTTTTCATCTTGAAATATAAATGTATGTGAAAATTGAAAATTCAAACAAATATTCATAACTTCACAACTAGCTTTAATTTTCTTTGTACAGAAGAGTAAGCAAATAGATTTTTTATATTTTTTAATTAATATATTTTTTCCTGATTAAATTATTTATTTTTTTATCTAATCTTTCAAAAATACTTTTTATATGGTGTCTGAAATAAATTTCACTTTTAAATCATAATATATATCTTGATGCAATTGTAATTTTCAGATATTTTTATCAATTATGAGGGCCAGCCAAAAAAATAATTACTGTTCTCTTTATTTACAACAGATTTCAAAGTCAAAGCACACAAATTGAACACACAAAAGTCAGGATTCCAAATCTATTCTTCAACACAGGACACCACAATCGAGAATGTGTCTATCTTTCAATGAAGGTATGTATACTAACTTCATAGAAGTTTCTTGGTTTCTTTCATAGTCATGACAAGTTGTCATGTTCATCTTAGAGAACTGCTATCCTCTGAGTTTTTCCTTCATGGGTCCAAACAAATGAAAGTCTAAAGAGCAAGGTCAGTGTTATAATGCAGATTAGGAAGTTTTTCTAGCTTTGTTGTGATTGCTTGTTTCGTCTTGTATTTTCCTGTTGTAAAAGCACATTACTCATCTTCAAATGTGGCCTAACTCAAAGAAGACTTACTCAGAGTTTTAAAATTGATAGTGATGCCAATGAGTACAATTATAACAGCAGCAAGGCTTCATTTTGGTTCTAAAACACAGAGTGCCACTTTCTATACAAAGTAAACTTCTTTCTTGGTGAATCTGAAAGATGACACTTGACTTTCTCTGGCTCACTAGTAAACCCAAATCTCATCTCATCTGTGACTATCATGCTTAAGAAGCTAATATCTGCATTGCACAACTCCATAAGCTCTTTGGCGACAATCAACTGATGCTCTTTCATGGATTCCATTAGAATTCTGGGAACCCATTTTTCACAGACCTTTGAATAGCAAAAAGATTATACTATACATGGCTCACCTGAATTATTTCACAGAGCTTTGCAATCGTGATTATTCTGTCAGCTGTAATGAGAGAATCAGCCTATTGTCTGTATCATATTCTTAGTAGTAGCTGGCCTATCACTAAGGTCAATTTCTCCTTTCTTTTTAGGGTTGCCATTAACTCTTCTGACTCTTACTGTGCTGCCAACAAGTGCAACCTTTCCATAAAACATTGACTCTTGTGAATGTATTCTATGATATTTCTTTGCTTCTTACATGTGTCCAGAGGAACAACTATTTTTAAAGAGGAATATAGGAAAAGAGAAACTAAATCCAGAAATCCCCACTTGAGCTTCTGGATATTTTATAGTTTATAGCAAAAGCTGAGAAATTCTGATTAATACTTTGTATAAAATTAAATTAGGATAGGCATTACTTTTTAACCACTACTTATAATTTTATTGAGAAAAGTCTATAAAGATATTCAAAAATTATCTTGTACTGATTTTTTTTTCATTAAATATCTGGGGAAACAAATGTAAGATCTACCCAAACCCATGAGATCATTGATATGACTGAAGTTATGTTCTTATATTTCAACTTATCAACTTTTGAAAAATTATCTAATTTCAACAAAAGGGGATTTCTATTTGCAGTATTTGAAGGCATAAGATCCATCAGCAGTGAATATTAAGAGAAATATTATTGGATGGTATGCTGAATGCAACTGGAACCTCACCCACTTTCTCAAATTGGCTCAATTCAAAACAAGTCTCTTTCTGCATATTTATTATAAATTTATTAATTTTTAATATATAGGGGAAAAGTGGGCCTTATATGCAATAAGTAGATCTATTCATTACAAAAAGATGGTAAATAGAATATACTTAACATTTTGGTAACATTATTCTATACTTAAATAAGACATCTAGCAAAAAGAGAAGATGCACATAAAAAACATCATATATCTTTATATTATGATATTTCATTCTTACTGATCATTTGATTGCTAGTCATCCTTGAAATAATTTCAAAATTGGTAAGATCATTGTTTATGCAACACTATTTTTATTTGTATCTAGAAATACACCTATTTATTGAGAATATTATAAAAGATAAAACCCAACAGGATGATTAAAGAAAAAATATAAATAAAAGTATTGTGATTTATTTTTAAGAAACCATCCATATAGTAGAAACACAAATATTGGGCAGGAAAAATGTTTTTGCTTTATTGAAAAAAATAAAAAAATGTAAAAATAAAAGACAATTTTTAAAAAATGTATTTTCAACTTTATTGAGTAATATATTTAGCATGTTGTTTCACTATCTTTTGCCA
Source organism: Acanthosepion lycidas (assembly GCA_963932145.1). Taxonomy (NCBI): domain Eukaryota; kingdom Metazoa; phylum Mollusca; class Cephalopoda; order Sepiida; family Sepiidae; genus Acanthosepion; species Acanthosepion lycidas. The sequence goes on along the minus strand of OZ010575.1, from coordinate 38,902,498 downwards.
TCTTTTGCTCAGGCAACTTCAAAATTACATCTTCCAAGAATGTTTTACTTTTGTCAGCAAAAAACTTGCCTTTTGTAGTCTTCCAGGGAATTCATTTTTTTTTCATTTAAGATGATCAAAATAATTGATATACTGAAGGCACAATCTCTATTGAATGAGTGAAAACTTTTTAGCCAATCTGTAACAGTTTTTGCCTGGTCACTAAAAAAATATGTGGTCTTGTATTATCCTGATTTTTGTTCATTGTTGCTTTCATCTGGTCTAATTAGGGATTGTTCGATTGTCTGGATGATGGCCATGGTAGAGGACTCCCTCCCAATCTTATATACACAGTATCTCATTCTTTGGGTGATCATTAGCTAAATTAATAGTGATTCATTTTACTTGTCCCATGGTGTCTTACATTGGACATTGTTGTAAAGTATCCATTTTTCATCATCTACCAAAATTTGTTTAAAAAAAAAAAAAAAAAAAAAAAAAAAAAAAACAGAACATTTTTGCTAAGTAATGAAATGTATACAGAAATATGGCCCAGTAAGTTTTTGTTTAATTTATGTAAAAGACAAAAATAAAAATAATTAGGGTAACCAAGTTGGTGTAAATGATTTTCACTGCTTAATTTGGATGTTTTGAGTCTATTGCATAACATTTGTTTCTTCTCAAGTCATGCCTTCATTTTGTTTCTAACAACCTCAACTGGAGAGGATTTTTCAGTGAGAATTTTACAGCACAAAACTCTGCAGACCACTTATGAAATATTCAATCATTCACAATATCTTCTCTATAAATTACTATTTTTCTTTTTTTGCTATAAAGATATTTTTTTTTTACTTTTCTTAAAATGAAAATGCTTATGTCAAATATGTTGTTTATCTGTTCTTCTATCATCAATGTAAGAATAATAAAAACACTCGTTTTGAATGAAATCAGTTAAAACTAAACATTTTCAATACTAAAACAAAAAGAAACTTTTTAGGCTACCGAATAAACGACTAACAGAAAAACACCAAGATTCATTGAGAGATGATCAGGTTAGGTTCATTTTTAAAGAAAGTACCTGATCACTGCATAACAAATTGAACAAGAAATAGCTCAAATACTAAGCAGAGAAAATTTTATATAAGGCTTCTGGCTTATAAACTTATTTGGGTTATCTTATATACCACACTTATTCTTTTTGTATTGAGCAACATACAGTAAAACTAGGCTTTTATTGCCTCGTTTCAATCCGCTTATGGATTGAAGGATGTAAATTATATTTTAAATTAAAAGTAAAGAGCTTTTGATCTTCTCAAGAGTTAAATTCTGTTAATATTTTGACTATGATATCATAATCATCATTATTATTATTATTATTCAGATTGGTTAGAAAATAACTGAAAAAAAAAAGAAAAAAAAAAAAAAAGAAGGTTTATATTTAAATTGTGAGGAAAAAAAAACCCTAATATTTTTTTAATAATGAAACTGGTTATATGATCCGACAAATATATTAGTATCTATAAAAAGGAAATATTTCTTCTTACATTTTTGTTTTACATATACAAATTAATTATTGGAGAATATTTATTCAACAGTAGTTAAATACTACCCATCTTTTCATTTTATCATGTGTTGACAGAAATTGGGTCAAGATTTAAGAAGGAAAATTTCATCACAGAAATAATTGAATGCTCAATCAATCAGTTTCTTGTTTAAGCCACGACAAAATGGACCTGAATTTTATTAGATATTTTATTTCGATTATAGTATACTTGTTGATTTTTTTGTCTTTTTAATGCATATGTGAAATTCTAAAAACAATCATACAGTAAATATTTAGAAAGTGTTTAAAAAATAAAAATTATCCATATTCTCTGAAATAAGATATGGATTTATTTTTAATGCAGCAATTAAAATCTGTTTTTAAAAATTTTCCCATTATTTTAAGCTTGTTAACCCCCCAAAATCAAATTTATCCTTTATTGTTGTAATTTCTATTTTCAGGTTTGTTTGGCATCTTTTAACATCAAATACTACTTCTGCTTCTCACAAATATTAATTCCAAGAATTAACTGCTTAATGTTTAGCTTATGTTGTATTCTCCATCATAAATATCATTGCCTGAAACTTGTAAGGCATGAATAAAAGAGTCCAGATACCTACCCGCAAAGACGTTACTGCTGACTTTCATATGGATGATGTTCCCATGGAAAATATATCTAATCACTTTCAACCAACTATGAGAAGGAAGGCTGGAACATCCCAATTGTTCCATGTCTCTCAGAAGAAAGGAAAGCTTTTCACCGCCTCGACACTGATGTGGCTGCATGATATAGAAATATGTATAAAAATCAAAATAATTACAAATCGATATCACATGAAGACTAAGCACAATTTCCTGAGAAGTAAATTAATATTTAAGTTTTGGAAGAGGTCAGAAGGTTGATTTCACATGCTAAAGAGAAAGATATTGGAATCATAGATTCTTAAATCAGTTATAAACCAACAGAAATAGAAAGACATTTTCATAACAGCAATTTAAAATATTGTAGAACAAAGTATCTTCATTGCAACAAAAAAATGGAACAAACTTTTCTTGTCAGTTTTGTTTGTACAGCAAAACCAAACTTTGGAGCTGGCAATGAAAGTACTATTGGTATTGAACACAAACATGCAATTTCAGCCATTTGAAATTTTAAAAAAATGTATTAAAAATATGAATTTCAAATTTTAATAAAATATAAATACCAACTGTAAAGAATATACACTGAAAGTAATTATGGAAATTGAAGATAAAAATAATAATGATCTGTATTTTATCTTCCGCACATCATGAAATAAAACATCATGCTACTCAAGGCTGATGACATTGACACATTTCTCAAATATTGAATAACCATAGATAACAAAATGATCATCAACCATCAAACATGATGCTAATTTTGCTGCTATCATACTGATTACTGCTGCCATTTCCATCTGCATCCTTCGTTGCATTGATACCAGAAGTGTTGCACATGCACATCCATTGGCTGCTGCTTCCAGCAAATATTATCCTGATCAGGCACATCCAATGCATCCATCTTACCAGACACCATATTGGTCTGGTGTGTCTGTTGCTGTACGAGCAGAACAGGATGTGCTTTGTAGAACCCTAACGAGCAGAGGCAGAAGGCCCCAACATTGTGCAAATGTGTTGGATGAAATTGGCACTCTACCTTTGGAATAAAGATGCAGAAAACATCTTTAAGGTCAGTGTTTCTTTAAGTGTTTCATTGTACAATAGCTATTGTTAAAATGTGATTTTTATCTCTCTAATCCTATAAAAGTTTTATACTTAAACTTTGGTTTGCCTCTATTTAAACTATTTACATTATTCAGACTATTGTCCTCATCTTTATTGTCATATACACCAGGGGCTGGCAACCTTTTGCTGACTATGTGCCGACATAGGGTTTTAAAATTATTCAGTGTGCCAACAGCATATGTATTTTATACAAGTCAAAGTCAATATACTTGTTCTACAATTTATTTTATATAGTAATATTTAGTATATATACTTTAGTATATAATAAAATTGAAACAGCTAAATATCTTCTTTGCGTTGTAGTAGTTATTGGTTCAGACTTTTTGATGTCATTTGTGACTGCATGCTATTGGAAATTGCTTGGCATTGTTGACCCCTGATATTATGCACAACGTTTCAGCCAGTATACACTCTGATCTTCTTTTAGGTGATATATGTTGGAATTTCAAACTGAACCCTTTATTTCAGCCATTGGGGTAGATTGTTCTAGTTTCATGTACCATGCCTTTTCTGGAACTCAGTATCCGTTATTTTTCCTTTAGTAACTCAACTCTCCAAGTTTTTGTTCACCTCTGCTGTGACCAGGTATTAACTCACAACTCTTTGGGTCAAGTCACTGGATTACTTCAACCAATGCTTTTATCCCAAGGACACATGACTCAGTGGATAAAAGTGTTGGTTGAAATAATCCAGTTACTTGACCCAAAGAGTTGTGAGTTCAATACCTGGTCACAGCAGAAGTGAACAAAATCTTGGAGAGTTGAGTTACTAAAAGGAAATAACTGATACTGAGATATCTAGAAAAGGCTTGGCACGTGGAACTAGAACAATCTACCCAGGGGGTATGAAATAAAGGGTTTGATTCAAAATTCCAATGTATATGACCTAAGTAGGCCAGAGTGTACAATGGCTGAAATGTTGTGAATGACAATAAATAATAGTTACAATACCTCATCTCAGAAATATAGATAGGTATAACATCTAATTTGGAATAATGATCGATGTCTGTAAAGTGGATTTTTAATGGCATATCAACTCTTTTGAGTCAATTTATGCCAAAACAGATTTATTTTGATTTATATGTAGGGAAAATAGAAAATCTTTGTTTTTTTTGTTTTTTTTTGCTTTTTATATTTTCAGATATAATCCAACTGGTTTTATGAATTTTATAATTCTATTTATTTTAATAGGTTCGAATAGTTCTTTTAGGCTATTTGCCTTGAAGAAATTGTGTCTTTTGGAGTCAAGATCAATGCATTTAATTAGAAAATGTTTTACAGTATACTGGGTTTGGCCTGTAGGACACCATGGTGGTTCTTGTTGTTTCAGTAAGAATGAATGCATCATTTTAGTATGACCTATTTGTAGTAGTGTTATAGCAACTGCTTCCCTTCGGGATTTTCCATAATGGCTGGGTTTTTAGATGTCTGTAAGGAAAGATACAGATAAGACAACAATCGAAGCAACGCGAGGTGGCAGGCATGCAATACTTTTCAGAAATATCCTTATTGAGCACGTGCATATGGGATATCACAACAAGAATAACCATAAAACATTGGAAAAACATAGAAGTATGAAGTCTAATAAGATTTTTGCATGTTAAGGGCAAAAATCCAACTTTGAATCTCAAAAACAAGTTCTAGTGTGTGGACATTTTCTTTTTAGCTTTTGAAATGGTGTAGAGGAGCTAATGGGGATTTTATGGAGCACATAATCACAGGTGATAAGACCTGGGTACAGCACATTACCCTGGGGACAAAGTTCAGTAGTTAGTGAAGAAATTGAGGGTAAATGTATACTGGGATGCAAAAGTTATACTGCTTGTAAAATTCATATTGCATAGTCAGACATTTGATGCAACCAAATAGTGTGAAAGACTAGATAGACAGAGGAAAATTGTTTGTCAGAAGAGTTTCATTATGCCATCACAACAAAAAAGTGAATCTAATAACATGCTCGAGATATTTTACTACATCACCTTGATATGGTTCCTTCAGACTTATCTATTTTAGCTCTTCAAACAACATTTATTTGGGGAGCAGTTCCACACATCTGACACTGTTTTTGCAAAGCTGTAAGGGTTGCTTGATGCCACATTGAGTAGGATATTTATATGTTTGTATCTTGAGACAAGTACATCAATCTTGATGGTAACCATGAAGAAATAAAAGGTGCTCAAGCCAATTAAAATGAAGAGAAGTGTAGACATAATGTCCTCTTGTCATATAAACAAAAAATATGATAATGATGAAAGATGTGTGAACCAATTTCACAATAAAGCTACTATGTCATATTATAACACTAATTCTTCATAATGTTGTAATATAGTCATCAAATTTTAGAACCTGAACAGATGAAAGCAAGGTTTGTTATGGTAAAGAAATTTTTTATCATTCTGTTATGTAAGTTTTTATTCAATGTCAGTAAATGGTTGTTAAAAATTAATTTTCTTTTTCTTTTCACAGATACAAATACTTCTGATTATTATGAACAATGTCCCACCTGGAGTATCTCGGAGTACACAGATAAAAAAAAAAAACAAAAACACCATAACTAGTAACATTCATGTCTCCTGTATCTAATAGTTGTTAGCACAAGCCTTAACTACAGATTGGGGGTTGCTCAGAAATCTAGTATTTCTGATAAACAGCTACAGCTATACAAACAGCAGCAGCAGGAAGAAGAAGAAGAATAAAGCTCAAATCTGGTGCAGCTAGAACAAATGATAAAAAGCTAAAAAATATATAAAGAACAGTAACCATGATCTTTTATCAGATTTATAAAATTATTTAAGAGAAACAGAACAAATTTTTAATATTAGCAAAAGTAAATACATTTTATCCCTCTCAAAATCTAAAACAAAAGTAATGTATAAACAATTATCTTTGCCATTATTTCTCAAAACCTCCAGATGTAACATACCTGTAAAGAAGGTCAAAGAATAAATAATTGTGAGATAATAGTAGGAAAAATATGTGGAATAATGAAAATACTTTGTCAAAACTTCAGAAATCAAGATATTCTGCTACCTTTATAATTCCAACAGACAAACTCCTTGCATCATAACTTGTAGAATATGCAACTTGTAGACTTTATGAATTTTGCACAGTAAATATGGCAAAATGACTACAAGGCAAGAGGCTTCTACATTCTCTTTCTCTCTTTCATTCTCTGTATAAACCAACAGAATATAGAAGTTGTGTTTAATTAGTCTTCAGGAATTGTTAATTTTTTTTTTAAAACCTATTTTAAAGCAAGAAATGGAAGAATCAGATAGAAAAAAAAGGTAGATAATATCAATGATCAGAAGCATTCTATTAATAATATTAAAAACCAACTTCAATATAGTTTTTTCTTGTCTTTTAAAGCCTAGCAGTTGTTTGTAAAACAAAGTAGATCAATCTTTTCTTCTTTACTCATCTTTTTTCATCACAACTCTAATACCTGCTCCTTCCTAAGTGCAGGTCACCTGTCTTCCTCTACCTCAGCATGATCTCTGTCAACAAAGCATTCCATTTAGTATATTTGATTTTTTAATTTTTAATTTTTTTATTTTGAGTCTTGATTTTTGACTATTTTTTCAAGTGTAAATATATTTGAAAAGTAATTTGTTGGGGGGGGGTTGAAATAATGAAAATTTCTTTTATAATCAAAGGAAAAAAATATTGCTGCTCTGTTTTGATCAGTACTTTTCAGATAAGGTGCCAATTTGCTTTGAAAAAAAAAAAAAAAAAAAAAAATTCAAAAAATGTTTAAAATTTTGCTTTCATTCAGAGTTAGGCAGCCTTTTGTTAAAATGTCAAGCTTTTGTTAAAGAAAAAAAACAAAAAAACACAACCTCAAATGGGATCTTAGTTGTAAAATAATATGAAATACTCCATTCATCCCCCACCCTGCTCTAAGAAACAAAAATTTTGACTCCATGTACCAGGACACTGGTTATGTATGCTTATACATAATCCAGCAAACTTTAAAGGATTGCAAGCTTCTTTATCTCACACAATATATTTTTTGAAAAGAATATTGCTAGAGGGCCAACCAAATGTGAATGACTAAAATATTACAAGCTTTATGGAGATTTCAGCATCACAGGTGAGTTAATGTTTTTGTTATCTTTATTGCTGTCATGTGTTTTTTAATGCACCTTTTGATTGTACTAAAGTACTGCACCATTTCTACGTGGTAAAGTGTTGTCGTAATGAAAGTCCCTGTTTTCTGATTAATATTACTATTTCAATTCACCTAATCTCATTAAATTCCATTTACATAAAAAACAGGGACTACAATTTCCTTGGTTTGAATAAATATCACAAGTGAGTTTTCTTTTATATGCAATAAGTGAATTGTAAGAATTTTAAAACCATATCAGTGATATAAAATGATGAAAAAAAAAAAAAAAAAAAAAAAAAAAAAAAATGTCTCAGATACTTGCAAATAATATTTCACAAAAAAATATTTCATTTTAAAACTTAGGCTGGGAAGAAAAATTTTTTTACAGTCAGCTTAGAAATGTATACAAAGTATACAAAATTCATTTATTTAAATACTTTGTAGGATTTTGCAGTATTAAGAGTTCAAAACATTTACAATGCAAATTATTTTCTGTCATCTGATCAAAAGTAGATCCTTTGCTGTCCAAAATATATTTAAAAAAAAACAACATTTTAACTAAATTTGGATTACTTATTGAACTGTTCCTCAAAATATTATGCTATTTACAAAATTGAATAGTGTTAAATTCAAGTTGGTGTGTCACTTTTGTTTAGCTATTTGTTATATTTTTATAAAGCCTAAATATAAGAAAACAAAAGTAACAAAAGAAAATATACATACAAAACCCAAAAGACTGCTTAAAGTTAAGTGTTTATATTGTTACATATATAACAAAAATACTGCATATCACATTTTTCTAATTAGCTACTGTCATAGGGATATTTTTTTGTTAATTTCGATATTTTAAAAAAGTAATTAAATGTACCTTTGATGTGTATTAATCACATCAAGTCTGAAGGGGAAAATAAAGAAAATCAAAGGTACATTTCTTTTAAAATGTGCCAATGAAATAGATTTTATCAATTTGAAGTTTTCTTCATTAAATCAAAACAGTAACTAAGACTGACCCAAGCATATATCTGCTAATAATAGCATTGTCTACAGTTAATTACATTTCTTTTGCTTTTGGTTGAATTAATAAAATATGAATTTACATTTTATAGTTTAAGATTTTATCTTGAGTTTTCAGACACCATTACAAGCAAAAAATAAATAAATAAAAAATTTGGTGTCAGATTTTAATGACTTTTTGTAAATTAATCATGAATTATAAAATTTAGAGAAAAAATTACTTTAATAACAATCTACAATAATTTAAAAAATTTATCAAATTATTTAGTTCATTTTACCATTTAGTTGCAAAATTAAAGTTTCTCAGGATTGAAACAATGTTAGATCTACTGTGTGGAGTTAAGAAGAAAGAAAAAAGTGAAATACACTTGATACAATGTTTAAAAACAATTTTTTTGTATTAAAAACATTGTCTTATAAGTTTAATGAGAATTTTAGAAAATACTTTTAAAAAAATTAATCTTTCTTGGTTATATGTGATTTTAAAAACTGTTTTGTGGGAAAAGATCATTTTTGTTATATCAACTTGTGATATTTTCATACTTTAACTATACTCACCTACACACAAAAAACATTACCTCATAATATTTGTTAGATTTACATACAAATTTCATACACTGAATTTAACAACTGTTATGGAACAGGGGTAGTATTAAAAATCAACTTGAATTTTTTTTTTTTTTTTAAAGTAATTAATTCTGAATCACTGGATATTGTAGAGAATATATTATTTTCTCTGACTTGGAGGCATTGTTTATTTTATGCTATAGGAGTTAACACTTCTCTTTCCATGGTAGATATTGAGAAACATTAAAAATTATATAGTTCAGTGCTTGCTAAAAGAATTGACTGTTTTGAGTTACATACAAAAAGCAAAAACACAAGTAATAATTATTATAATAAAATTACAATGTTGACAATGTATAAGGAAAAAAAATTCCTGATATATGAATTTATGGCTTTAATTATTATAGGAACTCACTGTTTCACAAAGAGATTGAAATAAACCATCATGTCAGCTTTTATTTCTTTCAATTTATTTTTGTTGCTTTTTATCACAACTACGCGAGTTTATGACCATTAAGCAAGCCACAGATATTAGAAATAAAGAATGCATCTCTGCTAAGGTATTCCGATAATGTTTCATGTAAGAAATTTGACTGTTACTCTAAAAATATTTTAAGACTATCTAGAATAAATCTAATTATTCAGTAGCACAAATGGACATACAGATAATTTTGAGTGTATCTCTATTGTGAGCATTACGATTCAATGAAGTAGAGGAACTCATTTTCAATAGTGTAGTAAATTAGAATTACAATATTAGAAAAAACAAAAGGTTAGTCTTTTTTGTTTATTGATACTGACCACCAATAGCAAGACTGCAAAGGAAAATTAATGATTCACATGACTGAAGATTTGAAGAAACTAGTCAATAAACCAATCATCTCAGTAGCTGTTAAAAAGAAAGATTTTCCTTTATCTTGATGTAGATAAATCGAAAAAAAGTAAAAAACAAAACAAAAATGATACAAATTTTCAATACAAGCATTGTCTCTTCTTGATGGATGAAATATGTCTTTTCCCTAAAATTAAATAAAAAACTGATAAAATGAAAAATCAATCTTAAAATGTAAAACAATTTAAATTTGCATATTCTCAGCACTTAAAACCTTATTACATTTTAATCTGTTCTTCAGTGACTTTTTAAAAAAAATTGTAATTTAGTGAAGTCAGTATATTTATAAATTTACTGCAGTATCTTTTGTTAAATAGGGTATTTACTTTTTTGAGGAGATTTTAGGTCATAACATGAGCAAATGATGGCAGAATTGTCAGATTCTGTTACCACCAATTATGCCAGTTAAGTTTTGTTTCATCAACTACAATTTCCTGGTGAAAATTATGGAATTAGCACACTTAGAAGATGTTCACCTTATTTTTTATTCATCATTAAATAAGCTAAAAACAGATAAGATACAAAGCATTTTTATTTAATAACTGAACATTCTGTCTTCATAAAATATTCTTTAAAACAAACCAGATTAAATTATTTAATGATATAATTTTTTTCCAAAGCAATGCAATGGAAATACAGAATAAGCCAAGATAAAAGAAAATATTATGGAGTTAACAAAAAAAATTAAGAATACTTAGTTGCCTCTCCTCAAGATTTTATGGTCACCTTAATGCTTTCAGGCATGGGTTTGATGAATTGAAAGTAATATTTTTTATCAAAATGATTCCAACTTTCCCGAAATGGTGGTTAATAGTTCTTTGGTGGATGGGCATTTTTGTGGATGATTTTTTTATTTATTTATTTCGTCCATAAATCTTTAATGTTTTATCAGATTTAGATCCAAACCATTCATTGGCCATGTCACTGATTTTATATGACTTTCCTCAAGAAAAGCTTTCATCCCGTTTGATGAATTATTATCCTGAAAAATGATCTTTTATTTATTTCGTCCATAAATCTTTATTTGGATTTAGATCCAGACTGTTCATTGGCCATGTCATTGATTTTATATGATTTTTCTTAAGAAAAGCTTTAATCTTCTTTGGTCTGTGACAAGATGAATTATCATTCTGAAAAATGATCTTTATCAAGAAACCAATTTTCTATCAATGGAATGAGAAAATTATACAGTACTTCAATGTACACATGTCTTTGTTGTTGATATAATGATTGCTATCTCTCTTGGTACTTCTTTAAATGAAATGCAACCGCCATTTTGTGAATAACTTGGGAAAATTTTTTTCTTTCTTTAGTCAGTCATCATTATGTTTTATTTGAAGAGCAAGAGACTAAAATTCAAGCCTCATCATCTCAACCAATGCAGATTCTTGATTCATCACTAAATATCACTTTCATCCAATCATCCACACAACATGATTGTTTCTCTTTAGCTCATGTTAACCATATTTTTTTTTGTTTGTGTGTTAGTGTTGATTTTCATTTAGCTTTTCTGCATGTAAATCTCATTTAATTCAGCTGATTTTTTACAATTCTGTCGAACATTAATTCCTATTTCAACCCAATTTGTTTTGATGTACATTTTCTATTTTTCAAGGGATATTACTTTGAGTTTTCTGCCCTGACATTTTGATGTCTTTCATGGTCTACTAGTATGTTTACCTTTTATAACCATCCCATTTCTTTTATATTCACATCAAATTTTAGACACAACTGACTGAGAACATCAAATGTCTCACCACTGTGCATTACTTTCTTGAATGAGTTTTATGATCCTTTTCATTGTTTCAATTGATAGTTTTTTGTTAGACACAGGTTTCCTTTCAATTAAGTATGCCCAGCCATTTGTTGAGGTCTGCAAGAACTCTTAACTGTAGACTGATTTGCATATCTTGGTTTCTGCTGGTATTTGTTTTAGGAATGCAAATTACGTCATTCCATATTTTTTTCCCCTCAACATTGGGTTATTCCATATTTTCCTCTACATAGCTTGAAAAAAAATTATAACATTACTTTAAATAACTTTAAAGCATATTTTATGAATCTAGGATATTCAGCTATTAAAAAATGTTTTTCATTTTATCTATTATTCGTTTATTTATTACTAAATAAAAAAAAAAACCAAGGCGAACATCCTCTGCGTGTAGTAATTCTAAAACTTTTGCCAGGTGTTGTAATAGGTAAGTGACAGTTAACATAAATATATATCACATTCCCCATATTGCTTATCAGACACAGTTAAGCAGTTTATATTAATAAACTTATTATACTTATTGTGTGAAAATTAATGTTAATTTTTATCTGCATAATTAAGGGAAAATTAATCTTAAATCTTAATACAATCATTTCATTTTTAAAAAAATATTCATATTGACCTGTATATATTTTTCTCAACTGTTTAAAAGTAAAAATTTAAATTAACTTTAAATGTAAAGTTTCAAGTTCACATAACTAATAAAAATATCCTAGTTGACTTTAATCAGTTTCTGAAATTTATGCAAAAAATAATTTTTTTTTTTCTTGAATATTTATTTTTGGTCTATTTATCTCTAATTTTCATATCTGAATTGAGTTATAAACCCACCCATCAATGACAAAAATACTATTCATTTTATACTGCCTGAGTTTGATCCTCATTGAGTGTTTCAGACTTGTGATTTAGCAAATAAAGTCACTTCGTCCTGGTGTAATGGTTAGCATACTAGTCTTGCAGATCATTACTTACTGATTAGATATTAGGTTGGTGCAAAAATAATGACGTAATAATGTCGTTTTTTGACCTATTTTTAACGTCAAAAAACGACATTATTACGTCATTATTTTTGCACCAACCTAATAGTTCGATCTTCACTAGATGCAACATGCCTATGACCAGGAACAACTCTTAATTTCATCATATATAGTAGGGTAGTAATATGAGCAAAGAAGTTGTCTCCCTTGGAGTTATACTTTTGGGGGTTGGATATTTTTTCTACAATTTTGAGTATAAAAATTTATTTATACTTTATTTGCATGAAAAGAAAAATGATTACACTGTTTAAACTAAAAAATAATTATTATATACTAAATATTAATAAAAACTATCACTTGAATGATACCTATTGCCCAATTATTATGTTTAAAATTTTATACCTTATTTCTTTAAATTTCCTTTAATAAAATATCGTTAAAGTTATTTCACCAATAATCCCATGTTAATGTTACTGTCATTAATCCTGTAATTTGACATGATTATTGGGGGGGGGGGCTGCATAACTGAAAGCATCACAAACTCCTTTTTTGGCAGTCACTGGGAAAAGCAACTCTGTCTATTTAGGGAGTTCTGCTTAATTCTTTCTTTGTTGGCCCCTCTCCTTTTCCTTGGCACTGTTCCTGGATGCATGGTCTTAGAGAGGCTGTCAGATGTTGTCATATTTTTCTAACCCCCCCCCCCACCTCTATTGTGGATAGATCTTTATACTAGCCAATTTGTTGTCCTTGTAGGAGAAGCCCGAAAATCTTTTAAAGCATTTTATTTCCACTTCTTGGATCCTTCTTTGAAGCTCCACTGCGAGAGTTAAGAACTGGTTTGTATACAGAAAAATAGATAGACCCACTGTGTATGGGAACTTCAGTTTTGTTCCAAGACTGTTGTTCTTGTCTTGATTATGGCTTTCAGTGTTGTATCAATCTGCAGAGTACTTTGGTCTTGGACACTTCTTCATTGATGATGGTACCAAGGCACCACACTCTTTCCAGCTGTTATTCATTGACATTGGTTCTTGGTCTGGATTAGGTGCGGTTTCATCTTCTCAACACTGATCTCTATTCTGTATTTGGTTGAAGTTTCATCCAAGTGGTTTGTCAGTTCTTCCTTACCGCCTGCTAGCCTATCAATAATGTCAGTAAAACATTGACTGTACAAAAGTATCCTTACATGGCCTCAATCATTATACATTCCAAGATGTTAAAGAGTACAAGAGACAGAAAACAGTCTTGAAGTACTGATGCTGTTTTCTATCTCCTCCATCAAGTGATATGTGGAAACAAGCATACTCAGTTCCATGAATGAGCACTGCACTGCTGGCTTTTGCATACAACTGTTGAATTGCATTGCTCAGATTTTGGGCCAGGTTGTGCATCATGCAACACTTTGTCAAATTACTTTTTGAAGTTAATCTGGTAGATGTTTTGTATTTCTCACACAAGTTGAAAATCTATTCTATGGTTATTGTTCCCCTTTGAAACCCAACCTGTTTATCTGTAGTGACTTTTTCTGTTTGTGGTCCGAGTCACTTCAGACTATATTACCTAGATATATGTAAAAAAAAATAAAAAATAAAAAGGTTAAAACGGTTATAAGATATAAATATTTTATTTTTTGGGGTAAGGTAACTTACAAAATTAAGGGTGTATTGAACTTAACATTTCAAAATGGTTACTGCATACTAAACACTGATTTGCCTTCCTTACATTATACTCTAAAATTGCTTAACCTAATAATATTCTATATTTGTTATGCAGAAAAATCATTTGGAGAGCTAACACGAAGTAAAACAAGATTATAGATGGTTTTAACGTTTCAATCTAGTTTCATTACAGTATTTTTCGTTTTATTTTCGTTGCAGGTAGGTCTAACCAGTATTTAAATCTTATTTTTGTTTGCCAAATTCATAGACATAATGCCAATGATCACAAGACGAACTAAATTTGTTGCATTTACGTATGATGTAAGGGAGATAATTCAGTGTTTAGGAACACTGAAGCCATTATTGTTTTAGCGTGACAGTTATTAGGTTGGTGCCAAAATAATGACGTAATGTCGTTTTTTGATGTTATACGTCAAAAAACGACATTATTAATATTACGTCATTATTTTTGCACCAAACTAATATTTTTGGTTGAATTATTTAACGCAATGCAACAAAGATTAAAACTCATTAAAACGTAGTCTGCTGTCTGGATACGCACTGTCGCATGATCTGTTGCGACTAAGAGTGATTTCCATTTTAAAGAAATAAAGAGAAATGTTCCCAAATGCCAAAATAATGATATTTTTTCTGCTTTCTATGGCCGTATATATTTCCATGTAAAATAAAATATTCGTGCATTTTACTTTTTCTTTTCGTAGAAATTCTATTTAAGATGCATTCATTCAAAGAATGGAGTTAAAAAAAAAAAAAAAAAAAAATTCAGAGCAATGTAAGGGAAGCAAATAATTATCCAGAAACTTTTGAAATGCTAAATTTAGCAATACCCGCAAAATAAAACTTAGCCAGTTAGAATTATAATTTAAAAAAAAAAAAAAAAAAGTAGTAATATTTTGAGTAGAGTCCATTTTTAGCATTTCAAACGCTGACACTACTTAAGAAACTGGTCCATGTGTAAAAAAAATAATTTCTAGGAAATAATTTTTGTATATTCTCGTTCTTTAGAACAACACTTGTCAGGATCGAAAAATATTGATTTTTTTTTAAATATTTTAAAGGGGTTTAGCCCTGTTCATAAAATCGATGACTTTTACAGAGTTATTGGCCTTAATTGTTATTTACAATTATCAAGTTTGAAAGTATGGTAACATCATTGATCTGCATTATTTTTATTACCTAAATAAAAAATTTATTTTTAAATTATTAAGCAACACATTTTGTTCCTGTATGGGATTTTTTCGGAAACAAATGCACAAATTTTTTAGGTTAACAACAATTAATTGATTTTAAATGAAGAATAAAACGGATATACATTTTTAAAGTCATAAATCTTTCTTCTTCTTAAAATAAAAAATATTGATTGATATATCTGTTTTTTCTTTAAAAGAAATGTCTTTGTAATCCCCACCACCTTAACATTTACAAATTTTACATAAGTTTCTTGAACGAGAACTCATGCATTCAAAATAAAATAAAAATTGCGTCTCGGTGAAAAAAATTTTTTTAAAAAATGACAATAAATTACCTTTTAGTTGGAATAAATAATTTATTCCAACTATTTTTCCCGTAAGTAAAAACGGAAATTTAATTCAATATTTGTAAACAATGAGTCACAGAAAACATTCATGTGATATCTCCACGAAGTTGCTAAAAAATATCAGCATACCATGATGAAAACATGCTCCAAAAACGTAATGAAAACCTACTTTTATCGTCAAAATCTTTATTATTAAGAGAAAGGATCAAAGTATTTTTTGAATATTTAATTATTTTTTTTCTTTACTCCTTTTCTTTTTAGAACATTCGAAATTTTGATTAAAAAACTAAAACTTGTTTTTCTGGCGACAGCGGTTGTACATAACATAACAAATTTTGTACAGCGGTTGTAACATAACAAATTTTGAACATAAATTTTTTTAGCCTCTTTTTTTTTACGAAGACGCACACATTAATTTGGAAATTCTTGCAAAAATCAAATAATTGTCTTATTTTAATGAAATTTTCAGAACTTATTCACAAATGAATGAAATTATTTTTGAAGTATTTTTTAATTAGAAATTCTTGGTAAAAATATTTTTTACATGAGCTTCACTCCCTTACACTATAATAAAAGCAGAATTCTTTGAAGAATTTAAATCACCGAATTATTTTTGCAAAATTGGACCACGTCTTGCCGAAAATCTGTTCTGAATCGAAAAATAAAAAACGTGATAAAACTAAGACATTCTTTAATTAGAAAAGCTTTTAATTGGTTTTATGAATATTAAAGGCAATGTGATCTGAAGAAAAAAAATTCGATGAAGAATAATTTATAAAAATTTTAAACCTTTTAAAATTAAGTTTCAATGTGATAACTCTTAGGAAATATTGTCGACCCCGAATATTTTAAAAAGAATTTCGATTTGTTTTTGTATGTGTATATACGTGCAAAATTTCTGAAGTATGGATGTACAAACCGATAAATCTATCATTAAAAGGTCACGTGTTTTAAGGGTTGTCTCCCCCACCCCATGGACTTTATTGTCTACTCCACCATACTTACTATAAACGCGTTCGGCGGTCATTCGGTTGTCAATAAATTGATTAACACGTCAGAAAAACAAGACTCCGTAGTTAAGAAATGTTTGTATACATTTTATGCTATAAGTAAGTAATTTGTTTCAAATCAAATTAATTTAACTTTAAATTTGTTAATTTTCCTCATATAACGTTTCAGAAATATATATCTTATTTTTACAAGATTTTTAAAACCGAGAATTAACTTTTGTTTACGATCTCTCAAAATGGACGATTTTTATCGCGGTTTTTTTTTTTTATTACTGAAAAATCGATTATAATCAATATCATTTCTGTTAGAAATAAACCACAGAGTATTTTGATGACTGGAAATAGTAAATCTTAAATCCTTTAGCTTTCAGTTAAAGCTAAAATGAAAGCTACAAGAAACCTTTTCAATTTTTAAAAATTAATTTTTTTAACGAACCTTACATATACCGAATTAGTGGAGGTATCTATATAAGGGAGATAAATTAGTATTAACTTGGATTACATCCAATCGTTTTAAAATGGATAAGTGATTATTATATCCACAGTTTTTAAATAAAAATACGCGTCTTGGACACACCGACAAACAATTCATGCCCTTAAATGTTTGTTTTTTTTTAAATATCACATTTTATTCAATAATCAAATTAAATTTATTACATATTGTTTGACGTATCATTTATTATCAAATACATCATGCAATCAACATAGTTTAAAAATTAAATAAGTGTTTGGCAAGCACTGCTTTTCCATCTGAGTGTTTGTACTTTGTAGTGTAAAAAAAAAAAGAATGGTTTGGCAGAAAGTTGGCGGAAAATTCGCATTTAATTTGTAAAAACAAGTAGAAATGTTATTTTAAATAAAATAATAAATCAGTATACAAACTGACGCCTCCATATGGTCTGACCGTTTTTTTGCTTAAAGTTGGTATTTTTTTTTATTTCATATGAAAATTAACATAATTCAGTGAAACGTTCACTTTCCAAAATTACAGCTTAATTATAATTTCGATAAAGAAAAAAAATCATTAGCCTGACGACAGCAACACATATCAATTGTAAGTTCTGTTACTTTTTTCTCTACACTTTGAGCTGTAAAAAAAACAAACATTTACAAATTATTGCATTTGAAAAAGAAAAATGAAAATTTTTAACTGCTTTTTGTTTTTCACGGACAAAATATAAAAATGGTCAAATATACACGATTGAATTAATGACAATATTTTTCATTACATCATTTTTTTAACACTATTTTTTGTGTAAATAAAAATTTTCAATAAAAATACACCAGAAAAAGAAAAAAAAAAAAGAATGACAAGAAAGTTAAAGCATTTATGTTCTTAGGAAATACTTTTAAAAGTTATTAATCAGTAAGATTCTTCAAATGAAAGACTAATACACACAGTGATGAGGAAAAAACAAAAAGCGTTTCGGTTTATAAAATGAAAAAAAAATCCCTTGAGTTCCAGTTCAGCATTTTAAAATAATACTTTCCTCCTATCACAATATAACTGTTTCCTGGATTAAAAAAAATATATATTTTCAGTAAATTTAAAAATTTCTTTCATCAAGGCTGGACTTAACGAAATTCATTGAGTAATGTTTGTTCCCCTTTTAGATGTTTTAGTTTCATTTTTATTAAAAATAAAAACATAAACATAAAAATCCTTTCTCGATAAGTGATCATCATTATTACTCACTGTTTTATGAGAACGATTTCTTTTCTGATGAGCACCTTTACTGTTTCTTGATGCTACCGGTTGTTTTACTTTTTTTTCTTCTTCTGGAATTAGTTATCTCTCTAAAGCGATAGATGCTTTTTCTTTTCTTTTTTATCAACTTTGCCGCCCTTCTCGCTTAAAAATGGCCCGGATTCAGACAAGGGAGGTAACTCTCCCGCCCGGTTTTTATTCGTATGATTATTTATATTTCCAGTTGGATATTTAGACCGACTGTAAGTAATAAGAAATAAATTTACAGTCATACATTGGTGTCCGACTGTTAATATAGTATAGATAATCTTAAATCCGCATTCCAGAAATTAGATTCGTGTGGTGGGAGGCGTTTGTTGGTATGCTTATTATTTTGGAGAAAGACTTTTTAATCTCTAAGTAATGTTATTCTCTCTCTCTCTTTTTTTTTTTTTTTTTTTTTTTTTTTTTACAATGATGTACAAGGCTCAGGACCGATTGATCAATTTGTTTTCTATGGCTTATCATTACTTTGCAGGTTATTTAAATCCAGAAAACATTTTTAGGTTGTAAGAATTTTTTTTAGATAATATTTTTTAGTGCTACAAATCTTGCTAATTAACCCATAGCTGGGGGTAAGGGAGAAAATGTAGATTCATACCTTTCCCAAGTGTATTTGTGCGTAAGTGAATATAACAAACGAGAATTGGAACTCAGCTCACCTATTAACAATTCTGATTCATTATTCATTACATCACCTGCACATCCAAGCTTACAACACCTGGCATTCCCAAACGGTCACCCATCTAGGCATGATGTTGCTTAATTTTGGTGATTGTACCAATGTTTTAATGTGATGTGGCCATAAGCACAAGGCCCAAGAGCTATTCGAGGTAGAGGGTTAGAAAGGAAGAGGTACACTTTATGAGGACATGCATGACAGATAATGATTAACTCTAGATTTGAACAGGTTAAAATTATAGTGATTCGGTTCCATAAACAGCATCTCATTGGAAGAAGCTGCTTCTACAATGTGCATGGCATGGTGCAACTTAGCTCTGAAAGTTAGAACTGGTGGAACTAAGTAATGTACGGTGTAACCCGGATATAAGAGAGATTTTCTCTGGTCCCAAATTAGAGCCTGTGTTAATGTATATAAATTAGACCAAAACCCGGATATAAGAGAAATCTGGATATAAGAGACTTCTTCTCTGGTCCCGACAACTCTCTTATATCCGGGTTACACTGTAGTTCATATGAACACTTTCCGTGGAAATAATAGAGCAGCAAGAGGCTTGCAGCATTTTGTCTGTAGGAAATGTTTCATTTCGTTTGTTTTGTTTTATGGCATATCAACCTCAATGGGTTATTTAATGCTGACAAAATTTTTATTGCTGGTGATATTTTTTTTCCCAAAAATGTATTGCTGGTAATATGTTTGTTATATTCTGTGCTAATAGGAATATATACTTGAAAAAGAGGGTGGATAAAATAAGTAAAGGTTTATTGTAAAAAACCAGTACAATAAGAATAAAGGTACAGTTATGCACAAGGTCGTTGTGAGTCAATCCAGTAATGAGTGCTACTATTGGAAGGTCAGTAATTCTCATGTAAGTCTGAGTTGTACTCAACAGATCCCAGCTAGGAATATTTACCCCACGAGGTAAGATATGGCACAAGGCCAAGTTTAATGTGGGGCAATCCAAGCCCGTATGCTCAGCCAAAAATTCCCTGTAAACCCCACATAAATGGGTTCAGGTCTGTCTATCTCCCCAGATGAGACTCTGCTCTTCGGCATAGGCTCGTCTGGGTTCCTCTCTGCCTGAAGGTAGAGAGTTTGACAGCAGCTAAGAGATGAGTAACAGATCCCAGCTAGAATATTTAGCCACCCCCACACAAGGCTTTCATGTGGTACAAGGCCGGGTTCAACGTGGGTTCTCCAAGCCCATAGTCTCGGCCAAAAATATTCCCTTTCAAACTTGTATAAACAGGTTCAGGGTCAGTCTACCTCCCTGAACGAGACTCTGCCGTTTGGTGGAGCCTCGTCTGGGTTCCTCCCTGCCCGAAGGCAGAGAGTTCGACTGTTTAGCTGGAACAGATCCCAGCTAGAATATTCAGCCCCCCCCCACACACAAGGGTTGCATGTGGCACAAAGCTGGGTTTAACATGGGTTCTTTGAGCCTGTAGGCTTGGCCAAAAATATTCCCTTTTTGAATCCGCATAAACGGGTTCAGGGTTAATCAACCTCCCCGAACGAGGTTCCTCTCTGCCTGAAGGTAGAGAGTTTGACTGTTTAGCTGGAACAGATCCCAGCTAGACTCTGTAGTTCGTTGACTTACAGATACTTATAGGTAGTTACTACCTATAGTGTAGTCACTCATGGGGGTGACAGGTTATTCCATTATATTAATGTTTTTCTTCAAAAATCTATTTCTGGGAATATTTTTTCTTCAAAAAATGTATAGCCAGTAGTATTTTTTTCCAAAAAATGTGTAGCTGTTTGTATTGCTGGTAATTTTTTTATTTTTATTTTTTTTAAGTATTGCTGATAATAATATTTCCTTCAAAAAATTATTGCTGGTAATAATTTTTTACAAAGTATTTCTGCAATTAAAACCTATTTTTACACTTTTGTAGTATTTTGACCCAAGTTTGGGTGTTAACTATTTGCCCATAGCTGGGATCCTAACAGATGCTACCACCCCGGGTCAGTGTGGACCTGGGAACACTAGCAATTAAGAGGTGGTTCCATGCTCCTCAAAACCTCTTGATCAGAGGCTTTGCTGTTGAACGTAGTTTATCGTCTTACCCAGGACACTGTAGGAAAGGAGTTGTAGGGTGGAAAATAATACATCAAAGATGCAAAGATGCTTTTGGACTCTATCATTACTGGAAAGTGAAGACTGGATAGATCCTATCCATATATGCCAATAGTACACCATTTTTTGCCTGATCTGAATATTTTAAAAGTAGAGGATAACAGGATCAGTACAGAGAACTGGCCATTTTCCCAGTATCTGTAGCGATCTTATGTACAAGTTCCACTTGAGGTCTGGGTTGAGTTTAAGTCAGAGAGAACACCCATGCATCACAACAGGTGAGAATTCAGGGTCCACTCGGTGATGATGGAACATCGCTAGTTTAGCTTTTGAGTCAGTGAATGTGACCAGCTACTCCCACCACCACTGATTTGTGAAGAGATCAGCTGCCAAACTTGGGTCATCTAGAGTTTTGAGGATGTATTCATCTACCATTCCATCATCAGCATAGATATTCAAAAATTATCAGAGTATACTCTTAGGCAGATTATTTATGTAAAGTAAAAAGAGAATTGGTCCAAGAAGCAAGCTCTAGGGAATGCCTGCATTGATCACTTGGGCCTCAGAGAACTGGCTGTTAACAACTACCTTCAGGGACCTATCCATTAGGAAGGACTTGATAATTGAGAAAAAGCTTACATGTGATTCCATATCTAGAGAGCTTGTGCTTATGCCCCACCTTGTTAGAGGCCTTTGAAATATCTAATGTGATCATCCTTGTGATGTATTTGTTGTGTAGTGCCTCACTTATTCTGTAAGTAATGACAGGATATCAGCAGTGGACCAAGCCAATCAAAATCTATACTGCTTGTTGCTCAAGAGGTTACACCTACTAAAGTGATCAGCTATGTTCTTGTTGATTATAGCTTCCACATTTTATCTAATATCAATGAGGAGGCTGATGGGCTATACTGATGTAGGGGTACAGAAGACAAATTATCTGTTGTTTGTTGAAGATAAGTCTCATGGTCACGTGACGACTGCTTTGTGACATCACTCTATATAGTGACCCAAAGTACCAGGTGATTTTCAACAACCAAATGAGAAAGTTGCTTCTTGTAGCCTGATAGGCTCCAGAGGCGGATATGCAATATAATTGGCACTATTCTGGCATCTCGTCTACAGTCACTCTCTCACAGACATGCCATCGCCTCTCTCTGTCTTTTTTACAAATACTTTCATGATAATTGCTCCAAGGAGCTGCATTCGCTGGTTCCCAGACTTCATGAATTCAAGCGCCCTATGAGGCTGGCATCCCGCTCTCACCCCTTGACTGTCGAAACTCCTAAATGTAGCCGTCTCTTCTACTCCAATAGCTTCATGTCTCGCACCTCTCGTCTGTGGAACTCCCTTCCCTATTCCAGTTTCCCTGAGAGCTATAATCACCAACAATTCAAATGTAATGTCAATCGACATCTCCAGTTGCCTTGATCTATCCACTCCCCTTCTTCTCATCCTTTCTTCTATCACTCCTATCTGATCTTGTTCCAAATTTTCTCTAACCCCTTGCGTCCTAGTGGCTTCTCGCCTTGCTTGGGGTGAAACGCTTAAAAAAAAATGTATTGGTTATGACTTTGTCATTCATTGGGCAGCAATTAACCCATTTTCCTCTATGTGCATTGTGTAATAGAAGTTCATATTTTCAGACCACTTCCTCATTTCTTTCCTACTTTTGCGTTTAGTTCCCCCATGATGATTATAACTTCTTGTGATTTGCATTGGCTTTTGGCATTATCGTCGGTCTTGTAAAATTGAACTATTTCTTCTGTTATTAGTGAAATTGGTGTATTAACTACTGTGATGTATATATTGAATGACTTTCCTTTCAGTTTTACTAAACAGTTACTAGTATCCCAGAATCCATTTCCTCTTGTATTTAACATCAGCCTTATACCACTTTTATTTTTTCTCCTTTTGCACATATTGTTCTGTGTTCAACACTTGTGAAGTCTCCATTGTTTATCCTTTTATTTTCACATACTAACTAGAATGTTGATATTTAGTCTTTTCATTTCCTGTTTGACATTTTCTAACTGACCATATTAAGTGTCTTAACGTTCCATGTCCCAATTACTATTTTATCTATGCTGCAATTAGGGGCATTGTACTTTAGTTAAGTAAAACAAATCTTTTTAAACAAATTCTCATTGTCTTTCAATATTACCAAGGATATATATATATATATATATATATATATATATATATATATATATGTATATATACAGTGTAACCTGGATATAAGAGAGTTGTCGGGACCGGAGAAGAAGTCTCTTATATCCGGGTTTGGTCTATTTTGTTTAGGTAAGTATGGCTCTAATTTGGGACCAGAGAGAATCTCTCTTATATCCGGGTCTGTTATATCTGGGTTACACTGTATATATATATTTGTGTATTTAGGCAGCAATCATTTTTTCATGCTCATTTCATTGAATACAACAGTCAAGGTGCTTTTGTTTAGTTTTTTATACAATTTCTCATGCAATCTAATAATTTTTTTCTTTTTAGATGATAAATTATATAAAAACTGTCTGAATGTTCTTTTTATCTGAGCGCTTTTGGCTATACATTTAGCCATTTTCAAATATTTTAACTGTTAAATAAGAAATAGTTTGTTGTTTGTATGTTTTATAAAATGTTTTTATTTTTCAAAACACAGTCAAGATGTTGTGTCCATATTCAAAGTTAATATTACTAAGTGTTGTTTTTTTTGTTTTTATATTTTTTGCATGTAAATGATATGATGAAATATATATATATATATATATATATATATATATATATATATATATATATATATGGTGGACTCTCCTGTTGTATTCAACGTATAAGGGTCAAACAACTCTGTTCCTAAGAACTGACAGCCCAGGCACCAGCACATATGATTTGATGATAGTGGTGAAGGCTTTATGCAGAACCAACCACACTATTTGAAAGGCTGAATACAGAGACCTGATGCACTATGTGCCACAAGGTCCCCAAATGACCCTCTGCGGGTTTTGAATTCAGAGTTGTCTTTCTCCTAGACCACTTGCCATCCAAGGCTATAGAACCCAGTCTGTCCTGCTATTTACCCATAGCTGGATGGAGAAGAGGATTAATAGCTTTCTCAAGGGTATTAGCATGTAAGGGAATGTAATGGATTCAACTGGAATTCAAACTCATCTCTCTGATTCCTCAATTCAAGCTGTTATCCACTACTCCACCGTGCCTCCTCATATTCATATATATATATATATATATATATATATATATATATATGTATGTATGTATGTATGTATTAATCATTTCACCTTAAGGAAGGCAATAATGTCACTAAAATGCAAGGGGCTTACTGGGGGTGAAAGTGCATGAAAAGACTTTCGTTAGGAGAAAGAACAATAAAAGCACAGGATTCAGGAAGACAGAAAAATGGTGATTGGTATTGCATTTAAATTTTTGAAGATTGTAAGTGGCAGGGAACAAAAAATATCAGAAGACAGTTCCACAGGTGAGAAAAGAAATTATTAAAATAGAATATACGGCTACATCTAGCGAGTTTGACAGTAAAACAGTGAGACCCAGTCGACAATGTAGTAGTACACTTAAATTCATTCAGCCAAGGTACCAAGGAGAAATGCTTATCAAAAGAAATGCCATGACAATATTTATAGAAAAGACAGAAGAAAGCCGTATCCTGGCATTGGGAAAGAGACTGTAGTTGAAATGCCAGATTATGATTGTTTACATTACAGACCCTTCTTTAGATTTTGTCAAGAATCTCAAGATATACAATAGGCACAACAGACCAGGTATTACAGCTATATTCAATGCATGGGTGAATGGTGGATTTATGAATGAGTAAAATGGATTCTAATGAGAAAAATTGTCTGATACAAATAGTGAACAAACTTTTCTAGCAGTAGATTGAGCAACTGATTCAATATAATCATTCCACTTCATGTCAAACATGTAAAACATGGGCCCAAGAAGGTGCAAAGAATTGCTCTCCTGGAGGTTAAAATCAGCCATGCTAATGGAAGGTAGAAAAGGGTCTCTATGGTGATTAAATGATAGTAGTAGCATTAACATTTACAGGCCATTTCTTGCTGCAGTTAACCACTGATTGGAGGTCATTTTTGAGAGCAGCTGCCAGTTTTACTTTGTTGGGCCTGTCAGACTTGCACCTAAGACATGAGTAAATAGTTCTGTCATTAGAATAAATACCTAGTTGGGAACTGAATACATTAGGAAGGTCATTGATGAAGATAGAAATAATGTAAGTCTAAGGATAGAGCCTTGGGGACCCCCCAAAATGAATGTGAAATTATCTAGAAGTATATCCTTTCAACACAACCATCATTACATGATTTGTTAAGAATGATTGGAATAAGCTAGATATTTGGTCTATAGATATTTTCATTTGTGAAGGAGGCCAGCATGTCAAACACCTTCGAGATATCTAAAGTCACAGCTCAAGCATTGCTGTTCTTATCTAAAACCTGATAGACAAATTCAGTAATAACATTGGTGGTTGACCTGGAGAAAAAGCATAGTGTTTATCAGAAAGAAGGTTGTGTTAAGTGAGATGCTTAATCAATTCCGTGTTGATTAGAGCCTCTAGTACTTTGCCAAAAAGAGATAAAAGACTAATAGGGCAATAATTTAAGGGATCAGAAGTTTCACCAGAATGCTTAAAGACATGAACTACAGAAGAGGATTTCCAACAAGCTGGAAAGCAAGAAGCAATGATACATTTATTGTAGTGTTTGGAAATAACAGAAGCCAGTTCATGAACACATTTCCTTAGGGCAATTGCAGGGATACTGTCAAATCCATAAACCTTATGGGGATCTAGTTTAGAGATGATAGCAGGATGGACAGAGTTATGTGTATATCTTTTGCGAGAGATTCCATCCTGGGGGGAAAATCAGGCAAAGATACTAAGTGAGGGTAAATATTGGTGGTAAGATATCTGAACGATTTGAAGTAAAGAATGAAGGGGAGGCTTTCATGCTCTTACCCTATTTGCTCTTTATTTACAATGGTATTTTACATAACATTCTGTGATGATAGCGTATATATATATATATATATATAATTATTATTATATTTTTATTATAAGAGATTATAATAAAAACATTTGGAAATTGCTACACAAAAGCTTTCATGTTTTAATACTATGATTTATTTCTTCAGGCAATGGTAAGTAATTTTGTAGTAGTAAATTTAAGTAAATTTTGAAAAATTGTTTAATCACCAGTTACTTACCATCGGCTGAAGAAATACATAGCTCTACTTTATAGTGAGTACTTTTTTAAAAGTAAATGCTATGAACAGTGGATTTTTACTCTATCTGTTCTTTCTCTCATTTGAATATATATATATATAAAACATTCTTGGAAATATATATATATATATATATATATATATATATAGCCGAGAAAAATAACAGCATTTGTGGCCTGATGATTGCATCTAACACGAAACAGACTGTCGCCTCTAAGTGTTGACTTCTGTGTTCACTTTTATATTTACACATGCTCTATCTCTGATATTGAGCACTTTATCCCATAAATATAGCATATCTTAAGACTATATTTCTTCATATATATATATATATATATATATATATATATATATATATACATGCTATTGCACCCCTAGAAATATATTCAATATGAGGAAACTGTCAGCCAAGATAATGATATTTGTTAATCTTAATTGAGACTTGTTGCATGCAGATGATTGCAATCTTGTGGCTCATACTGAGGATGATATACAATGCCTAATGGACACTTTTTCCAGTGCTTTCACTGCTTTGGGAATTGATATAAGTCTAAAAAAAAACTGTAGTGATATATAAGTCTTCACCAGAAAATCCTTACATAGAACTAAATATCTTTGTATACAATAGGCATCGTTGATAACTTTATTTATCTTGGTAGCACTCTAATGAGAACACACAGAACATGAGGTCAGTGAAGTTTTGTGGAAAATTCAAAAGGCCAGTAATATATTCAGTAAAATAGAAAAATGACTATGGAGACAGTGTGGAGTTTTGAAAGTGACTAAAAATCAAGGTTATACCATGCTTGTGTCTTAGTGTTAATGTATCCATGTGAACATATGGGGTCGTATATTGAATTCACTTGAAACTGCTTCAGTGTGTTCATCAACAATGCTTGTGTCAAATACTTGGAATCAACAGGAAAATGCATGTCAGTGATGTAGAAAGACTTGAGAGAAGTCCGTGTGACAGCATTGAAGCAACAATTTTGAAATATAGGATGCCTTGAAGTGGCCATATTGCTTGCACAAGCAACAACAGGATTCCAAAGTAGCTATTGTAGGGAAAGCTTCCTAATGGAAGCCAAAAAAGCATCATAAGGATGGCATAGGCATAAGCCAAAGAATCATTATAAGGATGGAATAAGCCAAAGAATCATTATAAGGAAGGCATAAACCAAAGAATCATTATAAGGATGGCATAAGCCAAAGTAACATTATAAAGATGGCATAAGCCAAAGAAGCATTGTAAGGATGGCATAAGCCAAAGTAACATTATAAGGATGGCATAAGCCAAAGTAGCATTATGAGGATGGCATGAGCCAAAGAAGCATTATAAGGATGGCATGAGCCAAAGAAGCATTATAAGGATGGCATAAGCCAAAGAACCATTGTAAGGATGGCATGAGCCAAAGAAGCATTATAAGGATGGCATGAGCCAAATAATCATTATAAGGATGGCATGAGCCAAAGAATCATTATAAGGATGGCATAAGCCAAAGAATCATTATAAGGATGGCATAAGCCAAAGAATCATTGTAAGGATGGCATAAGCCAAAGAATCATTATAAGGATGGCATAAGCCAAAGAAGCATTATAAGGATGGCATAAGACAAATAATCATTATAAGGATGGCATAAGCCAAAGAAGCATTATAAAGATGGCATAAGCCAAATAATCATTATAAGGATGGCATGAGCCAAAGAATCATTATAAGGATGGCATAAGCCAAAGAATCATTATAAGGATGGCATAAGCCAAAGAATCATTATAAGGATGGCATAAGCCAAAGAATCATTGTAAGGATGGCATAAGCCAAAGAATCATTATAAGGATGGCATAAGACAAAGAATCATTATAAAGATGGCATAAGCCAAAGAAGCATTATGAGGATGGCATGAGCCAAAGAAGCATTATAAGGATGGCATGAGCCAAAGAAGCATTATAAGGATGGCATAAGCCAAAGAACCATTGTAAGGATGGCATGAGCCAAAGAAGCATTATAAGGATGGCATAAGACAAAGAATCATTGTAATGATGGCATAAGCCAAAGAAGCATTATAAGGATGGCCTGAAAGAATCACTGAACCTTGCAAACACCAGTACATATGACTGGCAGCTTCTTATAAATGACCGTAGTACCTGGGATAAGAAGGTTCATGTTGAAAAGGTTTCTTATAAGAGTTTGTAGGTTGAAAAAGAAAAACTGAAAAAATATCTCTAAAGGTCTTTTGACATAGAACTTCCATGCTATACAGGCAATATGCCCTGACTACATTTGTGATATTTATGGCAGCATTTGTTTGAGTAAAGTGGAAAATTAAGTCATATGCAAAGTCATTGTACCAGAGCATCAACTACAAAATGGCATTAAATATTGAGAATTCATGTCACTTTTGAAGAAAAGTTTGTAAGTCAGACTTTGTACTGACATGCAAACAATTACAAAAAAAATAAAACTTATTGACAACAAAATGTATATTTCTCATGTCTGCCAAATTTGGTTCGTATATTTTAAATGTTTGTCCATTTTAAAGAGCCACATCCATTCAAAGCACAACTCAGTCTTATGATCATACTTGAGAACGTGGACACCATAATCTCTATATATACATGTCAATGTCTGTGTTCAGTCTTGTGTTAATAACTGAAGGCTTCTCTCCAAGCATTTGTCATTGAATAATCCTCATTTACTATTGTAGTGCTCAGTTTTCTTGTTGACTTTCTCCAGTTTCCTTTTTTATATGTAACACACTGTCTCTTTTTCAGTTAAGTATAGAGCATACAGCAAATAGTTGTACAAAATTTAACTACACAATGATGGATTTCAAAAGCATAATAATGATACAGGCAATGAAAGGAGATTTTCAAGCTTGATTTTTTCTTTTATATATATATATATATATATATATATATATATATATAAAATAATTTATGCCTATGTATATGTGTGCATATGTATATAAGATAAAGAACAAATAGAAAACGTTTATCATTCTAACATGTTTCACTTTAATTAAAGCTTCATCAGAGAATGAGATATGGAGGAAAAGAAGAAAGAAATTTTTGTATTTTTACTTTTGTGTATTTGATTCTTATTGGTTACACATTTCACATGCATTCGACTTTTTCAACCAATGTTAGTATAATTTGTGGTGTTTCAAATTTAAGGAGAGATGATGTGTTCATCCAAAGTTTCAAGAAATTAAGTGTGTATATATGTATGTGTGTGTGTGTGTCTAGTAGGCATTATGTTTATTAATTTTTCATATGTTGATTTGGAATTTTTTTATGTACATATTGTTTGTTTTAGAAAATCATGTTATATTCTTTAAGAATGGATTCAATAAAGATTGGTGATGTAAAATAATGTTTATTGTTGGTAATAGTATTATTAGTAGTCTCTTGAAGTACTTTCTTTGTAAAGAATTATGTTCATTTTTAATTAGGGTGGCATTAGTAAAAAAGTTATGGCCAATTTTGTTCCTGTGTATTATGCGAGAGAGTTTGTCTAAATGTAATTTTATATTCTCTGACATATATATATATATATATATATATATATATATATATATATATATATATATATTGTGGTTAGAGCATTCACTTTGTCCATGATTAAGATACTGCTGCCAGATATGGCCCAGTGTCCCTATTATTTACTTTGAGTTCCTTGATAATATCCAGAGAAAAATCAGCAATATTATTGGTTCTGATCTGGCAGCTTAGCTTCAGATGAGCTCTTTGCTATGGTAGCTTGACTTAGACTAACAGTTTCTTTTCTAACACTTCTTGCTTGTGGAAATTCCTTCTAGCTCCATGCTTTCCAGTCAGCTTACTCTACAAAAATTTAAATGCAATGTCAATTGCTGTCTACTGTACTCATGATTACTCTTTTCTCAACCCACTCATTAATATTTCTTCCTAATTCTTCCACACCTTGTAACCCCTTGTGTCTTTGTGTCCTTATTGCCTTTCATGGGGTGATACGGATTTAAAAAAAATATGCACCCCCCCCCCCCCAAACTACAACCTTTTAATGTTCATCTGATTGAGCCATGGAGAATCGTTTGATTGTCCACTTCATAATGTGTGACATCATTTGTTTACATTTGAATACGTTTTGAGCAGATATGAATGTACGTGAGAGATTCATGGAAGATTGAAGTTTAAAAGCTGTAAAATCAACCTTGCCAATCAAACGATTCTCTGTGGCTCGATCAGTTAAGTCATGTCAGGCTAAGTGACGGTTGCGTATAGGATACAGGTTCGATTCCTGTTGGAGGATGAATATTTTCGATGAAAACTTCTCAGTTATAAAACAGAGCATTTGCTTAAATATTTGTATCTATAAAAAGAATGTATAAACATAAAAATGTCTTAAAATATATAAAACAATGGTTTTGGAAAGTGAGAATTTCACTGAAATAAGTTGGAAAATGTCCAAATTTCCATTAGAAATCAAGAAATTATGAACTTTAAGTACTGTGGTCATCATATATGGAAAAAAAGATGTCACTTTAAACCAAAATTATTGAAGGTTACCAGATATGGCAATCTGAGGAAGGCCAGAGATTACAATGGCTGAAATGGTGATGAGCATACTGGCTTGAATATAAAGGTCTATGATGATGATGATAATTCCTCATCTCAGAAATTCTGATGATGGAAACAATAATCTGTGATAAATCAGTAATATGATGATAATATATTCATGTATTAATCAAGATTATCTGTCTATATTTCTGAGCTGAGGTGTTGTAACTGTTTGCACTATTTACATTGTTTGGACAGTTGTCCTCACTTTTATTGTCATATTTACGACATGGCCCAGTAGATAAAAATATTGGTAGCAGTAATCCAGTGACTTGACTCAAGGAGTTGTGAGTTCAGTATCTGGCAACAGCAGAGGTGAACAAAAAATTGGAGTGTTGAATTACTAAAGAGAAATAACTAGAACTGAGATATCCAGAAAAGGCATGACATGTAGAAGTAGAACAATCTACCCCCATGGATGAAATAAAGGATTCAGTTCGGAATTCCAACGTATATCACCTGAAGAAGGTTGGAGCGTTTGATGGCAGAAATATCATGAACATGACAGTAAAGATGAGGACAACAGTCTGAACAATGTAAATAGTATAAATAATCAATATTATTAGTTCTCAGTTATATAGATCAGTATATCAGCTAACGTTTCAATGCGTTCAGGATTTGTATGGTAAGAAGAAAAAAAAACAGATACAAAGACACTGGATTTTTGGCTCAAGAAAGTAAAAAGACAAACCATATTTTGTAAACGCAGAAGATCTGATTATGGTAGGAGCCGGCCTCACTTGTAATTCTACAATGCTGGTTAATTAACTTTTGTTACTAAATGATTTGCTTTATGGTATAGAATTGGCAGCAGCTGCAGTTTGTTTGCAGATATTACAATTACTATGGGGACGACCATAAGAGCAGGATATTTATAAAAAATAGTTTTTTAATGCTATTCTCTAAATATGGTTGTGAAGAAGAAAACAGTGAAAATTATTTTAGGGCATAAAATGAAAGATGTGAAAATAGTCAGAAAATATATTTGATAGGAAATAGGAATTATTTTCAAAAGTATAAGAGAACGAACAAAAGATGTAGAGAGAAAAAAATAATCTGCACAAAAATCTCAAAGAAAGACAATAAGCTGTCATTACTAGTTTCCCTATTTATTATAGGTACTGTTTTATAGATTGAAATGCTACCAAATGGATATTTCTTGAATGAGTGTTTCTCTCTGAAGTGTTGTTTGTTCTATAGTTTTTCTACAGTTCAGAAGCAGAATATGTATGTACCTGAAAATAATGGCTCTTAAGATTACAAAATTTTAGATAATTTGTTATTTTTATATATTTATACTGAAGAAATAAATTGATTGCATATGTTTCTGTAAAAACTATTCCCTTAGATAATTTTAAAAGAAAGGAAATAACTTACAAATTTTGAAGTTAGGTTTTTTCAACTAATATTCACCCTCTTGCCAGTAGTCTTTCATAAAGCAGCAGTTCTTGAGAAGAAGCTGTTCAAATAGAACTTACTTTTTACTATTGGGTTACAAAGGGAATGAAGATAAGTCACACTTGGGTATGTGGATTGGCATGTTCCCAGTGTAAAGATCAGGGTTGTTGGGACTAAGGAATATAGCTTATCAGAACACATAGAAATAGCAATAGAGCAGCAAGAGGCTCACAATGTTTCATCTATGGAAAAGGAGATGTAGGGTAGAAAATAATACATTACTAACAAGGCTGCATAGACACTTTTGAACTCAGACAGGTAAGTGAGAACTGGGCAACTCCAATCCAGATATGGCAGCAATACTCTATTTATCTAATCTGGATCTTGTAAAGACAGAGTATAACAGGGGGAATCAGGTGCTTACTGGAACAGTACAATGAACCAACCATTTTTTTTCAACAACTTTAGCAATAGATCAGATATATGTTCTGCTTTAGGTCTAGGGGGAGCTTGAATCTCAATACACTTTGAAGGCAATGAGCTTTCTTAAAAGAAGACCCATCCATCATGATAAGTGAAAGTTTAGAGTATGCTCAATATGTGATTAAGATTCAAGGGTTATGGATGATTTCGTAAATATTGCAATATTTATACATATCAGCTGATAAATATATATATGAATAAATAGATATTATGACATTTGCTTAAATGTATGTATTGACAGTGAGGAATGAGAAAAATTGTACATCAATATTATGCAGGAGTAGATTGGTTTAACTCCCTTGAAGATCTTGGGCAGCAAACAAACTTAAGTAATAACTATGAATAGTAGAAAGAAACTATTTTTTCAGATAAGCAGAAATTCTCTCTCTTTTTATATAATATATATATATATTAATGCATGTTTCATTAAAAAATATAGACAAGTTTTGTCTATTTATTTTAAGTAAATTCCTTTCATATTGTTTGATAACATTATCATTGAAAGATGAAAGAAAATCACCATATTGATACATGTTTTTTAATCCTATCTAAGCTTTTGGCTTACATAAGCCATTATCAAAGATGATATAATTATTTCATATAGACAAAAACAATTTACTCACTACAAAGATGCAACTTTGTTTCAGTGCATTTAAAATTGCACTTCAACAGGTGAGAACCAAAATGGTTATGAACAATTCTGTTTGTAAGCAAGCCGCATGTGAAATGTCTTCCTTTTTTTCCATTTGTTTGAAAAAAAATAGAAAATAAAAAAATACATAAAGGCAAAAAGGTTACGGAGTGAAACAATAGTGGTTGTTGATAGCAGTTTGGTGAAGGATGGTTGAGGGGTTAATGTAATGGCTAGATCTGAAAAATTTCTTTTCGACAACAATAGTCAAGGGTTTGGGCACAGCATTTACAAGCCTTTTAGTGAGGGGTGGTGGAGGAAAGGTAAGAATAGGAGATATTGATATGATGAAAGAGGAAGGAGGGAAAAATTCAAATGCTAGTTATAGTAGTAATTGGGAATGTTTTTTGGGGTTATTTTAAAAAACTAAGCCAGAGCTGAAATGCATATATCAGGTCATCCCATAAGTTCTGTCCGAATTTTGAATAAAGAAAACAAGTGACCAAATGTTACATTTAATTACAGATTCAATCAACAATGTATTTTCCCTGATTATCTATGACTTCCATCCATCTATTAACAAGCTTACTAATTCCATTACTGTAAAATTCTTTTGGCTTTGATTCGAAGAACTCACAAATGTCAGTTTTAACCTCTTCATGTGTTACAAAAGCTGTTTCTTCCAAATGATTCTTTAAGCTACGAAACAAATGGTAGTCTGAAGGAGCAAGATCGGGAGGATAAGGTGGATGAGGAATTTTCTCCCAACGAAGTTCTTCGATCTTTTGTGACGTGATTCTTGCTGTGTGGGGTCATGCATTGTCCTGATGAAACATCACCTCTTTTTGATTCACTAGAGCAGGTCTTTTTTTCCTCAAAGCTTAGTTCAAATGCTCTAATTGCTGGCAGTATATTTGAGCATTAATTGTTCCATTAGGTGGTAAGAATTCAAAGTGGATTATTCCTTGGCGATCCCACCAGATTGAAAGAAGAACCTTTAGCCCATAAAGTTCCCTTCTTGGCTGTGGCTGGGGTCCTTCCCCTTTACCAAGCCACTGTCTACAACGCTTAACATTTCGATAAAAGATCCATTTTTCATCGCCAGTCACAAGTCTATCCAAAAAAGGTGAAACAAGTTGGCGAGAATGGAGAGAAGAGCAGATGTCAACTTGGGATTTGAGGTTGTTTTCAGACAATTCATGAGACACCCATTTTCCAAGTTTAGGAGCTTTTCTAAGTTGTTGAAGATGACGATGAACAGTTGTATGGTTTGAACTGAGAACCACTGCCAATTCCTCAACTGATAAAGTAGGATTTTCTTCAAGGGCTGCTTCAAGAAGCTTTTCATCAAACTCAACTGGATGTCCTGTTTGATCTTCATCTTCAAGGGTGAAATCTCCACCTCTGAATTTTGCAAACCATCTTCTGCAAGTTCTTTCATTCACACATTCCTCTCCATAAACTGAGTGAATGTTTCTAGCCGCTTCGGCTGCTGAGTTTCCTTTCTTGAACTCATAAAGCATTATGTGCCTCAAATGATTCTTGGGTACTTCCATGTTAGCAGGGTTTTAATCAAAGAAAATTTAATTTTATTGTTCTCTGAAATAAAATTTGATCAGTTTAAATGCATCTAAACATAAAAATAATGTTCAGTTCCATTAGACATTATAAAATACTCTTTAAATTTTGTTCATTTTAACAAAAAGTTGAAATTCGGACAGAACTTATGGGATGACCTGATATTTAGGTTGGAGTTATCACTACTAGTTTTGTAATCAACGAAAGTGTTTTGTAAATTAATAAATTAAGAGGTGGAAATGTTATTCAAGTTTTTTTTAAAAAAAACAAAACGTTTTAATTTAGAAATTAAAATATAAGGAGAAAGGTATATAAAAGTATGGGAAATTAATATAACTTTTATAAGCAAATTTTTACCAATTGTCAGACTGTATAATGTGTAGAATAAGCATGGGTATAAATCAATTTACCTGAAAGTATTAATAGTATTATATATGCGCAAAAAACATTTTAAGAATCCTAATCTAAGATAGATTATTGGAGAGGTATGTAAGAGTGTAAAAGTATATCAAAGGTGTTGAGTTATAGTTTTAAACATTAAGAGTTATGGATTTAAACGTTTAGCAAGATTGTAATGTTAGATCTTTAATATGCCTACAAAAGATGGTGGTTTCATTTTTTAATCTAATAATTGGGTATGTTGTTCAAAAGTTCAATAATACATATTTTTTCCTGCAGACATAAAAAAACAAGGTTCGTTCAAAGATTTGCAAGTTCTAGCTTGATTTAGGATTTTCCATTTAACCTGAGGTATTCTTCCTTGCTTACAAACAGAACTGTTCATAACCATTTTGGCTCTCACCTGTCAAAGTGCAATTTTAAATGCACTGAAACAAAGATGCATCTTTGTAGAGAGTAAATTGTTTTTGCCTATATGAAAAAATTATAATAAATTATATATATATATATACTGAACAACAGGGTCTCCCTACACAAAAGCAATATAAAATTGACAGACAACAGAAAACTTTTTGTATCACAACACATTTTCAAATGTAACCAGGGTAAGTTTAATATCATGCCGATATATCAAACAGACAATTACTCGTACCTACAAATACAGGAAAAAAACTTTATAAACAAATTTAAACCTGAACTAAATAGATCATAATCCCCAACACAAAAACACACAACATGCACACAAGGTGACCAAACACAATGATCAAATCACTCACATACATGAACGCACGCTCATATACGGGAGACACAAGGGTATATATATGTATGCACACATTTATATATATATATATATATATATATATATATATATATACGCATGTTGACAAAACAGGGGAACTACTCACGAGCACACACCCAAACCCCACACAATTTAGGAAGTACATGTGTGTGTAGGTACGTATGTGTGTGTATGTATGTATGTGTATGTGTGAATGTGTATACTGGTTCCATGTAGCTTGGGAAGTATGTGTGTAGATGTGTGTGTGTGTATGTGTGTGTATGTACTGATTTCTTGTGGTGGGATGGTGCGTATGTATGTGTATGCGTGTATATGCACAAATGAGTTTACTAATTCCTCATAGTAAGACAGTATATGTATGGAGGGGGAATATACGCATGCATATATACACACATGCTGACAGAAACACACAAAAATGGAAACAGATCCAAGAACACATAGGGGTCAGTAAAACATTAAAAGATAAAATATATATAGATATTATATATATATATACACATATAATATTATATATATATATATAATATTATATATATATATATATATATAATATTATATATATATAATATTATATATATATATATATATATATATATATATAATATTATATATTATATATATATATATATATAATATTATATATTATATATATATATATATAATATTATATATTATATATATATATATATATATATATATTCTCTTCCAGGATGTTGCAGATACAGTATCACTGGAGGAGATTCAATTACAGTGAATGGTCAGATCAAGAAATACTCTCCACACCCTTCATGGCATTGTTTTGAATTCAGACTAGTCCTTCTGTTAGACTATCACAATAGGTTAGAAAATCTGGTATAATCTGCTAATTAATCCATAGCTAACAGTAGAAAAAATAGATTTGCGCTTGTCTCAAATATAAAATTTAGCCTAACAGATTGTTGTTATCATAATTTTCTAAATATCCTAAGTTATGTCCCTTGGAATGTAAGAACCCCATTTTGAGAGAAAGAAATAAAACGTTAAAAGTTATTTGGATTTTGACTGAACATGTGTTGTCAGCACTTTTCCTTAAGAATGGATTTGAACCTGGGTTGCTAATTTCACTTTCCATGTTGATAATGATTAGATACTACTTAAATAGATTGGTCCACTCATAAAAAATAGGAAATCTTTTCTTGGAAATAATTTTTGCTGAATCGCATTCAGTAAACCTTCCTCAAGGTGTGACATTTGTTAGAATTGAAATATATTGTTTTATTATTTTAGAAGTGAGGGTCCTATTTATGATATCAGTACAGTGTAAAATTGATCCCTGACTTTTTACAGAATTATTTGACTTAGTTCTTTTGTGTACAAAAAGAGATATATTTTTGGTTTCAAATGGTTTCTTTTAAATAAAGAAAAAAATGAATATATACATTTTTAATTAAAGAACAAAAATTTACATTTACAGCTAATTTTTATTATCCCCCACAATGTTTGCACATGTGCTTCCAATAAAATCTACCACCCACAAAAAAAGTTAAAAATTCTTTTTAGATTCAGAAAATGAAAAAAAATATGCTGATATCAATGATGTTTAAAAGTTGACAATTGTAAATAACAATGAGTTCCAATAACTCAAAAGTCAGGGATTGATTTTGTACTATATTGATATTATGATCCAGACCCCCATTTTAAATCAATAAAACAAATAATTGTGATAAATGTTATAACTGGAGGAAGATATAATGAATGCTAATCTTCCTGAAAAAAATCTTCCCTTTTTTTTTTTTTTTTTAATGAGTAGACCAATCTATTTAAATAGTGCAAACTGTTATGTTACTCCAGTAGTTCTGAAACTTTTTGAAATCCTACCAATTGTAGGTGCACTATATATAAATTTTAGAAAAATATGTTATAGTGAAGCAAAATATTGCAGAAAATAAATAATGCAATAAAAAAATATTAGATGAAACATAGCTTGTCTATTCATTTTTGTGTTTAGAATAGAATAAGTAATCCCGATTGATGTGTTTATGATAACGTATGGTGGAGTAATGGATAGTGGCTTGGATTGAAGAATCGGAGAGCCAAGTTTCAATTCCATTCAAATCCATTACATTTACTTATGTGCTAATAGCCATGGGAAAGGTATGAATCCTCTTCTCCCAACCATCTTATAAATAATTGAGCATCATAAAACTAACATTTATCAATATTTTTTCTAAATATGTTGTTGAAAAAGAATTAAAAGTAGTTTTAAGGAATTTTAGAAAAATAACACAACAGTTCTGATATAAATACAAATGAAAGTAAATTTAACTTATTCTATTGTAACCAAGGGTACCCTTGCTATAAATAAGATGAAAACACCATTAAAAATACAACCTTCCTATACATATTACTTAGTAATTGGAATGAATACCTTAAATTTATCATTTACTAAAAAAAGTTTAAAATATCTAACCTAATCATTACCAATAACTTGTAATCTAAAAAAAAAAAAAAATATAAAAACAAAGTTGTTTTTGTTCTTGTGCTGTTTTGGAGATTAGATCTCTAACATCAATAATAAAAAAAATATAATAAATTACTATTTAAACTTATTTAATACTTGGGCTACTTTGTTGTTTTTATCACAACTTTTTGGCCATTGTGCTCTCCAGTCTTCTTAGGTGAATATTGATCTGTGTAACCTACAGGTAATTAACCCTTTATTTAATCTATGTAGATAGACTGTTCTTGTTCCACTGCTCATGTCTGGCAATATTATCTTGTTTTTTGTATACATGACAGCCAGTAGCAGCAGCCTAATCAGCAGTGAAGGTTAAGTTTAAAGCTCTAAGTTTACTCCAGCAATGGTCTAGTGGGTAAAAGCATTGATTTGTGAATTTGGTAACATAGGCAATGTGTGCTTGCAAGTGGAAATAGGTGAGCAATAACTGAATAGTGTTAAATATAAGGCTGGAGGACACAACAGACGAAATGTTGTGATAAAAAAAACAAAGATGAGGACAATAGTCTGAATATAATGTAAATAATGATAATTCTTTATTCCAGAAATAAAAAATAAAAAATTCTTACATTGGTCACACAAACACTACTCTCTCCAATAGGTGAACTTGTCATTTACTGAAACTTAATTCAGTTCATGCACACATCAATCATTATAACACAAACAATCAAAATATGACTATTAACATGAGATATATTAGTAGATAATACCAAAATATAATACAGCACTCACTATAAAGGAAGACACAATGCTCAAAGCTGTCATGACACAACAAAAGCAACCCAAATTAAATTCAATATATTTCACAACAGTAGATGGTATTTTAAAATACTTATAAAATATTTAATATCTTCTTCATCTGGTACTGTCAAAGCTCTGTGAAACCATTCAACACATGATGATAATTGTATATTTAAATTTGAAATATAGCATTGCTAAAAATACTAAGGTGTTGTTAATAAAACCTTTTAACTATGACACTAACAACACTAATGTTCCTGAAAATATGCAGACAAAAACATGAACCAAAAATTTGATCCAGATCGGCAAAGAATTCATTCATAAATTGGAAAAAAGCTATAATAAACAATTAAATAGACATTATCAGTTGAATTCCAGAAAATTTGTTTGATTGAATTCTTGCAGTGAAAGTATTTTACATATATATGGGATGTATCAAAAACAAACTTTGGGAGCAGGTTCCTCACAACAAATCAAGGACAAAAGTCCATATAAACATCTGCCTGCAAATCCTTCATTTTTTAATTATTCAATTTAAAGTGTTTACAGTACATGGCACTGCGTTGCCTTGTAGACTAGGTTACCTTTGTCATTTGTGTACATTTGTGGCTAGTTTGTCTTCAATGTTTAACATGTGTAGTAGCAATGGCAGGATATTCATATCATGAGCAGGCAAATATGATTTTTACATATGGCCATGTGAATAGTAATGGATGTGAGTCTGCATGGCTGTATGAGACTGTGCTTCCAGACTTAAGGCAGCCAAGTTATCCATCCTTTGCTTCTGTTTATTGTTGCATTGCTGAGACAGAATCTGTGACACCACAAACTATTGATTGAGGAAGACTGAGATCTGCCCATATGCCTGACCACAAAAAAAAACACATTCTACAGGCAGTTGGAGATGATCTAGGTATCAGCACACATCAAGTGGCCCTCATACATCTTATAGTACCGCATGGAAAATACTTCAAGAGCAGCACCTGCATCTATACCATTTGCAATGTCTGCAGGGTCTTTTGCCCTCTGATCACTCACCATGGGAGAACTGTACATTTGACAGCATCTAACATAAATTTTAAACTTAATAACTCAAAAACAAAGGATTTGCAGATATATGTTTATATAGACTTTTATCTTTGTTTTGGTGTGACAAACCTGCTGCCTCCAAAGTTAGTAAAAGTATTTTTGATAGATCCTATATATATATATATATATATATATATATATATATATATATATAGAGAGAGAGAGAGAGAGAGAGAGAGAGCTGGCTGGCTCAAAGTAATGTCAACTGAGGGTGCCATCATACTGCCATGTGATGTGTTTGGGATATTCTAAAACTATAGTGTATAAAAACATACTTGTAGTCGTCCATGACTCAAGAGAGTTTAAATTCTTTGGCTATTTTGTCAATAGAAAATTTTAGGTAGTATAAGGTTCTTTAGCTTATATTAAGTTGTATATTGTAATAAACTTGTTATTCTGCATTTTCAGTATTTCTCTTTTATACTTTTTATACTTATAAGGACGCTGATGTTCAGCTTGCCCAGGATTCCAGTAACTCTAAGGCCATCACTATATATATATATATATATATATATATATATATATATATATATATATATATATATATTGGTTCTCACCAGTTGCGATGCAGCTGTATCAAAACAAAAATGCATCTTAGTAGTGAGCAAGTTGTTTTTGTTCGTATGTAAAAATTATAATGAATAATTATTGCTCTACTCTTTGTATTGAGCTCTCTTTTGAATTAATGCTGTGAATGTTAGAATTTATATGATTTTCGTTCTCATTACATTCATATATATATATATATATATATATATATATATATATATACAGCTGCATACATTTGAAGATGATATGACCTAATATTACACACTTCACTTCCAACGTTGATCATATTATACCCATTACATATTAATACACACTTAAACTAAGGAAACATTTCAAAAATTAATGATGCACTCAGATACCACAAGATATACCTGTGATATTCATATGACCAATAGAAACAAAATATAGTATTTAAAAATTGATACATACATAAGATATGGTTGATATCTACTCAACCAATAAAATCAAAACATAGAATTTAATAAATGTTAGTCTGAATCAGTTTACTACTGTAATTTCTGATGAAGATAACAAGTGAAATATCTTATAAAGATTCTCTATTTGTTCTTCCTTATTCAATCATACATATACATATATATATATATATATTATTAAATAAGAAATATCACACTTAAAATGCCATAGGTAATAATTTTTATTTCATGAGAACTCTAAAAAAGCAACTCTCAATCTTCAAGACCTACAAACAAATCACTTTGATTTGTGATTTTTTTGTAGATCTTGAAGATCGAGAGCTGCTTTTTTAGATCTCTCATGAAATAAAAATTATTACCTATGGGATTTTAAGTGTTTGGTATTCTTTAATTAATAATAATTTTGCTCTATCTTTTGTTCTGTCTTTCCAGCTCTCCCTGGATCTATATCTTCCTGGAAATTCCATGTGGATTACCATATTGTATCATTACTATATATATATATATATATATATATATATATATATATGCCATTAGCTAGATGAAGACATCATTAAAACTAATGTCTTACAATTATGTTGGATGTATTTCTGCCACACCCTATATATACATACATATATATATATATATATATATATATATATATATATATATATATATATATATATATATACACACACACACACACATACATGTGCATGTGGATGTGTGTTTTTGTATACATATGAGAAATTAAAACAGATCTATTGTAACTGTTTAATACTCACACACACTCACACATACATACACACACAAACACACAGATATATATATATATATATATATATGTATATGTCATATTTTCCATGTTGTAGAATTTGTAAATTTTAAGCCAGAGAACACATCCAGAGATACACAACTGCAGAAAATAATGGCTGGAAATAAGAATATGAATAATGCCAGAATAATTGTCAGGACAGAGTGGAGGGTTTGATTTGTTTTGGTAAAATTTCAGAATGTTCCTATAGAATTTGTGTGATATCAAGAAGTGATTGGTTTCCTTTGACTTGACATATTCTTTTTTTCTTTATCCTTTCTCTCTTTCCTTCATTCTTTGATTCTTTCTTTGTTTCTTTCTTTAAATCTTTTGCATTTCTCTGGCTTCACATTGTACATGAATAAAATATTTGTCGTATATATATATATATATATATATATAATACTGATATGGTGTTGGTGTTTTTCAAACTTCCAACTAAGTTTTTGTATATCAGAATTAACTTTCCATCATCCATTTATTGTATTCATCCAATTACTTTTAATTGTCACAACAGTCATTATCAAGTTGTTTTGTGTTTTATAATGTACATCATATGATGTACATTATATGATATATGTCACATTTTGTTCAGTCAAGAGAGAAAAGTATATATGTATTTAAGATTCATTGCAGATTCTCTCAAAGTATTTTACTCCAAAGACCTGAGTGTAAAACAGAGAGAGAGAGAGAGAGTCAAATGTACATCCTTGTAAATGTATATTTAACTTCTAAAATCCATTTATTGTGTGCGTGTGTGCTACACTGATTTAATAGACCTGCTATCCATCATTCTTATTATTCTCAAAGATCACCAATCATTGAAAAGTAAAGGCTTGTACATCTTGATCTCATCACAAACAAAATAATGGCACCATCATAGACATTCTACCTGAAATCTTCCTCTGCTCCTTGTGGGTAATGGCTATTTGATCTTACCACAAAGAAAAGCCATTTTAATGGCCATTTTTCTTTGAGAGATTTTCAGCAGGGAGGGAAAAAATTAACATCCTTTGAACTTTCTTTCCTTTGATGTATTCTTGACCATGTGGAGGACATACTGGATACAGTGATTGTGGTTTGCTCTGGACATGGTGGGAATACAACTGGACACTTAATGGTGACCATTTGATTGAGAATTAAGAGATTTGAGTGATGGATATTTGTTAGATGGGTTGATGGAGAAAGGACAAAAGCTACTGAAAAAGTAACAATCAAAGCAAGACATATTTTTATATACTTGCATTCATGTTTATG
>OZ010575.1:38802301-38849801 GCA_963932145.1 Acanthosepion lycidas | reverse complement strand
ACTAATTCCCATGTATACATTTGCTTTGACATTACTTGATCTACTTATTCAAAAATGGAATCACTCACATTTGCTCACTGGTGATCTATGTTCAAACTACAGTGTCAGCAGTGACACTTTATTCCTATATAACAATATCATAAACTGATCATCATATAGTATATTGATCAAATGAATATCAGTATATGCAGAAAGTTTTATCAACATTGATTAGTTAACTTAATACTAATTTATAATAAGTTATTCATAAGTGTTTTCATTCTTCATTTTCATCTATATACTCTTAGATAATGAATAGATGGAGGGAGCAGGGGTTTTTGCATTTTTAAGGAAATTTTCTGGCCCACTCCTGAAATTATTATAACCCTTCTGTTTATTAATTTTGCACCTTTTAACCCATTAAATGTTTTTTTTGTCACACTTTCATTAAGCCTCCCACCCTTCACCATTTATTGCATTCAGTGAAAAAAGCGCCTTCCCTGTTTATTAAGGCCTCCCTTGTATTAGGCACTTAAGAATATTATTAGTTACTCTATTAAATATCAGAATATTAAATTCCCTTGTATTAGGCACTTAAGAATATTATTAGTTACTCTATTAAATATCAGAATATTAAATTTCCTTATATAAGGCACTTAAGAATATTAGTAGTTACTCTATTAAATATCAGTATATTAAATTCCCTTGTATTAGGCACTTAAGAATATTATTAGTTATTCTATTAAATATCAGTATATTAAATTCCCTTGTATTAGGTACTTAAGAATATTAGTAGTTACTCTATTAAGCATCAGAATATTAACAATTTCAATTACAATTTCTTGTTTATTAATTACATACTGATTATATATATGAGCATCTTTTTTATAAATTACTTTTCTCCTTTATATACATTTATTAATTTATTAGTTGATTGTATAAAATAAAACCAAACTTATGAAGGAACAAAATCTGTCATTCATTTTTCTAAGTCTTCTTTTACTTTGTATTTTTTTTAAATAGTCAAATTTGAAAAAAAAAGAAATATAAATTTTATTA
Source organism: Acanthosepion lycidas (assembly GCA_963932145.1). Lineage (NCBI taxonomy): Eukaryota > Metazoa > Mollusca > Cephalopoda > Sepiida > Sepiidae > Acanthosepion > Acanthosepion lycidas. Next base: position 38,848,763 of record OZ010575.1, on the reverse strand, counting down.
TTATTATTGTTATTAGCATCAAGCATAAAAGCTAAAAGCCAACAGGATAAAGCAAGAGCAGAGTCAGGATGATATATTTCATGAATGGTTATCTCCTGTCTATTTGATTTTATGTTCAGATTCTTTTACGTTTTTATGGCCCATCATTTTTCTTTGAGGTTTAGAACTTTAAAGAGATACTTATCTTTGTTTATCTCATGATCATTGAGTTTTATTGGTAAGTAAAAACATTTATAAATAAAAAAAAAAAGAAAAAAAGCAGAATTGTTTGCTTTGAAAATGGAAGAATTATCCTAAAACCAAACTATGAATTTTAGTTGGTGAGCATATTTAAAGCTGTATGAAACTTTAGGAAACATTTGCAGTTTGGGAAATAACTCTGAAGAAATAAAGTGTAAAATAAGTACTCTCAACTTTATCCATAAAATGTTTAATTACTTTTTATTAGATCTTCTGTTGAAATTGTTTTAAAATTACTTGAAATTTTACGAAATAAACCCAAATAATGAAATTTCCTTATTTATTAAATCTGCTTTTATTTTATTATTTGCATTGACTTTGACTAATCATACATCTAAATATAATTGACCAATCATTTGGATTCCTGCCTATTAGTAAAACAGTTATGGTTATGTTCATAAAGAAATACATAAATAAAAAAATAACTTATGCTGTTACTATGTCATGTCCATAAAAAATAAAAAAAATAAATAAAAATTAATTATAGTGTCAAAAATAATTATAGCAATTATAATTATCATTCATTCACTCAATAAACCAATGATAATCAACCCCACTTTTCTTCTCTATACACACACAAATCCATCTCCTCCCCCAACTATGGGTTAAATAAGACTCGTATCTGTAAATATGATTGCTAGAGATTGTTAATGCAGTATTCACTTGCAAAAAAAAAGAAAAAGAATTACTTTTATAAATCAAAATATGTTTTGACTTCAAATAAGCAACAGAGGGTTGATAAAGCATAAAAAACAAATCAGTCCTCCTTATCCTCGTATTCTCCACTTCCTTCTACCTCCTCTTACATCCATATCACACATGTTCATTCAGTAACTCTCTACCACGAGTGGCTCTCGAGCCTTGTATTGAGTGAAGATTTTGTATTAAAAAATTAGATATTATTGCTCAACTTGATAATTTGTTGCTGTCAAATTATTCCTAAGATTTTTATTTTTTTTTATTTTGTAACAAGACAACCTGAAAGATAACCTAGGCATTTTTTCTGCTTCTACAGAAATTTTACATGATACCTGTATTGAGTATCTAACCAGGCTTTTCAAAATGGCTTCTCCTTCATTATGTAAATGTCTGCTCAGCTAAAATACTTTATACATTTGACTTATGCAAATCCAAAGATTTTAGCATTAAACAATTTAGAGGCAAATTTGGACAAATGTCTGTTTTTGATGTACAGTGCTGTTCCATAAAAGTGACTCACCTGATTTGTTTTACTAAAAATATTTTTTGTCTATTGTTTTTGGGGTTAAAATAATTTTTAATCTTACCAATCTAAAGACCCCTTCCTGACCACCAAGTAAAAAAGTTTATTCACCCTAAGGTATTCTATTGATAATTATAAATTTGGATATAAATGAGATTCAGGAAAAAAAACTCTGTGCAAAAAAAGTGACTCAGATATCGTATTCTAATGATTAAACTGGTAAATTTAAAGAGCTTTTGACAAAATGTTGAAAACTATTTTACAATACACTCAGAATAATATTCTAGGGAATTCTAGAACAGCTTAAATTAAATCTAGAGTATTCCAGAATATTCCAGAAAGCCTCATACAGTATAAAAACAGCTGGAAATAGCCACTCAAGTCACTAACCAGATGAAAGGGTACAAACATGCATCAGAACCACTTACGGCATCTATTATTGCCTTCTCAAAAGCAGGCAAGTCTACAAGAGAAATTGCAGAAATTGCTATAACCTCACAATCGACTGTTTCTCAAGTGCTTAGGGCAGATAGTGATGCCACTCCTGCTCCAAGGAAGGAAACAAGGGGACGAAAGAAAAAGATTGATGATAGAACTGGCAGAGTAATCAAGAGAGAAGTTGCAAAGAATAGGACTATAACTAGCCAAGAAATTGCAGCCAGTCTAAGCAAAGAGCAAGGTGTTAGTCTTGCCTGTTCAACAGTCTGTCAGAACAAGGTTACAAATCTTGTAAGAACAAGGCTAAAAATCTTGTACATGAAGGTTTAAGCTGCTAATAAGCAAAGCCAACAAAGCCATGAGACTTGAATGGGCTCACTATTACAAAAATTTCACCGTAGAAGACTGGAAGAATGTTCTCTTCTCCAATGAAATGAAAGTTGAGCAAAATTCAAAGGAGAAGGTGAGTCACTTTTATCGAACAGCACTGTATTGATTAAAAATGAATTATTTACTTTTTCCTTATATTAATTTTTCTTTCTTTTTTTTTCTTTCTTTAACAGATTTCAAGTTGACTGACAGCTAAGAGGCCCCCAACAAGAATTGTACAGATATAAAATGTTAAACTCATTACAAGTGTTCATTATTGTATTCTTAATATACAGAGACTGCTTCAAAGCATTCCTATGAAGCTGATGCTGGCTTCAATTTTTGTCCTCAGGTGACAGACTCACCTGAAACATGTCACCATAGACAAGTGTAACTCTGGCACACTTTTACAGGTATGCAATTTGTCAGAAAACACAATGCATGTAATCCTTGTTATAAATGTTGAATAAAACAAAAGTAAAAATATAGTAAAAAGTATTAAAAAAAAATAAGATCTCAGAAAGATACTGCACATAAGAAGAAACCAAAAACATACTGCACACTTTCACCACAAAAACATGTTAAGCTAACAGTACATCAGGAAAAAAAAACCCATCATCTAGCACCTGCCAAGTCACATCTCTTGTTCATAGACACAGACAAGTTTTGTTTTATGTCTTGTATAATATGCTATATGTGTAAATTAATAAAAAGAAAAAAAAAACAATCATGCAGTTTACTTTTAAAAAAATGAAAAAAAAAACAAAAAAAAAAATTAAAAAGAAAAAGATGCAAAAAAGATGTCATGTATTAAAATGTCATTTTTAGTCCAAAGGACAAAAAGACTTTTTATTTGTAACACCTGGTCTTCTTAATTGATTTATGGGATTTAAAAAAGACTTTCTTCCCCTGTACTCAATAATAGGTCCAGTTGCTGCTAACCTAGCAGAATAGCAAGTTGGCTATAAAATATTTTTCTCCTACATTAATACTAACTTTTATGTGTGTTGCTGTTTTTGTATATTCCTGTATTGTTTCAGTGTAGTAAAAATGCCTGTTTTATGAACATTTGACTTTTATTATTATTATTATTATTATTATGTGACTAGGGTTGCCAACCATTTGTATTCGAAAGGACAGACTTAACTCTTTTTGTCCTTATCCTTTGTTGAATTTGGAAGGTAAAAACAATATCCTTTTTAAGTATAATGTAAATCTACAGGAATTAAATTAAAAATTATTATATATTTATTCTTTGTTATGTCCTTTATTATACCTTGACACAGTTGGCAACCTTAGACATGACTAATATGAATAAAATATATCATTGTTCTATTTACAGCTTATTATCATCATCATCATTATTATTATTATTGTATAATTTTTGTGAGACAAGTGATTGTTTTTCTGTAAATTTAATTGCATAACTGCTGCAAGGAGGCATGGTGGAGTAATAGATAGTGGCTTGGATTGAGGAATTCGAGTTCGAATTCCAGTTGAATCCATTACATTCACTTAAATGCTAATACCCTTGGGAAAGGTGTGAATCCTCTTCTTCTCCCTCCAGCTATGGGTAAATAGCAGGACAGACTGGGTTCTATAGCCTTGGATGGCAACTGGTCTAGGAGAAAGAGAACTGAATTCAAAACCTGTGGAGAGTCGTCTGGGGAACCGTGGGACGTAGAGCACCAGGTCTCTGTATTCGTCCTTCAGAAAGTGTGGATGGTTCTGCATAAAACCTTCACCACTATAATCAAATCTTATGTGCTGATGTCAGGCTCTTGGTTTCCTAGGAACTGATCTGCTTGACCCTCATACATCAATCAATGGGAGAGTATATATATATATATATATATATATATATATATATATATATATATATATATATATATATATATATATAGAGAGAGAGAGAGAGAGAGAGAGAGAGAGAGAGTTTGAATTTCAGTTGAATCCATTACATTCACTTAGGTGCTAATAGCCTTGGGAAAGGTATTAATCTTGTTCTTCTCCCTCCAGCTATGGGTAAATAGCAGGACAGACTGGGTTCTATAGCCTTGGATGGCAACTGGTCTAGGAGAAAGACAACTCTGAATTCAAAACCTGCGGAGGATCATTTGGGAAACTTGTGGCACATAGTGCATCAGGTCTCTGTATTCAGCCCTTCAAATAGTGTGATTGGTTCTGCATAAAGCCTTCACCACTATAATCAAATCATATGTGCTGGTGTCTGGCTGACAGTTCCTAAGAACTGAGCTGCTTGACCTTCATACATCAAATATGACGGGTGAGTCCACCATATATATATATATATATATAAATATATGTGTGTATGTATGGATATGTTCCTTCTTATTTTTCTCTTCTTGTTTGTTGTTCATTGGAGAAATTGGATAATATTTTGGTTATTATATTTTGGTTAGATATATATCTCTGCATCTGATAAATACAAGAATAGATTGAAAAGAGTGTCTGATTTTCTAATGACTTTAGCAGGATTTTATTTTTCATCAACAAGCAAGAAGCATTATAAAGTAAGATAATATAATTATACACTTTAATGTTCATCTTGTTTGTTATGCTAACAGTGTGTTGGCTGTCATACCCTCTAGCTTTCTCCAGGTACATGGCCAAGTGGCTTAAAGTATTGGTTAAAATATATTTGATTATCTGGCAGTTGCGAGTTCAATCCTTGGCTCTGACAGTACTGAAAATCACATACTCTGGATCCCATGGAAGAAATGGACAAAAAAAAAATTAACAGGTATGAGTTATCTCCCCTAGGCAGAATGAGAACAATCCACCCTCATGAATTGAATAAAGGGTTCAGTTGAGAATTCTAAGTTACCAAGTATGAAGATAGACGCATAATGAAGCCCAGAGAGATACAATGACTGAAACGGTATGAGTATAACAATTATGATGATATTTCTTTAGGCCCCAAAATTATGAAAAATTTAAGATAGTATTTTTGTTTTTTCCCCACTTTTTGTTCCACAGCAAGCAGAACTGATGTTGAGGGGGATGTAATTATAAATCTAAAGATTATTTACACTATTTACACTGTCTATATCTTTGTTGCCATATTCAGGATGTTTCAAAAGGACACATGGCTTAGAGAATAAAAGCGTTGGTTGGATCCAGTGTCTTGAACCATAGAGTTGTGAGTTCTATACCTGGCTACTGTAGTAGTGAACAAAAAAAAAAAAAGAAAAAAAGTAACACCTTGGGAAGTATGAGATCCCAATACATTTTGGACAGGTTACATGACCTAAGGGTCAAAAGAATGGCTTTCCATATGGTGCCATAAAACCTTTCTACCTGTACATTGCCCATTTGGTGGTATTGCGTGATCTTATTAGAGGCAACTCTTTTCTGGGAAAATTCCTTATACATGAAAGTCTTGCCTTGGTTGGAAGGTATGAAACTCAGCATTTCATCTAAGCTAAATAATAACTCTAGACATCATATAGCTGTTGTCATGTGCCTGTTAAGACATGGAAAGGCAAACATAAAACATGAGTATTTGTCCACTATCATGAGTAAGTATATGTGAGATAGAAGGCAGTAGTCCTTTGAAATCAATACCAAGTCACTCCAAAGATTTTATTTATACTATTTACATTGTTTGGATTGTTGTCCTCATCTTTGTTGCCATATTCACAATGTTTCAAAAATGATTTCAAAAGGACATGGCTTAGTGGATAAAAGTGTTTGGATCCAGTGTCTTGACCCAAAGAGTTGTGAATTCAATACTTGGCTACTGTAGTGGTGAACAAAAAAAGCAGAGAGTTGAGTTAAAGGGAGATAACTGAGACATCCATAAGAGGCATGAACAGTCTACTCAGGTGGACATGATAAAGGGTTCAATACGAAATTCCAATTACCTGAAGATGGCCAGTGTGCAACGGTCAAAATTTTGTGTATATGGCTACAAAGATGAAGACAATAGTTCGAACAATGTAAATAGTGTAAATAATTACAATATGTTATCTCATATAGACAGATACTAAAGATTTTTCTTTGTGCTAACACAAGAAGTTTTTGATGACTTCACAAACATTTAAATATTTGAGGCATTATCCCAGTTTATTTTATGCTGAAATTATCAACAAATATGAATGCTCACAAAATAAAATGTTATAAAATGATCTAATGTGACTAGTATCCTGATCATGATTGTTTTTGTCATAGTTTTTCAGATGTTGTAATCTTTCTTTCTTTGGGCATCTGTTATATTTAGTAACTTTCTTGAAATTTTGACCTAACTTCTTTATTCAAACTACAAAGGTAGAATATTTTCATTCTGTTGTAGAGTGTAATGAAGAACAGCATCAGAAAATATGACAACTGAAAGAATCAGTGCATATGTTATGTTTTGCAGAGGTTTTGCTTTTTTTATATGTCCTTGTTTAAAGTTCCCCAAAGTTACAAAAGGTGAACCATGAAGAATGGCCGACCATGTTTTGTAAAATAGGTACTATCTCATCACTGGGCACATCGTCGAGTTGAATGAAAATTTCCGAGCAAAGCATTCAGCCTTGTCGGTAGAGGAGGTCAGGACTTCAAACTGGTTGAATAAAGGAGGTATAGAGGGTTTGCAATTGTTCAATACGCTCTTGCAGAGACGCCAATATTCTTTGGAGCCAAATTTGTGAGATGCAATATGTTCCTTCATCCGAGCCGCAAATAGTGACTTAGCATCGTTGAGGACACGCTTACACTCGTTACGGGCGGAGGCAAAGAGATGTCTATTGCAGTCAGACATGTCGCTATGCAATAGGTGGAAGTAGTGGTTCCTATGGGCGATGGCGGCTGAGCAAGCAGCGGAGAACCAGGGGGAGGAGTGCGACTTGACCATATATTTCCTTGATGGGATGAAAGCGTCGATTCCAGCTTTAACCCAAGAAGAGACTTCAGAAACACAATTTTGGACGGGGAGCTTAAAGACTCCATCCCAGGGGACATCATGGAGGAAATCACGGAATGCGTCCCAGTCAGCTCGTTGATAGTAGAATGAGGTTCTAGCGGTATGAGGTTCTTTATAGGGGGTGGAGTTGAAGGAGATGTTAACTGATACTACTGCATGGTCAGAGTTACCAAGAGGGCAGAGTTGCGAGGCACTGCAGGATTCGGGGATGGAGGTAAAGCACAGGTTGAGAAGAGAGGCTTTACCTTCCCAGTTGAAGGCAAAACGAGTGGGGAAGTTAACTATCTGTGTGAGGGAATGGGAAATTGAAAAATTGAGCGTTTGAATGCCAGCGTAGTCAGTAGTAGCATTCTTAAGCCACAAGGTGTGATGGGCGTTAAGTCGCCAAACACAAAAATGTGAGCAAACGGGTGGAGGGAGAGAGCATTGTCAATGCTGTCAGAAATGCGATCGAGTATCTCACAGTCTTGAGAGGATGGAGAGCGGTAAAGGAAGAAGAGGTAGCTTACCGCATTGAGGAGAGAGAGTCAGAGACACATGTATGACTGGTCTGGTGATTCAAGAGAGGAGTCTCTGGCCAAAGGGAGATGTTCCTTGATGTAGACACCAAGACCATGCATGTGGGTTAGATAGTCTTTTCTGAGGAGAGGAAGATAGCCGGTGATCGAGAGATCGGAAGAGGGGATAGACGAGACAAGGTTTGTCTCACAGAGAGCTAGTATATCCGCGCCGTTAACAGTGAGGAAGGATTCCAGACTGCAGAAGTTTGTCCTAATGCCCCGGATGTATGAGAACGAAATGTTGAGGTGTTTAGGTGGTTTTTGAGAGGCTGGTTTAGGGTTAATCTTTCGGTTTTTGTAACTCATGTTGAATTTTGTTTGTAAGATGAGAAGGCCTGAAGTAAAAGAAATAGACAGTTTCAACCGTGACGCGAGCAGAGAGGAGTTGGCAAAATCTGCATCATTATGTGGCCTCAGGGCTGCCCACCGGAGGTGACTGCAGGGACACCTAACCATGCATGATATGGCACTACAAACACCTCGGTATTATACAACTGTTGATCAGAGCGGCCGCTCAAGATGCTACGCAAGAGTTAGGGCTCCTAACTACCAGTCGGAAACAGCAACCAGAGAACTGTCAGCCGTGTACCCTCAAAATGAAGAGGTGATGCCACAGACTGCACACATCACGGGAGAAACAGAGCTGCACTAATACAGAGGCCGGAAAGAAAGAGTACCGGGAACCCCTTCCTAGACAAGAAACAAGGGGTAAGCCTCTACTCATGTCCAATAGAAGGGGGAGGAGTGTTGACCGGGCGGTAGAAGAGACTACCTACTCCTATTATAGATAACACAAAAAAGCACGACACAGAGGGAAGGATTGGGGTGGGAGATAACAGGTAACGAGTCCTGGACCTCACTTCGCTAAACCCTATCACATTAAGTTTTAACTTAGTATAAGTCCCATTGTCTATTCAAAAAAGAAATTGAAAATAAGGATACCCGGATTTATTACTGACGAGACACATTCTCGCATCTAGCCAGACATTTAATTTTCCATTTTTCCTGGTTTTTTTTTTGGTTTTTTTCTTTCGAACTGGGATTTCTTACTAAACTATCAAATAAGGGAGAATCATTGGGACAAAATGTCTTTGAATGGGGGGGGAGTTGTAGAGAAAAAATAGATAAATTTAAAAACAAAGAAAAAAAAAAACAACTAAGAAAAATGCAAATGGTTTTCTTCTAGAGCGAAACAATACTCACACAGGCCAGCAAGTGGTTGACTGTTTTCTTCCTCATGATGGTAACAGAATGTTCGGCTTACCTTATGTCCGACAGTCGAACTGGTGGGGGGGGGGGGTCAGCGGCCACTCCTCCGCCCTCACCAAGTACTGGGCTGGGGAGATATGCTTTCAATAAGGTTAGAACAGGAGAAAGATGCGTCTAGAACAATTCCTAGTTCAGACAATATATCAAGCAAAAAGATACTGTCACAACATCATTAGAATACTGACGAGACACATTCTCGCATCTGTTACCATCATGAGGAAGAAAACAGTCAACCACTTGCTGGCCCGTGTGAGTATTGTTTCACCCTAGAAGAAAACCATTTGCATTTTTCTTAGTTTTCTTTTTTCTTTTTTTTTTCTTCATTTTTAAATTTATCTATTTTTTCTCTACCCCCCACTCAAAAACATTTTGTCCCAATGATTCTCCCTTATTTGATAGTTTAGTAAGAAAAATTACAGTTGAATCCATTACATTCACTTATGTGCTAATGCCCTTGGGAAAGCTATGAATCCTCTTCTACCCCCCTCCACTAGCTATGAGCAAATAGCAGGACAGACAGGGTTCTATAGCTTTGGATGGCAACTGGTCTACCACAGAAAGAAATGGCAACCTACTACAGGAAAAAAACACCCTGCCTCATCAGTCATGTATTGAAAAATACATGATCGCCTAAGCATGTCTCACACATAGCACATAACTAACTGACATTGTGAATGGTGAGTGATTCTACAACATTGTTGAAGCAAAGTTTTCATCAAGAAATCCTATATTCCTTATGAATTTTTATAATTTTCATTGGTTTCTAAAATATGTTGCCAATGTTTTGTTTGTTTCCATTACCAACAAGCTGAGAAAAATGGATCCTTTCCAGAATTCAAATTGCTTAAGGTCTTTTCATTTGAGAAACTAAATCTTATAGCTTTAGGTATGTTGTTATAAAATTAATTGCAGAACTGAGAAAATTATAAAATATTTCTCCAAAAAATAATTATTCTCGGTGATAGCAAAACATCACTAGCAATATAGTTAATGGTGAATGCTAATTAACTTAATATCAATTCATTTATAAGATGAGCAATTAATGAAATGATTTGTATTTAGCAGATTACACTGAAATATTTAAATAAGTTGTATGTTCTGACCTTACATACAAAGAATTTAACAACAGACAATTACAAAAAGATCTATTTTCTAGACCAGGATTGAAATTTAGAGTCAATCTTAATATTTTTTCCTCTTATCATACAGCAACTTATTAAAATTTATTATTCATATATATATATATATATATATATATATATATATATATATATATATTAAAAAAAGAGAGAAACTGCAAAGGTTTTTTATTATAATGTGGATTTGTTTTACTATATATATTTTATTCTTCATATTTCTGCTCCACACGTTTCCGGTCTTGTGACCTTCTTCAGGAACAGTCCAGAAAGAAGTTCAAGACTCACTAACATTGTACTGATCAGGGAAGCATCTTCTCAAGACTTTGCTCCAAAATGTAGTAGTTCTCAAGAAGAAGGTATCTGTGATTGGGCTGTCCTTCTTATTAATAGAATACAAATGCAATGAAGATGATTCAAGCTTCTGTATATGATATCATGGGTTCTAGCTGTAATGATTTGAACTGGTGGAGTAAAGGAATGTAGCTCATCTGAACATTTGCCATGGAAGTACCAATATAGTGGTATGCTTGCAATGCTCCATCTGTGGTAAAGAGGCTGTATAGTTGAAAATAATTCTTTGCCCACAAGGCCATATAAACATTTTTGAACTTGGTCAGGTTTGATAAAAGAAAATTCACTTTTTATTTTCATATGTCTTATAGAAGATAACATATCTTTTCAGAGTATAAGGTTTTATTGTAATGAACAATGAGAATATATATCTTTAGTAGAAATTGGGAGTATTTTATTTCTAGGGTTACTTTCAAGTTATATTCATTAAGGTATTTTATTTTAAAATGGTAGATATGTCTATATCCCAGGCTATTATCTAAAAAAGAAAGAAAAAACATAAAAGAAAATAATGATAATTTGTTGTAGAATGCAAATTTGATATTAAATTTTAAAGATACAGATTTTCTTACAAGCCAAACACATTTTTTTTTTTTTTAGCAAATCACTCTAAGCAAGGCAGGAGTGCCATTAGCACACAAGAGGTTACAGAGAGTCAGAGTCAGAGTAAAGAGGAGTGTTTGGGAAAAGAATAAAGAGAAGGACAGGGATCAAGAAGATGTTGATTGACATTACATTTGAATACCTGAAGATTATAGTTGTCAGGGAAGCAAGTGATAGGAAGGGAGTTCCACTGATGGGAGGTGCAAGATAAGAAGCTGTTGGAGTAGAAAAGATGGATACATGTAGCCATTTCATCAGTGAAAGGGTGGGACTGAGATGCCAACCTAATAGCATGGTTAAATTCATGCAGCTTGGGAACCAGTGAAAGTAGCTTGTCGGAGAAGTTGCCATGAAAATACTTGTAGAAAATGTACAGTGCATCTGTGAGATAGCGACTGTAGATAGGATGCCAGATCAGGAGCAATCACATTGCATATCTGGATTTTGTCGAGGACTTACTTTGAAACGAACAGTGGGGGCTCCAGGCCATATATGGCACCAGTATTCCATGCTAGAATGAATGGTTGATTTGTAGATTTGAAGGATGAATTCAGGCGAGAAAAACTTTCTGGTGCGACACAGAGAACCAACTTTCCTTGCGCTAGATGAAGCTATAGATTCAATGTAGTTGTTCCACTTCAGGTCAGTGGACAGTGTGAGACCAAGCAGGTGTAGAGAGGCACTCTCATGGAGTTGGGCATCCACCATCCTGATGGGAGGCAGGGAGGGTTCTCTATGGTGGGTAAATGAAATCAGTTTCATATTGGAGGCATTAAAATTTACAAGTCATTTCCTGCCTCAGTTAACCACAGATTGGAGGTCCTTCTTGAGGTCTATGGCCAGGTTAGTTTTGTCAGTGATGCTGAATTTACAAGGTAGGAGTAAATAGTAGTGTCATCAGCGTAGATGCCAATTTGGGAGTTGATGACATCAGGAAGATTGTTGATAAAGATCAGAAACAGTGTAGGACCCTGGATAGAGCCTGTAGACGGGATGCCAGATCAGGACCAATCACATCCGTCTCTGGATTTTGTCGAGGACTTTGAGATGAACAGTGGGGAACACCAGCATTCGTGTGAAAGTTAACTGGAGGAGAATCAGTTTAGGATGACCTTCATTTCATGGTTTGACAGGAATGATTTTATTAAGTCAAATGATCGTTCTAGTACAGTAGAGATATTATAATGAAAAAACATTAAATCAAAACTAGAAGACAAGAAAATTTTTTTAAGAAAAAAACAAGCAGAAGATATTTTAAGTGAAAGAGGGATTTATTAATCTAAAATATTTGGTAATTGATTGATTTTTTTAACAGTTAATATTCTAATATTAACTTCTAATATTAACTTCTAATATTTTTTTCTCATTTTGAATAAATTGAATATTTCTATTGGAAAAGAGTTAATTCACTGTCCATCTGTAGTTGAAAACTTTTAGAAGTGAAAAAAACCCAAAAAAAACAAAGAAAAATTAGTGGGTAAAAAGTCACAAATCGGTAGTTTATAAGTCACAAAACCAACCTTCACACACCACAACAAACAAAAAACTGTACACGTCTGGATGTGGAACAAAAATTTGTATGAGACAATCTATATAAAGAGAGAAGTCACTGAAGCCCTCCTTTTTCACTGGCAGAAAACACGTGTCACATGCTGTCACATGTTTTGATGAGGTAAGTCACCATTTTCTTCACACCATCACACACTGCTTGTATGTGACTTTGCTTGCAAATGACTTATAGGTGCATGTGCCAGTTAAGATATACACAAACAATTTGAAATAAGATATTGGAATAATAGGTTCCCCTCCCACTCAGTCTAGACAACCCATGCCTTGGGTTGAGCAATAAATTCAAAGTTGAGGACAAGAAAAAAAAAAAGAATTTTTAAACCTTAAAAATATCAGGTAATTATAAGATTTTATTGAACTTTTCAGATATTTTTTTGTAATAAATAGAATTATTTATTCAAAGTTACTTTTTAATTTTGTAGAAATATTCTTAGGGCTATCATTGAATTAAAATATACATGAGTACATGCAAACATATATATACACAAACAATTTGAATCCATGAAATGGACATCTGTGTTGCAAGGGCTAATTTCTTAAATTTCTGTCTTGCAACAAACTTTGGGTAACAGGAAAAAAAGTACTATCTGAAATGTGTGTAAGTCATTCTTATGACATTTTTGTATTTAAACTGAATATATAATTTCTAATAAATGTATCTTAAATGGACAAAAAATTTGATCTTCCTACTCTCGGTGAAGTGACAAGTTCCAAAATAGTTTATAATAAAAATAAAAAAAATCTTTCATGGAATTTTCAGAGCAGTGTCCTTGGTCAATAGAAACAACAGGAAAGAAAAATGTTTAAATACATTTGGAATAATTATTGAAAGTGGGAAAGAAAAAAGAAATTCAGACATGCTAAATGTCACAAATTACTGTAAAGCCCTGAAATAATAAATATTTCTAGTTTAAAAAAAGATTTCTTCTGTAGTTATTGATTTTTTTCAATTCATTTTTTTATTGATATGTCCAAGAAAAAAATATAAGTGCCACTATTTTTTTTATCAAGTGCACATGGAACATGCTTTTGATATACACAAAATGAATAGCAACAGACAAGACTTGTGAGGTTCTAATTAGATGCCAATTAAATCATGCTGAAAGTTTGTTTTCTATGGAAAGGAGAGGAGGGTCAGGTTGGAAATAATGGCAGATTTTAAACAATAAATGCCAAGAAAAGAGTCATGTAAACATCATTGCAACATGTATACCAAACTCATATAAGACTTTACAAATAATGATTACATAAGTTAAAAAAAGTTTATATATATATATATATATATATATAGTACCACACCATAAGTGCTGGTGGTAATAAAACAGTGCTCAATGTATAAAAGCAGAGCAAAGCTCAAATTTATACTAATAATAAATGTTTTCTTCCTTATCGGAAGCACAACTCATGGTCAATGCAATCTTCAGGCATGGATACACACACACACAATATATATATATATATATATATATGTAGGGAAAGACAGAGAGAAAGAGAGAATATATGTGTTTTGTGAAAAAATTGTGGGTATATATATATATATATATATATATATATATATATATATATACATATAGTCATTGATATGAATCTATATAGACGTGTGTTTGCATGGATATATATTGTTATATACTTGTGCATATATAAATATCAAGGTGCATCTTTCTATTTGTATTTACATTTAAATATTAACTTATAAAATATACATTCAATTATGCACATATTTTATAATATATAGGTATAATATACATATATAACAGATGTATTACACACATATGAGCATCTGTGTACATCTTATTATTTTGATGCAATATGGAAATATATATACTCATATTTTTGTACATCTGTGTGTATATTCATATATATATATTCATATATATATATATATATATATATATATATATATTCATATATATATATATATATATATATATATATATATATATATATATATATATATTCATATATATATATATATATATATATATATATATATATATATATATATATATTTCCCAAGAGGATAGAATCCAAGTAGAACTCAATGTCCAGGACAGAGTAAGAATATAATATAAAGGGTCAAACACTAATTTTCCATGGTTATAATTTATTACATTGGAATTGTAATCATGATCCAATTCATAAGACCTACAAAGGATTTTTGAATTTGTAGGTCTGATGAATTGGATCGTGATTATGATTCCAATGTAATAAATTATAACCATGGAATATTAGTGTTTGAGCCTTTTATATTATATATTATATTGTATATATATATATATATATATATATATATATATATATATATATATATATATATATATGAAAAAATATAGTTTTAAGGTGTGCTATATTTATCAGGGATAGAAGGTATGTAAATATAAAAATGAACATTGAAGTCAACACTCAGAGGCGACAGACTGTTTCATGCTAGACGCAATCAGTTGCCTCTGAGTGTTGGCGTCAATGTTCACTTTTATATTCATATATATATATATATGTGTGTGTGTGTGTTTGTGTTAACATTTGCTCTATTTATAGAGGAGGAGTGTTCAAAATTGGAGATACAGTGTTTAAAGATACAAAGAGCATGGACATCAGATGGACACTTGGTCTGAAGTTTGCATTGAAATGTGAAACTAATAGTCACCATACAGTGTTGATTCCTATGTCCACATCTATCTATCTATTTATGTCCAGATGGATTATGTATTTGAAGAGCATTATGGTTAAAAAATGACTATGTGCATATGCAGAATTAATTGCATCTTTGATTACTACTATATCTGTACACACACATATAATATGCGCTTGATTGCATTGCCTTAATATAATGACTCATTCTCTCTCTTTCTCTCTCTCTCTAATATATATATATATATATATATATATACCTGTGCGTTTGTGTTTGTGCATGTACATTATCAGCTAACAGCAATTTCTTCTTTTCTCTCTCATACGTATGTGTGTGTGTGTATATATATATATATATATATATATATATATATATATACTGTGTGTGTATGTACAATATCATTTAACACCATTTCTTCGTTTCTCTCTCTCTTTCCATACATATGTGTGCATGTATATATATGTATATATGTATATATATATATATATATATATATATATATATATGTATGACTATGTGTATGTGCTTGTACAATATCTACTTTTACATTTCTCTCTCCATACATATATATGTGCGTATGTGTATATATATATATATATATATATATATATATATATATATATATATATATATAATGTGTGTGTGTGTATGTGTGTCTGTGTTCGTGTGTGCGACCAGATTCATGCACAAATGGTATACGAGTGATTTTTATTTTATTTTATTTTTTTAGAACCAATGCATTTATTGCCTGAAGGTCTTCCATGATTGGTTTAAAGTATTTTTCATTTTCCTTCTCTTTTGTTTGTCTTGCCAACAAACGTAGCCACTCATCAACTGGAGACACCTTCCTGATGTTGTCTGCACATTTATCTATTAGTAACTGCAGGCAGCATGGCTAAAAATGTGCTGGAGGCAGCAGAGGTGGAGAAACCAAATACATTGCCATTGCTCCAGGGATTCACTTATAATTACACTTTTAACATGTTTTCAGGGTTGCTCTGTGCTTGTTCTGAATGTATACACCTAACCCAACCACATACACATACAGAAATACACATATACACAAATATTTCATATGTATATAAAATAGGATTTGTGTTTTTGTGTCCGTGGGTAGACTAAATGTATACTGAGCCATTGGTAGTTAAAGAACAATGAAAGAAATAAGAATTCAAGGTGGAAAAGATATTTGAAATTGATTTTACAAAGTTGAAATTAGATTCTTATTGGTTTATGCTATAAATTCTTTTAAAAAACATTCTACAAAGAGTGAAACACTGCATTATAATGAAAAAAGAAATAGCTTGTCTGTTGTGTCTTTGCATGATGGCTGTTATAAAAAATTTATTTTTAATATTTTAAAAATGTTAGTATTGAATAAATATTCAACTGTCCATTTGTTTTACACATTCTTTTGAGAAAAGTGTATTTTTATAAGAGCCAGATAGTTAGTGACAGAAAAATTGTTACACTTGTAAATCTTTTTTGGCTCAGTGGTTAAAACCCATCAAAATTGTGAAGGATCCATTTCAAGTGTATGGAAAATATTTTTTTTTTTTTTATATACTGACCAATGGGATACGTGGTCTCAAGTTTTAGTAACAACCTGAATAGGGGGTGGGGGATGTTGTGAGTTTAATTATCCAACTATATAGGTCTTGTCAGTAGATGCATGAGAAGAATTTTTGATAGAAAGGGAATGAGGCAAATCAACATCAAGGAGCAAGAAGAATTTGATATCAAGATGAGAGCATCAAGAAAGTTACCAGTTACCAGCCAGCTGCAGAAAGACTAAAGAATTTTGAAATTCAAGTGAAAATTCTCCTGCAGTGACACAATGAATTGACTTTCTTAGCAGCTGACATATAGATTAGATTGGTGCAAAAATAATGACATAATAATGTCGTTTTTTGACGTTATGTCGAAAAACAACATTATTACGTCATTATTTTTGCACCAACCTAATATATATATATATATGTATATATATATATATATATATGTGTGTATGTGTGCGTCTATATATGTATATTTTGATGCATGTTTCATTAAATAATATAGACAAGTTTTGTCTATGTATTTTATGTAAATTCTTTTCATAATGCTATTAATCTTATCAGACAATATCATTAAAAGAAGAAAGAAAATCATACAATACACACACATATATATATATATACATATATATATATGTGAAAAGTGTGTGTATATAAATATAAATAAATATATATATATAATTATTTATATATTATATGCACGGTACTTATTAGAAAGCGCTCAATATCAGAGATAGAGCTAACATATTTGGTTGGACTGATGTGAGTTTGTGACCCTGGGTTTCATGCTTTTGCGATCGTCAGACAAATGGGCATGTGGCCAAGTGGTTACAACCCTTCGCTTTTTGACCATGAGACCTGGGTTTGAATCTCATCATGGTTGATTTGTTGAAATCAGTCTAGTACTGTGATTAAATTCAAAAAGTCTAGGTACGATAGTGAAGAGCTCATCTGAACAATTACCATGAAAGTATTTATAGAAAAGACACAGAGAGGCAACCTTATGCAAGAAGTGTGATAGCGACTGAAGCTGAGCTGCCAGATCAGAACCAATAATATTGCTGATTCTTCTTTTGATTTTATCAAGGAGCTCAAGGTAAATAGCAGGGGCACCGAACCATATGTGGTAGAAATTTTCTAAGCATGGATGAATGGTAGACTTATAGATATGTAAGATAAATTCTAGAGAGAAAAATCGTCTCACATGACTCAGTGAACTGACTTTCATACAATTTCTCCTGCGATCTAATAATTTTTTTTGTCTTCAGATGATAAATTGTATAAAAATTGTCTGAATGTACATTAAAGAATGATTGCTGCCTAAATACACAAATATATATATATATGGGTATGTGGCCGATAGGTCAGAACATTCGCTTTCTGACCGTGAAACCCAGGTTTGAATCTCATCATGGTTGATTTGTCAAGAAGGAGACTTGATTTTATTGGTCTGGTGTAGGGATGATCCCAACATGTGGCACCTTTGGAAAGTGCCTGAAAGCCATACCACGAGTTGACCCAAGCCTTGTGAGTGAAATTGGGTAGATGGAACACTTAGTCGATAGCACAAAGTCACAAGTCATTGTGACTGAGGGTTTGATTGTGCTGGTGTTGTTCATTGTTCTAGATAACACGCTCTCTCTCAGAAACTAACTAAGGTCTGCTCAGTATAGTTGCAGTATAAACCACAGGTTGGTTTGGTGGTTGTTGAACAAACACAAATGTGCCTGAGTGAGACTCTGCAATAGGGACTGGCAAGCCATCCTAGTAGACGGGTATTCTCGAATACGAGTGGCCAGCTATTATTATCATTATATATATATATATATATATATATATATATATATGAAGAAAAATATACGGAAAAACAAACAAAAATCCTTATATGCAATTATTCTGTTTTAATGTTAATATAATGTCAACGTTGGACGTTTCGGTCTAATAAACCATCTTCAGGACATATTCATAAAATATAATTAACATTATCAATTCAACATAACAAAGACGATGGACATAAGAACATGTTGAATTGATAATGTTAATTATATTTTATGAATATGTCCTGAAGATGGTTTATTAGACCGAAACGTCCGACGTTGACATTATATTAACATTAAAACAGCATAATTGCATATAAGGATTTTTGTTTGTTTTTTCCATATATTTTTCTTCATACTGTCGGATCTATATCCATATATTTGCTTACACACACACATATCTATATCTATATATATATATATATATATATATATATATATACATACACACACACACACATACAAAATGCCACCTAGAAGTTTAAGGAATTTAGTCATGAATAAAATATTACTTACCCTTATACTTAATTTCTTCATTCCCCTTTGAAGTAATCACCTAGTGTACAATAATCCCAAATGTCCAAGTTTCCATGCATTGCTCGAAGGCAAATGTCCATATTACATTTGTTAAATTCTGGAACTTCTATGTACGTGTGTGTTGGCATTTGTATCGGAAACCAACATAAATTTGAATGCTTTTATTCCAATTCAAGACTTTTGCCTGGAATTTATTTTCAAGATTCTTGAAAGCATCAAATTTTCTTACTTATAATAGAATTCAAGTAAAAAATTCAAATTTTCTTAAGTATTAGTATTTACCTAAGGATTTGAGGTGGGTGCTGGAAAATTCCTGACTAGAGAAAGGAGAGATTTCATAAATGATGTTTGGTCATTCAGTTAGTTTTTTGGGAAATGAGTCAGGCTGAGGATTTCTCTGCAATCACTCATATAACACATGCATGGCTTACATAGTTTATCTGTTTGCTTCTGTATTGCATAGTGATATTTTATACTGCATGTAGAGATCAATAAAAAAAAAAAAAAAGAAGTCATTATTTACATTTATTTCCTGTGTATAGATATTGTTACACTCAGAGAAAAAGAGAAAAAAAAGAAGGGAAAGGATTAGGGAGAGAGGGTAAGGGGAGACAATAAAATGATGAAAAGGAGAATTGACTCATATGCACATACATATGTGCACACAAACAGACACAAAGAGGAAAAAAATCAACCTAACACCAATTACTAGCACATAAATTAATTACATCAAACTTAGTATAAAAATAACAAAAAATGAGAAAAACAGCAGTCAGTTACTGAAAATTCCTGACGAGTGGACAGAATGATTAAAAAAAGCTTCATTTATGAAACTCGGGAGTTGAGGTGATGGATATAACATCATTTAGCGGGTAATTTGCTTTTTAAGCCCCGGGCTAAGTATCTAATAAAAATTTTCTAAATAGTTATATTTAGGTGTAAATTTACATGCTTAATTTGAAAATAACAAAGAGATTTTGATAAAATCTACCATTTTGGAGTAATTGACAATAGAAGTTCAGTCTCATTCATATCGCGGCAGCCATTATTGGTGTTGCTTACAGATATTTGCTGTGGATTTAACATTCACTTGTCTTGATGATTTTATGCACAATGAGTGCTTAGTTGCATAGTAATAGAGACAAGTAAGAGCAGTAAAAAGGCTGTTAACAATGTAATCTTCCACACAAATCTAATCAGCAGCAAATGTATACAAACAATGCCAGTAATGGCTGCCATGCTGTAACACAAATGAATTCAAATTTCATTGTTGATAACTCCAAAATGGTAGATTTTATCAAAATTTCTCTGTTATTTTTGAATTAAGCATGTAAATTTACATGTAAATATAACTATTTGTGAAAATTTTTTTTGATATTTAGCACACGGCTTAAAAACAAATTACCCCATTTAGCTAAGAGACAAATTTTATTTTTTATTAATCCTATCTATCTATCTATCTATCTATCTATCTATATTGATGAAATTGTAAGATGAAATGATGGAAAAAAGTTATTTTTCCATTTTGTCTTATAATTACCTCAATACCATAATTGATATATAAAAATATATATTGTTATCATATATATATATATATATATATATATATATATATATATATATATATATATACACAAGGTATTGGATGCAATGTTTTAAAATTTTTTTTAAGTAAAAAATTATTTCTAATATGGCTACAAACTTAAAAAAATTGAGTTGAACATAGCAAGTAGTTTATTATGATAGGATATAGAACAAATAGAAAATTCTTATAAATCTAACGTTGCTTTTATTAAAACATCATCAGAAGATGAAATATGGAAAAAATTTCTGTTTTTTTTATTTTTGTGCTGTTTGATTTTCATTGATCACATGTGTTTGATTAGTTAAGCAGCATTCATGTGAGCAAGCGTATCATAATTCTAGTTTTTCTATGTGCGATTTAGATGATAATGTATATATATATGTGTGTGTGTGTGTCTAGTAGGCATTATTTATGTTTATCTATTATAATTACATTTATTATATATCTAAGCAGAAATAATTAATTTTTTTTATCTATACACAAAATTATATGCAGATTAAACATATAAGTAGCACACACAAATTTTGGGCACATTTTGAAATTATGAATAAAACAAAATCAAATTTGGAGTTTGGAATTTAATTCTAGTCAAATTATTAATTTGAAAGTTTCCTCAAACTAAACAGAGCACAACACAAAGATAGACATTTTCAAAATCCTGTCAAACTCCAAATGATAACTGAATTTCTATTTGACATTTGCAAAGACTTTCAAAATAGTGAAGGCAAAGATGCTCTTTCAAAATGTTCATAAAGTGATAACTGACCATCATAATCATAGAATGGGATATCTAAAGATCTCCAAGGAATTTAATATCCATATTCTTATGATAAGAGCTGTCATTCAAAGATGGAAGCAATATAGCCTAACAAAAAATCTTCATCAAACAGGATGTGCTTGTAAATTCAGTAAACATGAAGTTACAATTCATTTAATAGAAAGTAACATGAAACCTATTCACTACTTAGAACTTTAGAAGAACCTGAAGTTAGCTTGGATAGAAATGAGCAAAGATACAATTAGTCAGATACTCTATAGTGTAGGATTGCAGTCTTGTGTGACCAGAAAAACCTTTCTTCTTAAGATCAGTCACATAAATTCTGGTTTACTCATTGCACATAATATTCTCCTGGGGATTTTTCATTCTAGGACAAAATATTATGGTTTGATGAGAAAAATTTGGACTCTTTAGGGAAACCATTCAAGCATGAAAAAATAAGTACATTTTATATAACCCTCATAATGGTATACCAAAAGTTAAACATTTTGGTGAAAATTTAGTGATTTGTTTTTCTTCCAGTAGTGTAGGTCTACTACATATCATTGACGGAACAATAGACAGTGCTATGTCTTGTGAAATACTGGAAAAGAACTTGGTACAATCTGCAAAACATTTTAAATGACTTCAGTGCTGGATGTTTCAACATAATAATGATCCAAAACATACTGCATTGAAAATAAGAGGTTTAGAATGATCAAATTTGTTGCTTGACACAAATCCTAAAAACAATATACATGAAAGGAGTTTAACCCATTAACTGCCAAATTTTTTTAATGTGCATTTTTGGTCCAGACAGGTGTCTTATAAGTTAAAACAACATACAATATTAAAATTTTCTTTGAATAGTTGGTGCTTTGAAACTTTATAGAAACTAGAACATCAAATATATATGTGTATAAAACATCCAAAAATAATATTGATTAGAAATAATAAAAAAAAATGCTTTTCAAAATAGTCATTATTTTTCTTCTCATGAAATGTAAAATGATGACAGAAAGTGTCTTTTATGATTAGTTACGGCTAATAATAAAAACTTTAAAGGCTAAATGTTGTAAAATATACCTCTGCAAATGCAATGTATCTAAGTAATTCAATGTAAATATTAGGTTGGTGCAAAAATAATCTCGTTTTCTCACATAGTAACATATGTGAGAAAACAACATTATTTTTGCACCAACCTAATACAAGGAATAACATGTAGTGAGTTTAATTTTAAGAGATCCCCAACTGGGGCTCATGGCAGGTAATGGGTTAAGTCTTAAGTTGGAAAAATTCTCTGACTAAATATATAAAGTCATGATGGAGTAATGGATATTAGCTCAGATTGAGAATTCAGACAGGTGTCTTAGGAGTTTATTTATTCCTTATGTTTAATTTCAGTAGTTACCATTATTGTTTTTAGAGAAACTAGAACATTAAATATATATGTGTATAAAACATCAAAAAATAATATTCATTAGAAATATAATAAAAATAATACTCATTAGAAAATACTTTACAAAATAGTCATTATTTTTCTACTCATGAAATGTAAAATTATGACAGAAAATGTCTTCTTACAGCTAATAATAAAAACTTTAAAGGCTAAAATATACCTCTGCAAATGCAATGTATGTAAGCAATTCAATGTAAATACAAGGAATAACATGTAGTGAGTTTAATTTTAACAGATCCCCAAATGGGGCTCATGGTAGGTAATGGGTTAAAAACATCAGTGTTTATAACTTGAACAATCTTAAAATGATTTGTCAAACGAGTGGAATGAAATTGGCATTAATTATTGCAAGGAACTTATTTCTAATTATTCTAAAGATCTAGCTGACAGCTGTTATAGTAAATAAGAGGAACAGTATTAAATACTGAATGTATTTTATTGATGGGTGTTCAAAACTTTTTGCTTTGTATGTTTTTGTTAAATTTTGAAATAAATTTGGGCATAGACAAACAAAATTGTTATTTCTGCTTACATGGGAAAAAATGTATGACAAGTGTAAAAAGTTTTCTTGTGATGCATTTTGTCCTTTAGGACTTCATTGGACTAAATTTGTTATACATATAATAAACTAAGTATTTACTATATTGATGTGACCTAGGGAAAGTTACTGAATAGAATAATCACATGAAGGTTGGTAATGAATGATAATACTTAGGACAAGAACAACACATATAAGATTTGCCAGTGGCGCATAGAAGAAGTAGTCAACTGCTGGAAGTGATTCAAGTGAATTCCACAATGAATCTCCAACTGCAGACCAACATACAGTATTTACTACTGTATTTATGTGAATGGGGACATACCCATCATTGTCTGTAAGTATAATACAACATATATTCAATTCAATTTTTAGGTTTGTAGCCACGTTAGAATTTTCTTTTCTTAAAAAACATTTAGAATACTTTTGGCTGTGAATATATATACATATACACACACACTTCATGAATGTTGTTTTATTCTGGGTATTTAGATTCATACAGTTACTTGTGGATAAAACATTACTCAGGATGTACAGTATATTGTATAATCTCAATTGAATGACTGTTTTCGTTCTGTGTGTATATATATATATATATATATATATATATATATATATATATATAGAAAGAGAGAGCTGGTAGGAGGGAGAGGAATATCTAATATTCATCATGTTTAACCTTGAATTCCACTATGGTATTTAACTCCATTAATTTTGCATTTGACTTTTCAATGAACCTTGCAATAAGCAAATGTTTTTTTGTATATGCCTTTCATGATGTTTTGTTTGAAAAATAATCTTTGCTTCTCTTGCAACACTCACCATATCTTAGCAATTATCAAACTTTCTTCCTCAGAAGGTGGTTTATAATTAATGTCATATAGCTGATGAAAGGAAAAGTTAAATAATTTTCATCTTTTGATAGAAAGAGATCAGCTTTGCTATGAGGTGAGACAGCTATGGAAAACTTGCAAGAAAACTGTACTTAACACATATTTACCAGGGTATGTATTGTTCAACATACGCATAATTTCAATTCTAAATATTATTAAAAATTCACCATTCAAATTGAAGAAGAAAGTCTTGGTATTTGGTGTCAAAACCCACCATGTAAGTGATATGTGAGTTACTAGCAAGAGTATGGTATAAATAATTATCGCTCATTATTGCAGAAAATAAAAAGAATTAGTCATGGCAACAACAATAGACAAATTCAGAACAGCCATTTTGTTTCTATACTGGGAATAATGTCAGAGTGAACTTTGAAAAATCAAATCATTAAACTATGTGGAAATTCTGATTAATGTAAATGATACCACTTTCATAAAATGTCAATGAAAAATATATGAATTTATCTGTTTGATTCCTCAGCAGACATTTTGATTACTGTAATGTCACTTCTATGCATTGAAGGTTGATAAGGAAGAAACAATTCCAATGATCATGCATATATATTTATCACTAATATTGAGTTGATATCCAATCATTAATCCCTAAAACTGAGTTTATACCATCAGAATTAAATGACTGTTTACATCCATGTGTGCATATATATACACGTTATATATATATATATATATATATATATATATATATATGTGTATATATGTATGAGTGTATATATATGTATGTATATATCTATAGATGTATATATGTATATATATGAATATGTATATATATATGAATATATATATATATATATATATATATATATGTATATATATATATATTATGAAATGGACAAAGTCCAACAATTTATTTATTAAAGACATTTTTTTTTATGTTTAACATTCTTTTTACTAGATACAAGTATTTAAGTAAATGCTCTGTTTTATAATAAACAGTATTAAATAACATTTACCGGCCTGAATGTCCGAGAAATTTTCATAGAAAATATTCGTCCTTGGAATGAGCAGTTATGAATGTACGAGATTCATAGAAGATTGAAGTTTATAAGCAGTAAATTCGACCTTGCCTACCGAATGATCCTTGGTGGCCGAGCGGTCAAGGCACGTCAGCGTAAATGACGGTTCCGTATAGGATGCAGGTTCGAATCCTGTCAAAGGACGAATATTTTCTATGAAAATTTCTCGGACATTCAGGCTGGTAAATGTTATTTAATACTGTTTATTATAAACAGAGCATTTACTTAAATACTTGTATCTATAAAAAGAATGTTAAACATAAAAAGTAAATGTCTTTAATAAATATATATATATGTATATTTATATCTATGTATATATATGGATATATATATATATATATATATATATATATATATATATATATATATATATGTATGTATATGTACATATATATGTATGTATATGTATTTGTATAAATATATATATTATATATATATATTTGTATATATTTTAAAGAAAAACAGACCGCTTTCAGATTCCATTATAATAATTTATTTCAGCAGAGCCCTTTTAAAGGATGCTGAATCATCAGATAAGACTTCCAAAAAATGAAACGGAAGATGAAATGAAAATTCACACTTTTATATATATATATTTTATGCATATATATTTGTGTATATATATATATATATAAATATATATTTGTATATATAAATGTAAATATATATTTGTATATGTATATATTTAAATATATATTTGTATGTATATATATAAATATATATTTGTATATATATAAATATATATTTGTATATATATACAAATATATATATATATATATATATTTGTATATATATACAAATATATAATATAAATATATATATATATATATATATATATATATATATATTTGTATATATATACAAATATATAATATAAATATATATTTGTATATATATATATATATATATTAAAATGTATATTTGTATATATATATATATATTTGTGTGTATATATATATATATTTGTGTATATATATATATATATATATATTTGTGTGTATATATATATATATATGTATGTGTATATATATATGTATGTATACATATATATATGTGTGTGTGCAAATGAATATGTATAATGCACTTTTGAACTGTGCTACAGAAAAATGACTTAATGCCTAGCCACTGGTTGATTAGTGGGTAAATTCTTGTAACTTTTTTTTATGTCAGTGGTGAAACATTACATCTCAATTATTTACAAATTTTGACTCAGGAGCTCAGGTAAATGGGTTAAAATTGTCCAGGAATGCAGGACTCAAACAGTTAAAGACAAGATGACAGGCAAAAATACAAGGAATGCTGTGGTCTGTATGCACGAGAACTTGTGAAATCGTTCATGAAATCTATATACGTTCTCTTTCAAATTTTGATAAATAAATCTTATTTTCTCAACAACAACCCTGTTTATTTTCATTTAACTAAACTATGTCATTACTCAGGTATTTAGATATCAAATGATAGCAAACTTTTTGAAACACCCCATCTAAGAGACACAAAATGTCCATTGTTTTTAAAAAATATAATTAATTAAATTACTATACAAAATTCTCTCTTTTACTGATTCCATATTTTCTTCATTATTTATAATATTTAAAAAAACCTTTTAGCAACATGCACACAAACACATGTCAGTCATGAAATGAGGAGATTAGTTTATAATCGGGTTTTAATACAAAAGAAAACAGATTTTATTAATTGGTCACGCATTGATTACATACAAAGATATTTCTCTAGTAATCAATATTTGGCTAACAAATAAGATAATATCCTAAAGAGGATGTGAATAAACAAAATTTTCACTATTTACATTGTTTGAACTGTTGTCCTCATCTTTATTGTCATATTCACAATGTTTTGGCTGTTTTATGCTCCAGCCTTCTTCAAGTGAAATATGTTGGAATTTCAAACCAAACCATTTATTTTATCCACTGAGCCAGATTGTTCTTTACTTACTTCTTTAGTCTTTCAAACATTGATTTTTTAAAACTTTGATACTGCTTTGACTTTAACATTACTCGCAGCAATTTTTAATTACTTCCAAGAAATCTTTGTTGATTAAATATTGTTTATCATTCTCATCTTGTACATTTCTTTTTAATGATAAACCACAAGTTTTCTATTGGATTAAAATCTAGAAAGACTATGGGTCGTTATTCAGTTAATTTTTTGATAAAGTGGGAAATTGTCAGTTTTTCTGAATGTGAAGGCACAACTGTCTTGATTGAATATACTCTTTAGCTTAAAGCTTTTTGTTTGTAATACCAAAAAAAAAAAAAGAAAAAACATTTTGCTGAAGAACTTTCAGTAATATGCTGCATTTATCCTGAAATTTTCACTGACATTGAAGAACCTTATAATTTTACTATCTATAATATTTGCTTGAAAACATTAGTTCACCTTACTTCTGTAGTCTTTTAAGCTATGTTTAGTTGACTATTTCAATGAAGAAATTTAACCCTAACCCAGCTCAAAGGTCTATCCAATGTAGATCTATATTCATCATTAAAAGTTTTTGTTATCAAATTGGTATTCATGCATTTCAATTTATGCTTCTCTTTGAACTGTTTATTAAAAGATAGCAGACATGGAAAAGAAACTACAAAACCTCCTACAGAAGGTAGCGAGGGAGAGCAAGAAGAAGGGACTAACCGCAAAACTACAAGAAGACAGAATGCATGGACATCAGTAAAAGGATGAGCCCGAAGTGCAATTACGATTTGCAGGTCGAGGACACTAAAATCAAGCAGGCCCAGAAGTTTAAATATCTGGTAAGTGTTTTGACGGAGGATGCTATGTGCAATACTGAGATCCAAAAATGGATTGGGACGGCTAAGGATGCATTCCAAAAGCTGGGCAGAGTATTGCAAGACAGGAGGATTTCTTTGGTAACAAAGAAAAGAATACTGAGCTGCTACGTGACATCTGTCCTTCTTTACGGCAGCGAATGTTGAATGGTCTCCTCAAAGATGAAGAAGAGATTCAAGTCGATGGAGATGTGGTTCTACAGAAGGGTGCTAAGGATATCATGGACTGAGCATGTGAGCAACGATGAAGTCTTAGAGAGGATGCAAACAAGGAGGAGGCTTATACAACATAAGGAAGAGGCAGCTGAAGCTTCTGGGATGCATAATGAGGAAGGAGGGCCTGGAGAATCTGATACTCACAGGTCAAATAGAGGGGAAAAGAGACAAGGGAAAGTAATGCATGACATACTTAGTGGACTTAAGCAAGTGGATGGCAGAATGTAATTTGGTGGAGTTGACAGATGCACGGAACTTATTGAGAGCTACAAGGGATAGTGGGAAGTGGAGAGCCACGATCATCTACGTCTTGAAAGGACACAGCACATAAAAAGAAACAAGTTTGGTTGCTTTCATGCCTTTAGCTAATGTTCAGCATTTTTTCTTTCTGTTTAAGACCAGATTCTTTAAATATTTCTATGACTGATCAATCTTTTCTTGCTTATTAGTTTGCAATTTCTTCTCAAATATCTTTTTGTGACATTCTTAAAGTCAGTTTTTCTTGTTATTAGCTTACCAATATTTATCACTTCTTTTTTGATTGTTCTATGGCTGCTGTCCAACTTTTTCATAATTTCCAACACTGTGTTCTCATCAATCAACACTTTTTTCCCCCATGACTTATGGTGATCTTTATATATCTGAGATTAAAAAAAAAATATCAGTAACTATATTATTATAAATATTTATTTACAATATTGAGATAATAATGAATTATTCCATCCTACTCATTTTAATACTAACCACTCTGTACAAAAATTCTTCTAATTACTAACAATTTAGTTTAGCAGAATAAACCTTCTAAAATTGATATTTAGCATTGTCTACTCATTACAATTTATTCTGTTAAACTCGCTAGTCCAATGTAACGATGGAATGCTGACTCTATCCAGAGAAATTAACTACAGATTCCAATTCGCCATGTGCTGAGAGAGCATATTGTCATTGGCAAAGAATCTTTAACAGTTTTCTGAAGGATGTCTATGGTGCTACTTGCAATCAACTGCATTACTTAACAAAATTCGTATCTTTGAACGTTTTTGAAATTTTTCCGAAGTGACTATCTTTGAGGAGGCTCTGAGATCTCTGGATAGATTATATATCAGAAAAAAAATGAAATGATCTTGAGACATCTGCTTGATATCAGGCACCAGCAGCCTCCCAAATCTATTGATAATTTCCTCAAGGAACTCAACACAGTAAGAACTGTACCTTTACAACCATCTCAGCTGGGCAGTATCATTAATGGACTGCTATCAGTAAACATCTGGCAGTGCCTTTTGGAGCAAAAAAGTCTCACCCTTCAGCAGACATACAAATTAGCTAGAGCATCAGAGGTTACCCAACAAAAAGCAACATTCACTAACTTGTTGGATTCTGTAACTACGACATATGATAAGCCTATTTCCACACTTCCTCATCTTCTGGACTCCCTAGAAAACCCAGCAGATCCTGAAAAATTTGAACCACCATGAAGACCATAAAAGAGCCACAAGATGCCTGGGCATCTGAAGGTTTTCTCCTGTAAGATTAAAGAAATAATAAGGGAGAATATGATAATAATGAATTATCCCATCCTACCCATTTCAGTACTAACCACTCTATAAAAAGCTGTCTAATTACTAACAGATTAGTTTAGGAGAAAACAAACTTGACTGATATCTGACTGTCTATATTTCTGAGATGAGGTATTATGTACACTATTTACATTATTCGAACTATTGTCCTCATCTTTGTCGCCATATTTATTACAACGTTTCGGCTGTTGTACACTTAAAGACACATGGCACACTGGATAAAGGCATTAGTTAGATCCAGTGACAGGACCCAAAGTTAAGGCAGTGGAGAACATGGAGAGGGGAATTAACAGGAGATAACTGATAACTGACATCCATTAGACATGGCGCATGGAACTATTAGGTTGGTGCAAAAATAATGTCGTTTTCTCACATATGTTACTATGTGAGAAAACGACATTATTTTTGCACCAACCTAATAGAGCAGTCTACCCCAATGAGTGAAATAAAGGGTTCAGTTCATCATTCCAACCATCTGAAGAAGGCCAGAGCATACAATGGCCGAAATGTTGTAATAAATATGGAGATGAGGACAATAGTCCGAATAATGTAAATAATGTTGATATCTGACATTGTCTACTCATTACAAATATGAAGAATAGCCTATGAATTGCATAATAAAATCTTACACCACTAAATATATTACTGTAAATATTTCTAATAAAAACAAATATTATAAAATAAAATGAATTATATTAGTGTATCCTCAAAATTTTACCAATTTTATTGTGGAACCATTGACCTGCATAATAAAATCTGATATAGTGTAATTTTAAAACTTCATATGTTACTTCAAATTAGCCCAATTTGTTCTATGCAGAGATTTAGCCAAACAAACTAGTGAGTATAATTTCTTATGAATTGTTCGAAAGTATTTCTTTAAAAGAATATTTATTTTTAATTACTTAATTAATTTAAGAAAAAAAATATATTTCCAATAAAAATCAGAATGTTACTTTTGGATTTTCTTTGATGAAGCACTGTTTTGACCAATATTTTCTTCATCTTGATAAAATTTGAATAACGGCACCTTTTGATCCTTGTAGCCTAATCAATAAGGCAGCTGTTGGGTTAAGATAAACTCTTTTATCTCCAGGAGTCTCAATCTCGACAGAAACTTATTCCTAATCTGCTTTACTTACAAATGACCAAATATTTACAGTTTGAGAATTCATTCAGTTATGTGCCATGCATGATTGACTGAAATTTGAACTCGGCTCTCCGATTCCTCACTCCAAGCTGCTATCCATTACTCCACCATGCCACAATTTGAAAATTCCAATAAAAAATGAAATTAAGATAAAAAAAAGATTGATTATAAAAAAACAATGATTATTCAAACTGAATTTAATGAAAAATTGTATCATTTGCATAAATGATAAGAATGTTTGTTAAGAATTGAAAAAATTGAGAGTTTGTTTTTAAATTCATTACAGAAAAAAATTCAATAAAACCCATTTGTTTTATTCTCCTTTTCTGTGACTAAGCAAATTATTTTTTCTTGCTTGTTCTATTATGAATGTCATCTTTTCTCTCACAGAGAACATTTTCACTTGATATTTGAACATACTGATATGAGGCATTTGATAGATTATAGATATCAATCAAAGCAAAAAATAGACATGAGTCTATTGAATCAACTATTTACAGGTGATTACCATGCATGCTATAAAAGGAATATATTGAAAATCTTTCTTTTTTGAATAAAATTAACAGTGAAGTCATAAGCTGAGCAGGCCAGCAGCTTTAACTCATTAATCTGCATTGTTTCATTGTGCCTGCATTTGTTACCTCCCTTTTGTTTTTGTCTCTACCACACACAGATATTTTAAGGTTGTATAGATCAGGATTATGAGGAGGTGCTGAAAAGTTCTCGTCTTGGGCTATTTCCAAAAAATATTATTTCAATCACCAAGAATCAGAATACTGAGTTTGGGAAGTAGGTCACCCCCCCTCATATACTTTCTTATTTCCTTTTCTTTTTATTTGCCATGTCCTTTCAGGACATAGGTGATCATGGCTCTCCACCCCACTCTATCCTTTGCAGCTCTTAACAAATTCCTTCCCTCTGCTTCCTCCCCCAGACCACATTCTGTCATCCACTTGCTCAAGCCAGCTAGGTATGTAATGCGTTGTTTTCCTTTGTCTCTCTTTCCCTCTATTTGACCTGTGAGTATCAGATTCTCCAAACCCTTCTTCCTCATTATGTGTCCCAGAAACTTCAGCTGCCTCTTCCTGATGTTAAGTATAAGCCTCCTCCTTGTTTGCATCCTCTCTAAGACTTCATCTTTGCTCACATGCTGAGTCCATGATATCCGTAGCATCCTTCTGTAGAACCACATCTCCGTCGACTCGAGTCTCTTCTGTTAACTTCTCAGCATCCACCCTCTTATTCTTTCTTTTCATGTGCCATGTCCTTTCAGGATGTAGGTGATCATGGCTCTCCTCTATCCCTGGCAGCTCTTAACAAGTTCCATCCCTCTGCCACCCCCCCCCCCAGACCATGTTCTGTCATCCACTTGTTCAACTCCACCAGGTATGTCACATGTTGTTTTCCCTTGTCTCTCTTTCCTTCTATTTGACCCATGAGTATCAGATTCTCCAAACCCTCCTTCCTCATTATGTGTCCCAGAAACTTCAGCTGCCTCTTCCTGATGTTAAATATAAGCCTCCTCCTTGTTTGCATCCTCTCTAAGACTCAAGTCTGTTCTTGGTCTTTGTGGAAATCGTCCAACATTCGCTGATGTAAAGAAGGACAGATGTCGCATAACATCTCAGTATTCTTTTCTTTGTTACCAAAGAAAATCTCCTGTCTCGCAATACTTCACCTCATATACAATATCTATAATAAATGGATGTATATGCAGATATCCCTACCACTAGGATATCTATTAAAACTTGTTTCTCTATTTAATAGGATGTTCTAATAACGTTCTGATATACACAAATACATATACTTGCATGTGTGTGGATACATTATCTACAATCTTTTCACACATAAACTCATATGTATATATCTAAGTAAACTACTTCTGTCTATATACAAGAGAGAGAGAAAGAAAAGAAAGATCTTTAATTAAAATTGTTTTCCGAGATACCCTTCGATATGCCAACAGGGCATTCACACTAGAGTATCATGTGTTATCATAAAAGTGATCAAAGATAACTGCATCTTTGCTAATTTAATTATATTTCTAAAATTTTTCATAATAATAATAATAATAATAATAATGGTCATATTAATATCATTTTAGACACATGTATCTTACACATTGTTTTTGTGTATATGGATGTGAATGTATGTGTCTTTAGAATATTGCCTGAATTAAATAATGGTTTGCCATTTTTCTCTCTTGATGTAATTTTCACATTTTTATCTTTTCGCCTTTGGTTTATATGCAGAATTTCATTTGCGTTCTGCCATATTGTTTATTTGAAATTTCAACCAAGCAAAAGTGAACCTTTTTTTTTAACTTTTTTTTTCCATATTTATTTGAAGAAATTAATTTTTCTTTATTTGTTGCTGATAAACAGATTTAAATGAATATAATTTTCAACAACATGATTATTATGTGGAACTTGTTGAGAGATTTTTGGATCATGCCTTTCACACAATATGTTCATAGCAATATACTTCAATCTGACTCTATAGTTAATAATTTTTATTACATTGAAGTAAACATTTTTTTTAACTCTTCTTCTAATATCACAACAGCTTTTGGTTATTAAAGAAACTTTACACTTTTGTTTATAATGTGGATTTTCAAAAATATATGTTATACTTATTTTCCATATTTTTGCTACACGTGTTTCAGGTCTTGTGACCTTCATCAGATGTAGAATGGTTATTTTCATATATTATTTGAAGGAATTTATTTTTTTCCTTATCTTTCTTTATGTTTAACCATTGTCTTTTGTGCGTGATAGTAATCCAAATTCATATTTATATATATATGGAGGTATGGTAGGTAATGGATAGCAGCTCAGATCAAGGAATTGGAGAGCTGAGTTTGAATTCCAGTCAAGTTCATTACATTCACTTATGTGCTAACTTGAGAACAGTAAGAATCCATCTATTATATTTTCTGCTATGGATTGTAGAAGGACAGACTGGAACTTATAGCCCTGTGTGACAACCAGTCTAAGAGAAAGACAACTTAAAACCTGAGGAGTGTTGTTTGGAGACCTTGTGCATCAGTTCTCTGTATTTGGCTCTTACAAAAAGTGTGGTAAGTTCTGTACAAGAGAAATTCATCCATATATATATATATATATATCTATATATCTATCTATCTCTCTCTCTTTCTCTCTCTCTCTCTCTCTCTCTATATATATATATATATATATATATATATATATATATATATATATGATCAATTATTAATGTGCCTGAACAAGTATTTACAAAAGATATATATATATATATATATATATATATATATATATAGTTGACTCTCCTGTTGAATTCGACATATGAGGGTCAAGCAGATCAGTTCCTAGGAAACCGACAGCCTGACAACAGCACATGAGATTTGATTATAGTGGTGAAGATTTTGTGCAGGACCACCCACACTTTTTGAAGGGCCGAGTACAGAGAGCCTGGTGCACTAAGTGCTACAAGGTTCCCAAACGACCCTCTGCAGGTTTTGAATTCAGAGTTGTCCTTCTCCTAGACCAGTTGCCATCCAAGTCCATAGAACCCAGTCTGTCCTGCTATTTACCCATAGCTTGAGGGAGAAGAAGAGGATTCACACCGTTCCCAAGGGTATTAGCACATAAGTGAATATGATGGATTTGACTGGAATTCAAACTTGACTCTCCAATTCCTCAATCCAAGCTGCTAACCATTACTACACCATGCCTATATATATATATATATACACAAGATGACAATATATATTTTTATATATCGAGAACAATACCAGGGAAAAATGCATGGTTAAGTGGAAAAATGTTCTTGGGATGGATTTTGTTCTGTAGGACTTCATCAGATTAAATTTGTTATGTTGGTGTGACTACACATGTGCATGAATGAGCAATGCTGGTAATTTTAAGTTAAATTTTTTTTTATTGTAACCAATTTCAATTAGATTCTTTTACTTTTTGTTTTCATTACTTTTGTTAGTAGATATCTCATACTGTGATGACAGAAGTTCCACCAGGAATGGTGATATGTTGTAAGAGAAATGTGAAAAGTTGATGTATTGTTTTGTAAAATGTCCCTTTTGTGTTCATATAATCTTTTATTTGGATTCCTTGAGGTTTCCCCCATGTATTTTTTGTGACAATTATTACAGGTGATTGAGTAAATTCCTACTTCAAGTTTTAACTTATTGTTTTGTGTTAGCATTGACGAAATTTTTTATTGTTTTATATGTAGTAGTAACAAATTTTATGCTGAGTTTAGATAGATTCTTTCCAATTGTAGATATGATAGAGTTAGTTGGTAGGACAATATATTTTTTGATTCATTGGCTTTGTTATGGAGGGACCATTTTTATATGTGTCAAATACGTTGGTTGACAACCAAAATGAGAATGACCATAACTTTGACATAAAAAATGCAACTCTGACAAAAAAAGAAAATATTTCACTATGACGAAAATGTCTAAAAAGGTCATCTGCAGTTAATTTGTGCCCAGCCTCTTAAAACGTTTCACCATTCCTGGCAGAACTTCTATTCTCACAGTGTGCATGTGTAGTTGCACCAACATAACAAAATTTAATCTGATGAAGTCCTAAAGGATGAAACACGTCACAAGAAGACTTTTTTTATTTTTAGCATTGTTTAACCAACAATGATAAAAATCCCAAAGACAAGCAGATGTGAGACATTCAAATTAAAACATTTTCTTTAATTAAGACTTTGATGATCTAGTCCAGTAGACATTAATTAACAATGTTTGTTAATAAACTGGGATGTTAATTCAAACATGTTTACCCTTTAAAATAACATTTATAGCAATGAGAAATATTTATGTATATGCATTTATAAATAAATACATAAATGAAATTTTGGGGTGTTTCATTAGAGTTTTCTTCTTTCTAGACTGGTTGCCAGCCCACTTTAACCTAGGGCTGGGAGCAGAGGAAAAGAAGATATGGGGATCATACCTTTCCCAAGGGAGTCTATCTATTAGGTTGATGCAAAAATAATGACGTTTCCTCGTATATGTTACTATGTGAGAAAACGACATTATTTTTGCACCAACCTAATATCTATCTATCTATCTATCTATCTATCTCGGTCTCTTCCTTATCTATCTATCTATCTATCTCGGTCTCTTCCTTATCTATCTATCTATCTATCTCGGTCTCTTCCTTATCTATCCATCTATCTCGGTTTCTTCCTCATCTATCTATCTATCAACTTATCTATCTCACTGACCATTATCTATCTATCTATCTATCTATCTATCTATCTATCTATCTAAGTCGTTTTATATCTATCTTATCTATCTCAGCCTGTTCATATCTATCTATCTATCTATCTATCTAAGTTATTTTATATCTATCTTATCTATCTCAGCCTGTTCATATCTATCTATCTATCTAGTGTCACCAGTTTGAGCATACTGGCCTTGTTCATACCTTTGATCATCCCAGATTATGTGCACTCTCCTAGAAACTGCAGCTAAGGTCTGCTCAGTATAGTTGCAGTATAAACCAAAGGTGGGCTCTGTAAGCTGATCAATCATGAATGCCCCTGAAAATGTATTTACAAAAGGAATTGGTTAGTTGCCAAAAATGAGTAACCAGTAATTTATGCAATTAATAGATTTTTAATCCAACAATATTTCTTATTACTATGAACATTATTTCAGCCAATACACCCTGTTTATTTACAAACAGTGAAATTGATGTCTACTGGCCTAGGCCATTGAAAGTTTCATTAAAGAAAATGCATCTCTTAGCAGAAAATATATTGACAGAGAAGAACATTTTCTTTAATTAAGACTTTGATGATCTAGTCCAGTAGACATTAATTTCAATATTTGTTAATAAATTGGGATGTTAATTCAAACATGTTTACCCTTTAAAATAACATTTATAGCAATAAGAAATATTTATGTATATGCATTTATAAATAAATACATAAATGAAATTTTGAGGGTTCATATCTTTTCAAGAGCATTGGTATAAAATTACTTGGATCCAAGATGGATACCTATCACCATTAAATTAAATATTACATTAATATTATAACATGCTTAATTACTTTTTTTTGTAAATTTTGCACCAACAGTGTTTATTAATTTTTACAATAACGATAGAATTTAAATGCTGCAAATTCCAATACAATAAAATAAATTAACCTGATATTGACTTCAATGTCTTAAGTAATAAACTTAAATTAATCCAATGATAAAAAGTAAAATGTAAATGTCACAAAACATAAAGCAAAATACATTGTTATTTAAACTGAAATTTCTAGAAAGTCTAAAAATTATTTTTATGACTTGAAAAAAATTATGGCTTTTGAATTTAAATATATTAACAAATACATCATTCCACGACTTGTTCAATTTGTATTTTCTCTACTTCTACTGAGTTTACTTATATTCTCTTCTAAAATAGATAGATACACGCATATACAGGGTACAATGGACAAATTGTCATCTAAATTATGCAAAAAATGAAAATAACACTGCCATCTCATTTTAACAGATATATTTACCAAAGTCTGTCTATATTTCTGAGATGAGGTATTATGTACAGTATTTACATTATGCGGACCATTGTCCTCATCTTTGTCGCAACGTTTTGGCCGTTTAGGTTTATAATACCCAGAAATTCATACACATGGACACATGGCACAGTGGATAAAGGCGTTGGTTAGATCCAGTGACAAACCCAAAGAGTGTGAGTTCAATACCTGGTTAAGGCAGTGGAGAACTTTCAGAGGGAAAATTAGCAGGAGATAACTGATAACTGACATCCATCAAACATGGCACGTGGAACTAGAACAGTCTACCCTAGGGATCGAAATAAAGGGTTCAGTTCGAAATTCCAACCACCTGAAGAAGGCCGGAGCATACAACGGCCGAAACGTTGTGACAAATATGGCGACAAAAATGAGGACAATGGTCCGCATAATGTAAATACTGTATATTTACCAAAATTACACAAAAATATCTTGAGAAACTAAAGAGTAAATTTACTCAATAAAATTGCCATTGGCTTCAAGATGATTTTGGGATCTCCTGCAACTCTTCTGGACAGTCTCCTTGTTTAAGTTGGTGAATGTTGCCATAATCCTTGCCTTTACTTCATCTTTGGTATTACAAGGAGTTTTGTTGGTTTCTCGCTCAACTGCACCCCACACATAATAATCAAGTGGGTTGCAGTCTTTTTGAGTTTCTTTCTGAATCCTCTGCACTGTCCAGATTGACATCCAAACACTGAAATTTTTGTATTAGAACTTCCAGTGCGAATGCCAAACAATACAGCATGCTGTCTCCAAATTCCTGGTGGAGTGAATTGTGTCATGGTGTTCTTTTTTTCACAGATGGTGCCCAACTGACTCTACTGTGCAATCAACAAAATCAAAAACAAACATTGCACATACATGAAATTACAAATATAAAATCGTTTTATATTAGGTTGGTGCAAAAATAATGACGTAATAATGTCGTTTTTTGACGTATTTTTTAACGTCAAAAAACGACATTAATACGTCATTATTTTTGGACCAACCTAATATTATAGAATAGGTATATAGGCTGATACACATTTAGTAGCAATTCTGTACAAGAGTGTAAAAAAAATAAAAAATATGTTGCTTCCTTAATTACATATATATAAACTAAATTACATATATATATATATATATATATATATATATATAACTAAATAAAAAATTAATTCAATTTTCCTTGTCTAGTATATTTAACAAAAGATGTATAAAAGAAATGATGCTGCCCGCCCAAATATATATATATATATATATATATATATATATATATATATATATATATATATATATATATATAAACCTAGTGAGCCAGACAAAACTACCCAGGTTTCACCTAAACGGATCGTCAGGGAAATACGATCCTATTAGGTGAAACCTGGGTAGGTTTGTCTGGCTCACTAGGTTTATCTAGGTCTGCTCTACAGTTGTATTGAGCTCTTTTGTTAGTTAGTTGTTTACTCATATTGGGGTTTTTTCTTTGGCCATCAGACCTGCATCTGTGCGATTTTTTTCGGCAGAAGTTCATGTTTGTAGCTCTTTCGTTTTTAAAACCTTTTTTTCCCTCGAGATTGATTTGATTATTTGCAAATCAAGAATTTGAGGGTTTTTCAAGACGAGTTTAGTTGTCTATATTTGTATATATATATATATATATATATATATATATATATAGATAGATAGATAATAAATTAACTCATTAAAAATATGTTTTTTTCGCTACACAGTAATAACCATGTTTCAAAAATGGAAGCTAAAAACTAAATTTAATTATATAATTAAATTAAAAGCATTAGTTCTGTTTCATCTTCAAGCAAATATTGGAATAACTTATTTTTAAATTTACTGAGTTTTAAACACACATATTGTGACGGGTATTAAAAGCAGATAAGCTAAACATGTATATACGCACATATGAAGGTTAATTTCCGCCTAGCAACAGAATAAAGATTACGTGAAGTCTTATGACATTTTGGGAAGGCAGGTCAAAAGGGTCGACTGACCCAATTACCTGTAAAGGAAAATGTCTAGACAGAAACTGGACAGAGGACGGAAGTAAGTTAGAATTCGCGCCCAAAACCTAAGTCACGTGACTTTCAAAGATTCACTCGAGGATCAGTTGTTCTCTGGACTTTGAAAAGGCAAGACTGAAGCCGAGGTGCTAGTGGTTCACGAACGGAAAGATAAGACGCATTTGATAGTGATGACCTATCCAGTTCGATCCAGGCAACTCCGGACAGAAGTATAAAGAAATATTCCTGTTCGAGAATCCCAATTTGAAGACGCGGATAAAAATATATGCTGGTGGTTCATCCTGCGCAAAGAAAGTGTACATCCCTGTTGCAAATCGTGCTGTCTACAGAAGAAAGGAAGGAAAGAAAAAGACGAAACAAAGAGAGAAAGAAAGTGTATACCTCTATTACAGACTAGCAGTGTGTGAAATTGTGTTTGTGCCGAGAAAAGGAAAGAAAGGACATTGATATAAAAAAAAAAAAAGAAAAAAAAAGAAAGAAGAGAGAACTGAATACAAAAGATAAGTAATCACATTTTGGACCCATAGTAGAAAAGATATACACACACACATGAATATTATGTTTTTTTTCGCAAACACCTTTCCACATGTAAAACAATAATTGTAACTCCTCTCCCATCTCTTTTGTATATGTGTGTTGGCTTCTGCATTCAATTCATATAGTAATTCATACTTGTATTTTGTATGTTCGGGTTCAGTTGAAGAATCCATTTGGTGTTCGGCGAATTTGATATCCTAAAATAAGTTCGAGAACCGATCGTTGGATGTTTTAACTCATACTTATCTGTTCGTTTATTTTTGATATATGTATATTTGTATATATTAAAATTATTTATGAAAAATCGCTAAGCCTTATAGTTCATCCTTGTATTGTGGATCAGTACTTGTGTTGAAAACAAAGCGGACCTGGGAAAGATTACTGTTCGATTATCCCAATCGAACAGTGGTCTTAAAAATATTTTGTTTACCAACTGTCCACTCTGACGATCTGAGAGAGATAGCTTGTATCTCTCCACAGGTGTGAGAGTGTATATATTTCCTAGTCGGCGTATGATCGCCCTATAACCCATTCGTCGACTGGGGCATATGACAATATAAATTCATAATTTACTGTTTCCAAGGATAGCGAGGAATCCAATCATTCAGACAGGTGCAGTAGCGTGTTCCTTTTCATTAACTATTGTTATATCAATTATGAGTTACGTTCGAAAAAGAGGTTAAGTTTAGGAAGGGTAGGGGTTTATTTTTCAATGAATTCTGACATCAGTTAAATGCATGTCGTCTGGGTTTTTTTTATTAACGGAAAAAAATTTTTCGTTATTTTTTTCCCTTGTATACTCAAAAATGTTTTATTGTGTTAAAATATGTTTTATTAAATTACAATTTTAAAATATTTTTACTCTTAATTACTAATAGACTATATTTCTTTTTAAAAACAAGTAAATGTAATAGAATTACTTATATTATTTAAAATTATTTTTTCATATCAAATATAAGTAAGTGTATTATCAGTTCCCATTCTTTATTTTATTTTTAAATATCATTTAAGGACAATTTTTGAAAATGACAGCAAAAAATAGCAATTTCATTTCTCTGATTCAGTAAATTATTTTTTATAAACTTAGTAATATATAGTTTCTCATGTATGCACAAAGGATGTGTTTGATGTTGATTGAACCGCTTTTTAAACTCATGGCTTGTGCAACTTATATAGATTTTTATGTTTTCGGGGTTCTCAATAGATGAGATATTGCATTGGTATACTAATGATTCTGTGCGACATTTGTTTTGTAGAGGACAGTTATGAGGGTTTCTACAGTTACATAATTTTTGTTTATCTACATCTGTTTTTGTTTTTATTTTTATATTGTCTAAATTTCTTTGGTTTTGGTCTAAGTGTTTATTGAAGATATTAGCATTATGTTTCTTAATAATTTTTTCTAAGTTTTCAGTACAGCTGTAACTTAATTTTAGTGTATTTTTATTGAAAATAGTACTTAGTTTACTTCCTCTAGGAAAGTTTTTAACTATTAATACAAGGAATTTTTATCCTAATTTGTTCTTTACCATTTGGTTGTATGGGGGTGTATACCAAATTATTTTTCTACTTCTGTTTTTTCTATGCTTTCTAGTTTTCTTTTTTTATATAAGTTAGTTTTGGGTTTTTGTAGCCACTATCTTTTAGAGCTTTATTACAGAAATTAATATGTTCATAGAAAATCTTCTTATTTGCTGAATTTGTACTTATTCTTTTTCCGATAGATCTATCATGAAATACTAAAGAGTAAATTTACTTAATAAAATCACTATCGGCTTCAACCACAGACTCCAGATGACTTCAGAATCTCCTGCAACTCTTCTGAGCAGTGTCCTTGTTTAAGTTGGTGAATGTTGCCATAATCCTTGCCTTCAGTTCATCTTTGGTGTTACA
The DNA here is from genome assembly GCA_963932145.1 of Acanthosepion lycidas. Lineage (NCBI taxonomy): Eukaryota > Metazoa > Mollusca > Cephalopoda > Sepiida > Sepiidae > Acanthosepion > Acanthosepion lycidas. The sequence goes on along the minus strand of OZ010575.1, from coordinate 38,806,515 downwards.
ATGAATTTTGTTGGTCTCTTGCTCAACTGTGTCCTGCACATAATAATCAAGGATGTTGCAGTCTGGGGAGTTAGGTGGCCAGATGTAATGGGTGATGTGGTCACAGAATTTGTCTGACAGCCATACCTGGTTTCTTCTGCTTGTGTTGCATGGTGCAAAGTCCTGTTCCAGACATAGGGTCTTCCAGCAGCCACCCTCTTGACCCAGGGTAGCACTATCTCCTCAGGGCACTGAATGTGGGCCTCTGTGTTGAGTCTGAGGCCCTGTGGGAAGATGAATGGAGACATAACGTCACCATTAATTATCTGAGATCCCGCTCTGCCTTCTCGGGCTAATATTCTCAGCTGACATGGAGAAACTATATTGAATACATTGCTAGGTCAGCTGCTAAGAAAGTTGGTTCGCTGTGTTGTGCAAGATAATTTTTCTCTCCAAAATCTGTCTTTCATATCTATAAGTCTACCATCCATCCATCCATCCATCCATACTTAGAACATTGCTGCCACATACTGTCCAGTGTCTCTGGTATTTACCTTGAGCTCCTTGATAAAATCAAAAGAAGAATCAGCAATATTATAGGTTTTGATCTGGCAGCTCAGCTTCAGTCACTATCCCACTTCCATAAGGTTGCCTCTCTGTGTCTTTTCTATAAATACTTTCATGGTAATTGTTCAGATGAGCTCTTCACTATCATACCTAGACTTTTTGAATTTAATCACAGTACTAGACTGATTTCAACCATGATGAGATTCAAACCTGGCTCTCATGGTCAGAAAGCGAATGTTCTAACCACTCATCCACATGCCCATATATATATATATATATATATATATATATATATATATATATATGTGTGTGTGTGTGTGAGCTGCTAAGAAAGTCAGTTCACTGTGTCGTGTGAGATGATTTTTCTCTCCAGAATTTATCTTACATATCTATAAGTCTACCATCCATCCATCCATACTTAGAATATTGCTGCTACATAGTGTCTGGTGTCCGTGCTATTTATCTTGAGTTCCTTGATAAAATCCAAAGAAGAAGCTGTAATATTATTGGTCCTGATCTGGCAGCTTTGCTTCAGTCACTATCCCACTTCTTCCATAAGGTTGCCTCTCTGTGCCTTTTCTATAGGTATTTTCATGGTAATTGTTCAGATGAGCTCTTCACTATGGCACCTAGACTTTTTTGAATTTAAGCACAATGCTAGACTGGCATTGAGATATCCTCAATTTACAGTTAAGCTGGTTAGATATAGCCATAAGTTCTATGCTAACAGTTTCTTTTCTTGCACTTCTTGCTTGTGGAACTCACTTCCGGCTACATGCATTTTAGCCAACTTTAATCTGCAAAAATTTAAATGCCATGTCAATTACTATCTACTTTCATCTTCTCGCTCATTATTAATGTTTCTGTTTCTAATTCTTACACACCTCTTGTGTCTTAGACGTTTTACTGTCTTACTTGGGGTGTAACTGATTAAAAAAAAATATATATATATATATATATATATATATATATATATATATATATAGTCCTTTACCAAACTTGACTTGATTGTAATTTGTTCTTCTTCAAGAAACAATTGTATAATACACATACCTGCACATTTTTATTAACTTCTTAGATAGAAAAGACATATTTCTGTGTGTGTGTGTTTGCATGAAAGCTGCTTATATATAATCAATTTGTATTTTCTGATGTATGTGCTATATGCGTAATGCTGTGTATGCATGTACACATGTGTGTATGTATGTATGTGCACACACACACACACATATATATATATATATATATATATATATATATATATATATGTGTGCATGCATGCATATTTACCTGTTAATATGTATATCCAGACACTAAAGATATCTGTATACATATGCAAACACAGTCAGTACAATTGAATACAAAACAGGCAGCATGCACAAATACCTGATAAGCACTAAAAAAAGATATATAGATATAATTATTGAATATTTAAAATTTTTCACAAAATATTCAGTCTTAGTAATGAGGCAAGATTTTTCCTTGAATCCACTGCAAAATAATTGATTGATTCCAAAAGATTTATAGATCAGTTCTTCATTGGGCTTTTAGTGTAACTGATCTTAGCTGCTAGTGAGATGTGTTCCACTAAACCTTGTCAGGTCATTTGATCAGCTGATACAAATAACTGGAGCAAATTAAAACTGTGATTACATTGTGTGTAGACTAAACGCTAACAATGTTTTAAGTATATGTGAATTAATAAAAGTTTAATCGTATATTATGACTTGGAAACTATGCTTGTAAATATTTGAGGTTATATTAGTGGATAACAATGGATGGAAAATTTTGTTGTTTGACACAATCGTAATGTTTGAAAATTGTGTGTTGACTAAGTTTTTGTATACCATTGACTCATGCCCATGTACATAAGATGCAAAGTCTATATATATATATATATATATATATATATATATATATATATATATATATATTGATGCATGTTTCATGAAATAATATAGACAAGTTTTGTCTATTTATTTTATGTAAATTCTTTTCATATCGTCTGATAAGCTTAATAGCATTATCATTAAAAGAAGAAAGAAGAAATATATATATATATATATATATATATATATATATATTATATAATAAAAGAAGAAATATATATATATATATATATATATATAAATAAAAAGAAAGAACAGTAAGATATATAATCCGGTGTTCTTATAGATATTTTTATTTTTACAAAATAGTGCTCAATGTAAATTTACAGAGCATTAATATTATAAATTGATTTAAAATATGTTTTTTCACTACACAGTTCTAACCATGTTTCAAAAATGGAAGCTAAAAGCTTCGAATTTAATTTTGTAATTAAATTAAAGACATTAGTTCCATTTCATCCTCAAGTGAATTTTTCTCTTGAGGATGAAATGGAACTAATGTCTTTAATTTAATTACAAAATTAAATTCGAAGCTTTTAGCTTCCATTTTTGAAACATGGTTAGAACTGTATAGCAAAAAAAAACATATTTTAAATCAATTAATTTATAATATATATATATATATATATGTATATAGTAATTCATCGAGCCTTGAATAATCTTCAACAGAATCCAGAAAGCATTGGATGGCTGTTTTGTCCTATTTGAGACTAATCAACAATGCACATCCGCTACCAAGAATCGAACCCTGACTGTTTTGATACAATGCAAATGTCATACCAACTGTACCAACAGGCCTCGGTGATGAAGAAGAAACTGACCAGACTTGATATAGTGCCGCTACTTACTCAGTTCCATAGTGATACTCTTTCAAGTATGCGAATACCCACAGAACATTGCCCCAAGAGCCATGTCTTCTTTTCACCCTTAGCCACTCCTTACAAGCATTAGCCGGGTCAAGCAAGGTTATACAAGTGAAAAAATGTTTTTTGGAGTGGGGATTTAGAGTAATCATATATATAGTAATTCATCGAGCTGAGAATAATTAAAAAATTTCTTCACTTTATTATATATATATATATATATATATATATATATATATATTGTCATCCATAGATAGGCTGTTTCACCGTTTCACATCTCATCAGTGTGTCTAGACATCTAATTGCCTCAAGCTGGGATCAAAACCCAACTGATTTGGTATCAGTTGGAGATTTTACCCCTATGACATTGGCACACGGCAGAGATGAAGGTGAATTTAGACGTAGTTATTTATTTTTAGACAAATACGCCAGTGACCGGAGAACTTGATTCATCTTAATGAAGAGTCTTGCATCAGCAGCAATAATAATCACTGTTTACAAATTCACTCCCCACACCCCGAAGAGCTCAACTGAAATAATTTTTTCAGGAGCATTTATATATTGTCATCTACAGATATATATATATATATATATATATATATATAAATATTTATTTTTAAAGAAAAAAATTTATAACATAAATATGTTATAAAATCACTACAAAAATAGCCATTTTGTTTCAACACCTTCGGTGTCTTATCAAGTGATGACGTTGAATGTAAAATAAATGGTTTTAAAAGTTTCAAATTAATTAATATTCTACGCAAGGGGAAAACGTTGTTACAAAGGCTAGATGGACCAATCAGAACACAAGTACAGGAAAATTCAAAAAGGTCGATAACAAAGTCATGTTATAATATCTATTCAGATGTTTAGTATTAAAAAATAATTTATTCCAACGAATAATTACTAAATT